>VDFB02193867.1:113984068-114086501 GCA_007258455.2 Sequoia sempervirens | reverse complement strand
ATTTCTTAAGCTCTTCAAACAAAACTTAGCTACAAAACCTAGGGTAACAATAAGAAGGGGTTAATTTATTAATATGGGAAAAAGGGATCTAGGGTCTAAATCATACTTTCTCCTTCTTTACACTAGAGAGAACCAAAATTGATCACATACAAGAACTTAGATACTAACCTCAATGGAATAGCTAAAATGGTGGATCAAGGTTTTGGATCTTCTTGTTGGATAATCAAGGTGAAAATTGTAGAAATATGAACTTAAAAATAGGAAAAAAGATGCTCAACAACTTTTTCAAGGTGGAAGTCATGGTGGTGGTCCACAACAACCTTTAAACAAGTGAAATAAAAACTCCCTCATGGCTAGTTTATAGTTTTCTTGTGGCTTGGTAGACCTCCTCCACTTTCCCTCATGCTTCCCTATCCTAATAGTTCTTTGCTGCTCTAGGTTCCTCTCAGTATGGGTGTCAAAACATTGTCACCACTTTCCCCAACACTCTACCATTGGGATAAAAACCTTAAAATCAGGGTCTAAAAAAATAGAACCTACCATCATACATCAAGAATTATACCTCATTGTCGGTATTGGCATGGTGTGATGGTTTATTGGTGGCATTGTTGTTCTTGCCACCAAGGTTCAAACCCCGTTGGGGTGGTATTGTTGAATGGTTGTATCCGGTTCATAGCTCTGGTCAAAAGTGTTTACCCCTTGAATAAAAAAAATAATTATACCTCATCAAAAGAGTAGTGGGTTCCCAAAAACAACTTGGATCCCAAAAAATCCTCACCAGACTGTGCTTCCATATTCATTTTCTCAACCATAATATAAAGTGCACATATTTGAAGACATGCTGCTTCTTTCCATGCCTATCCCCAAAATTCATGTACTCATAAGTAATATCTTCAACTGTATCACATCCATTAATACTTTAGAAGCATGGGTCCATGATCAATAGTAAGAGGCCTCAAAATTTCTTACAGTCATGAGGAAATTAGATACTTTGTTGTTATTTTCAACTTTAGAGAAATCGTAACAAATCCCTTAAAGAAAAAGATTGGTTTTTTAATGGGAAAGGATTATATCTCCAACCCTAGACCTACCATTTCAACCCCAATTCTTCCTTGATTCAATATATACCATTCTAGATTTAGCTACCAAATCTCCCTCTTGAATATAGGAAGCCCTAAATCCTAGAAGTTATAGGAAACTCCATTACAATATTCCAAAGAATTAATTTAGAGTTTGTTAAAAATTCCTACAAACTGACCAGGATCTATGTTAGGTACTAAATGCTAAAAACCCATTCCCCAAAATCCTGGCCATTCGCTCCAAGTACAAGCATTGGAAATAAAATCTTGAGCTAGAAAACCCAACTTTCTTCTATTGAAATGAACAAGATAACCGAGAGGGGGGTGAATCAGTTGTAACAAATTAAACCTTCAAAACCATAAACAACAATCAAACCCACACACATTCAATAAACCCTTATTTAGTTAGAATGATTAAACATGAAATGCTAATAAAAAAAAACTAAAACCACAACACCATACATAAGAGGAAACTAGATTTATGTGAAAAAACAATGAGGGAAAACCATGGTGAAGATTAATTCATAATATAAGTAATAGAAAAACTGGTACAAAAGGCTCACTACCAGAATAAGACACATTGTCCAAAAGGCTCACAACCATAGAAATAATAGAAGAAGAATGTTACATAAAGAACACTTTTCAATGCAACAAGGAATTGACCAAAATCACTCACACACTTTCATAGTCTTGCATGAATTACTTTGAATGCCTTCAACTCACTACCTTTAGGAACCCTAACATTGAAATTCACACTACTCTACTCAAATTTGTATCACAAAAATCACTCAAATCTATCTCGCATCTATATTACTTCTCTCATGCCTCAACTCATAACAACACCATACATATTTATATGATCCTCAACCTCAAAAATCTTCTCTAATATCGACAACTAGCCGTTATACATACAAATTCAAAATAGGTTGGCACCTAAACATTCATGTGGTGGATAGGAACAAAAGGAAACCTACATAAATCCTTAATTAGGACCCAAATAGATCCAAACACACCTCAACATGCTTTCATAAGCTTGCATGTAGTGTTAAACACAAGGTTAGCCAACACCCATGTAAAACACCATAAAAATTAAGTACACGCTTCCTCAAATTAATCCAAAAATTTTGGACAACATAATTCACTTGAACAAAATCTAGAATAATCCATGAACTACTTGAGATTCAATAAAAACTTCATCCAAGATCACATCATATAAACACTTCAATGCAGAACAAATGGTAACCTTTTATTTGTAAATTGATAAATGAACCTCGTTGTGTACTACACCAAATCAAGTAAAAACATGAATACAAAAAGATAAAAAGCATTATAAACAACTTCCCAAATTTGTACAACATGAAGCTAGACAATGGAGAAACACAAAGCAAATAAATTTCTCACAGACCACAAAAAAGATCATTGAACAATTGGTTCATACATTGGTGAAAATATCTCGCACTATACATCAATCCAAAAACCCAAATTTTGAATATAGAAACCTCTAACAATCATGAATAACCTGTAAAAACTGCATAGTCATAGCATCAACACAAAAGAAACACATATCACAATACCAGAGCACACTATGATCACTTACACAACATAGTTTACTCTATTTATCAAATTTTCTCAAAATTTCTTGGAAACCAAGTACCAGAGACATCATCTCATCTCATTACTTCATTCCAACTTAACTCCAAACTCTACAACAAAAAGATAGCTCCATGTACTCACAACACTTCCTCAAGATCTCAATTATACATTCACAACCCACATCAACATATTTCCTCTTTTTCACAATTTTCTCAATATCCTCAACATCTGCATCCCATAGTTGACATCAACGACAACACCAGTTAGTAGAATTCCTATTAAAACCAATGACAACACCTTCATACTTGCAACAATATCCCCTTTTTCATTGATGGCAACACAAGATGTGGAAATACACTAAAGAAAACACAATAGCTCTGAACACACTTCCTTATTTTTTTTATATTAGATAGCCTACACAACATTCTTGAAATCTCCCCCCCTTATAGGAGTCTCTCTCCCTTTAATAATGATTAGACAATATACATAAATCTCTACTTTTTCACATGATTCTCTCTCCCCCTTTGACATCAATGGCAAAGGATAAGATGTTTTTCATTGTTCTCCCCTTTGACACTGAACCAAATAACTACTATGAATACCCCCCCTTAAGTGTACTTCTAACTATAATCAACAACTCAACGATAACACATGACGTTCCCTACTTCCCTTGAGAGGTAGCCACCAACATCAGTCTAGGAAATAGATAGATCCATAGATCCACTGGATTGATGCATCTCCATATGCATCTAGTTCAAGAAAGGAGGGGCAATGACCCCCAAATTCTCCTAGAGATACTCAAAAGTATCTTTAGGAAGAGCCTTCATAGATATATCAATAATCTGATCCTTTGTAGGAACATACTAAAGATTTACTTCATTCTCCATAACCTTCTCTCTCAAAAAGAAATACCTAATAGATATATGCTTTGTCCTTGAATGCATCACTGGATTCTTTAAAATATGAATTACACTTGTATTATCACAAAATATAGATATAGGCTCATCATATACAACTCTGATATCATTCAATTTCTGTCTCATCCACAAAACTTGTGTATAACATGATGCTGCTACAATACACTCAGCCTCCATAGTAGATAAAGAAACTAAATCCTATTTCTTAATCAACTATGACACCAATTTACATCCAAGAAAGAATGCATCACCACTTGTACTTTTCTTTTCATCAACACAACCAACCCATTTTGCATCTGTATAAGCACTTAATGTGAAATTAGTATCATTAGGATACCACAAGCCATAATCCAAAGTGCCTCTTAAGTATCTGGATATCCTCTTTACTGCTATAACATGTGTTTCTATAGGATCTTCTTGTAATCTAGCTACAGGACAAACTACATGCATGATATTAGGTCTGGTATCAATTAGATATAGTAGTCCACCAATCATAGATCTATACTTGCTCTTATCAGCCTTAGGTGAATCATCATCTTTGCTCAATTTACAACTAGTCACCATAGGAGTACATACCAGTTTGGAGTCATCCATTACAAACTTCTTCAACATCTCTTTGACATACTTAGATTATGAAATGAATATCCCTTTATTTGTTTGATTGATTTGTAGCCAAAGAAAGAAATTAATCTCCCCAAACATTGAAATTTCAAAATCTTTCTACATTTCCTCTACAAATTTTTTACACATATCCTTCTTACCACCAAAGATAATATCATCCACATACACTACTACTATCATTTTTTCGTCTTCCTCAATTTTAAAGTAAAGATTACTATTTATGCTGCCTTTATTGAATCCTTGATGTATTAAGTACCTATCCAACCTTTCATACAATTGAAATCCTTGTGGTGCCTATATTGAATCCATATAGTGTCTTCTTTAACTTACATACCATATCCAGTTGATCTGACAACTGAAATCCTTCTGGTTGTTCCATGTAAACCTCTTCTTCCAATTCACCATTCAAAAAAGAAGACTTCGCATCCATATGATAAACTATAAATTTTTTATGTGCTACAAATTCCAAAAACATTTTGATAGCTTCCATCCTAGCCACGGGAGAAAAAGTCTCCTCAAAGTCTATACCTTCCACTTGTGAGTAACCCTTACATATAAGTCTTTCCTTATTTCTTACTACTTATCCATTCTCATTTATCTTGTTTTTGAATACCCATTTAGTTCCAATTATCTTCTTGTTTACCAGTATAGGGACCAATTCCCAAGTCTTATTTTTCTATATATGCATAAGTTCTTATAACCTTTCCTTCATCTAATGTTCATCTTTACATGCTTCACTCATTGTTTTAGGTTCAACTTTAGAAAGTAAACACAGGTTTATCTCAACTTCAACAACTTTGCTTCTTGTCAAGACACCTTTACTTTTGCATCCAATGATTTGATCTTTAGAATGTTTCTTTTGCACATAATTAGGGGTTTTAGCGGTCTTCTCCAAAGCTTCTTCCTCTTCATTATGCAATTCTTTTCCATTAGCTTTTTCTTCTTCTTCTCTGCAATCAAGTTCATCTGATACATATCCATCTACTACAATCAAATTCTACAAGTTTTCATCAACTTTAACATTTGCACTTTCAATTATCTTTCTTAGCCTTTTGTTATAATATCTATAATATTTTCTTCTAGTAGAATATCTAAGGAAGATACATTCATTAGAAATTGCATCAAACTTTCGAAAATTTTCTTCTTCTCTCTTGATGTAACATTTTCTTCCAAATACTCTAAAGTACTTCATAGTAGGAATCCTTCCATACCATATTTCATAAGGAGTCTTTGTGCTGTTATCTTTATCTTGAACTCTATTAAGTATGTAAAAACTAGTATGAATAGCTTCTCTCTAGTAGACTTCCAGTAAATTTCCCTCTTTCATCATAGTCCTTGCAACTATTTGAATAGTTCTGTTTTTTCTTTCAACAACTCCATTCTATTGAGGAGTTCTAGGGGAGGACAAATGCCTCGTTATTCAATGAACTTCACAAAACATTTTAAACTCATTGGAGGTGAATTCACCACCTCTATTAGACCTCAAAATTTAATTTTTAAATCCATTTCATTCTTAGCCATAGCTTTAAATTCCTTGAATTTATCTAATGCATCAAATTTATCTCTAGGAAATGTAACCCATGTCATTCTAGAGTAATCAACAATCAAAAGTATAAAGTACTTGTCACCTTGTAGACTTCTCACCCTTATAGGACCACAAATATCTATGTGAACTAATTCTAGTAGTCCAATAGCTGATTGTTCCTTTCCCTTAAAGCTACTTCTTGTTTGTTTTCCAAATTGACCATCTCTCACAAACAACATTGATAGGTTTTGTGATTTTAAGTAAATCTATCAATGGATGAATTGAACTAATTCTTTCCAAATTATCAAAATTCATGTGACACATCCTTCGGTGCCATAACCATCTATCAATAATATGAGACATAAAGTAATAACCATCAATAGTCTTAAGTTGATAGATGTTTCCATCTATTCGAGCTTACTAGAAACAATCACAGTTCTGATCCCTTTCTAGATCTCACATGTTTCATCCTTACACAAGATTATATCCTTTGCTACACATTTTTCTAACACTAAAAAGGTTGTCTTAAACCCTTAAGATAGTAAACATTTTCAGCATTGGGCTTTCCATCAAAATTAATTGAACCTAGATTCTACAAATCTTAGCTCTCGAATCATCTCCAAATTTAACTAATCCTTCATCATACTTTTCAAGTTTAGAAAACTTACTTTTATCTCTAGTCACGTCATTAGACTAGCCACTATCAACAACCTAGTAATTCTTATCCTCTTTGACATGAAAAGAAGATACCAAAGTACCTTCAACTGTATCCTTCATCTCTGCAACACTTTCCTTCACATGACTTTCAAGGTTAGTAGAACCAAATTCTTATTTTATAGCCAAAAACTATTCATTATAATCAAAATCTCCATAATCAGATTCATCATTAGAAATTCTAGCATCTTCTCTCACATAGTAAGCTTTCCTAATAAATTTTCCTTTATTTTCATTACTTACTGTTTATAGCTCTTTTTAGACATCTTGCATCATAATGACATATACCACCATAGCTAAAAAAATTGAAAGGTAGTTTACCTTGATACTTATCGGTGCCCTTTTTCATCTTCCTCACAAAGTTAGCTTCCAAATCATCAAGATCTTCTCCATCTGAAACTTCAACTTTTTGTGATTTACCAACCTTTAAATTAGTCTCTACTTTTGTACCTTTCTTTCGTTTTCTCATTTCAAATGTAGTTAGTGTACTAATCAACTGATCTCTGGAATAATTGTCAAAATCAATAATTTCCTCAATAGAAGATACATTTTCATTGTAACAATCAGGAAGTCACCTGATAAATTTCTTCACTACTTTAGATTCTTTAACAATTGCATCAAGACCTCTCATAGTACTTACCATCTCATCAACCCTCTATATGTAGCCTTTAATTGTTTCTTCTTCAGACATTTGCATGATTTCAAACTGTTCCTTCAAGTTTTGCAACTTTTCTTGTTTGACCTTTGGATCTCCTTCATAAATGCTTTCTAACTTATCCCAAACCTCTTTAGTAGTCTTCAAACTCATAAATTTTACTAATTCAGTATTTGAAATACTATTCACAATAATAAATATCACCTTAGCATTGATCTCATGTGTCTTGATCTTTGCACTTGTACTTGGACCATTTTTCGGTGGAGTATATGTAATATGATAAGCCTTCTCAATCTCATATCCCTAAGCTTCTAGAAAACCTTCCATCTTTTTCTTCTAGAATGCATAATCTATGCCATCAAATCTAGGACTTTCCAAAGCAACCTAATTTTCCATCTTGGATCTACCTCAAGCGGTTAAGCTCTTCTCCAAGGAACCTTTCTTTGATACCAATTGTTGAAATGAACAAGGAAATTAAGAGGGGGGTGAATCACATGTAGCAAATTAAACCTTAAAAAAACTCAACAGTAATTAGATCCACATGTATTCGTTAAACCCTTATTCAATTAGAATGATTAAACATGAAATGCAGATAACAAAAACTGAAACCACAACACCATACACAAGATAACACCAAATTTATGTGGAAAACCTAATGAGGGAAAAAACATAGTGAGGATTAGCTCACACTATAAGTAATAGAAAAATTAGTACAAAAGGGTTCACTACCTGAATAGGACACATTGTCCAAAAGGCTCACAGCTAGGGCTCACTACCACAAAAAGAATACAAGATAGAAGAAGAATGTTACATAGAGAACATTTCTCAATGCAACAAGGAATCCACCACAATTTCTCACAAACTTTCACAATCTTGTATGAATAATTTTAGATACCTTCAACTCACTACCTTCAAGAAACCTAACATTGAAATTTGCACTGCTTTGCTCAAATTCACATCACACACATCACTTGCATTAATCTCACATCTATCTTGCTTCTCAATTTTCTCATGCCTTAACTCATAACAACACCATACATATTTATATCATTATCAACCTCGAAAACATTCTCTAATGTTGGAAACTAGCTATTATACATGCAAATTCATAATAGGTGGGCACTTAAACATTCCCACGATAGATAGGAATGAAAGGTGACCTACATGAATCCTTAATTAGGACCCAAATAGATCTAATCATGCATCAACATGCTTTCATAAGCTCACATGTAGTGTTAAACACAAGGCCGACCAACACCCATGCAAACTACCATAAACATTAAGTACATGCTTCCTCAAATCAATCTAAAACTTACAAACAACAAAAAATCACTTGAACACAATCCAAAATAATCCACAAACCACTTAAGATTCAATAAACACTTCATTCAAGCTCACATCATACAAAAACTTCAACTCAGAACAACTGGTAACCCTTATTTGCAAACTAATAAATGAAACTCACTCTATTTACTACACAAAATCAAGTAAAAATTTGAATACAAAAAAAAAAAGAATTATAAAAAACTTCCTGAATCTCCACAAACTAAAGCTAGATATCAGAGAAATATAGAGCAAATACATTTCTCACAGACCATAGAAAAAATCACTGAACAACTGGTTCACACACTAGTGAAAATATCTCACACTATACAATGATCCAGAAACCCAAATTTTGAATATAGCAACTTATGACAACCATGAATAACCTATAAGATCCACATAGGCATAGCGTCAACATAGAAAAAACATGGAGCACAATACTAGAGCACACTATAATCACTTGCACAACATAGTTTTCTGTGTTTATCAAATTTTCTCAAAAGCACTTGTAAACAAAGTACTAGAGACATTATCTCAGCTCATTACTTCATTCCAACTTAACTCTAGAATCTACAACAAAAAGATAGCTCCATGTACTAACAACACTTCTTCAAGATCTCAACTAGACATGCACAACTTGCATCAACCTGTTTTCTTCTTTCTCACAATTTTCTCAATATCCTTAACATCTTCATCCCAAAGTTGACATCAATGACAACACCTTCATACCTACAACATATTATTTTTCTCACTCCATTCCTTTACACACCCAACCTCACAATGTCCATCAAGAACTCTAGCTTGTGCATCCCTAGCAACAAAATGTGCAGAGTAATCCACTATTGCAATTTTTTTCCCTAGCCAAAATTCAAATGTCTCAATAGAATACTGTAGACACTTACAAATATCCTGATCATATCACATCAATATTTCAATTATTAACACCATTTCTCTCTTTTCTCATATATTTCATCTTTTTAATTAAATAATGTCAATTAGTTAGTTAAATTCACTATTTTCTCCTATTAATCAAATAATTAATATTATTTAATTAATTCATCACCTTCACACTAACTTTCCTCTCTTTTGATTAAATAATGCAAATTATTTAATTAAATATCATTCATTCTCTTTGATTCAATGATTCCTAATTGTTTAATTAAAATTTTCAATTCTTCCACTTGCATAATTAAGTAATTTCCTAAATTGCTTAATTGACTAATATTTTCTCCAATCATTTAAAGAATATTCTCATGGAATATTCCCTTTTAAAATTCAAATTTCTCTCTCCACATAAAAATATCTCCCACATGCTTCCTAAAATCAAGGTATTTGTTATTTCTCAAGCATTTTGTACCTTTGATTAAAATCCTTGATCCATGTCATTATGCATTATCAACCCTTGATCCCATCTTTGATCCATGTCTTCATCTCTCATCCATTTTTTTCCATGATTAGATAATTCAATATCAACCATTGATTTATTATAAAATTCTATAAATACTCCTCATTTTACAAGAGAATTGATTCACAAGCATTTGAGAAACCTTACTCTACCCAATTTCATACTTGAGCATTTGTAAATCAACCTCATGATTACCATCAATTCATCAAGATTTTGCACAATCAACCATGAATTAGGCTTCAAATTGAGCACTCCACATCCAATTCAACATTAGTCACCCAATGGGATGAAGATTTTCATTATTAATTAGGTGTTCATTTTCATTAATTTGGTATTTCATGCTTTTATTGAACCTTGATTAGTAATTGTTAAACAAATCTCTTTGAATATGGATTTTAATTGATCATTAGTCCTATTATTATTTCAATTCTTTAGTAGTTGGTTAGAACAATTGATCAACTATTAAAGAATAAAAAAAATACTATACCTCAAAATTTCCAAACACCTACTATCCCATACCCCTCTTCCCAAAAAGATCTTGGGTTGTTAGTAGAAGCACTACCTTGTATCAATTATAACAAAAAAATGAAATATAAGTAAATGTAGGGAAATTTTTCCCTTCCTCAAAAGAGGTTTATGATCAAATCCAAATCTTGGACCTACAAAGAGGAAATCCTCCTCTTTGGTGTTAGGTTCTATTCTAATTTTTTTTCTAGCATATACAAAAAATGATATGTAAGCCTCTATAGGTATTACCTACCTTGCCAAAAAGGGGCAAAAACAAAGCATACACAACCAACCTTCTCCACGCAGTAACTCTCCATCATCTATCACTACTCTAAGTGAAGCCATATAAGAGGTGCATGATACACAGTTTGATGGGTAGCTCCTCCCTCCAAAAAGTGGTAGCAACAACAAATTTCCCAAGTTTACGAAACCTGTTATAGAATTTTTCTCGTGGATAGCTCACCCAGATGGTACACATCTATCTCCAGCATAGAAATGCCTTCCCAAGTATGCTTCTCAGAAGATAAACAAGACACATTCTTCAACAAAGAAAGGTCTCTTTAAAGACTCTTTCTAGCTCTAGACACCCTTAGTAGGTGCTAATCATGGAAAAGACTTGCCAATGAAAAATGAGCTAAGATTTGAAGAAGCTGAAGAGTTCATTTTAGAAGAACAAATGAAAATAATGGTAAACCACCTCCTTCTTCAAGAAGGATCAAAATTGTTTGATCAAATCCTAGAGGAAGCATTAAATAAGAATATAGAATATGATTTTTCTCAAACCCTCTTTATCGCACAAACAAAGAGAACAATGTCTTAGACACCAACTACAACACATGTAGCTAGAGGCAAACCCTCCAAAATCAAGAAAACTTAGGATGAAATAGCCACTGTTATCCAAGCCACATGGGATAAATTTATTAGACTGAGGGCTTGTTGCTCTTCTCAAAAACAATGAGAGTCCTATCTTGGAATGTTAGGGGCTTGAACACCCCTAATTAAAGATGCTTGATAAAGCATCAAATTGACTCTAGTGAAGGAAACATTGTTATGCTTTAAGAAAAAATTCACTAATGACCTAGAAAAATAATTCTTTAGTAAATGGAAAAAATGGCAATTTATACATTCCCCAACACAAGGAGCTTCAGGGGTCCTAACAATGATTTGGAATGACAAAAATACATAGGTGGAACTAATATTCTCAATGCAACATTGGATTCTCATGGATATAATGCCCTTTGACCTATTTTTTTGGATTTTTAATGTTTATGTGCCTACATCAATAGTCAGAAAAAATTTAAACTAGGATGCCTTATCCTCAGTCTTATTAAACCTAAAATAGAACAAAGTACTATTAGGTGGGGATTTAATGCAATCTTACACCACGATGAAAAAGGGGGCATAATCCCCCTCCAAAGGTCATGGAATACTTCAAAGACTTCATATTAAAAAATGACCTATTAGACCAACCTTGCCAAAATAGAAGATTTATATGGACAAACAGGAAAAAATATTTCTACTTAATTATAGAATGATTGGATATATTTCTAATCTCTATAGATTGGTTTGCAAAAATAGCTCCTCCTAATTCATCTATCCTTTCATTACTAGGCTTAGATCACTTTCCCATTCAACTAGCCCTACCTTCAAAAATACACCACCCAATATTATCTTTCAAGTTCCAAGAAATGTGGTTCAAAGATCCCAATTTCCTACCTCAACTCAAGTGCCAGTGGAAAATGCACCTTTTATATTGCTGACACCAAAATGTTCCACCTAGTAAAAAAATTAATCTATATAAAACAATAAATCAAAGCTTGGAATGAGCAAAATTTCAAAATCATTATTTTCTAGAAAATATTATTCCAAGCTCAACTTGATGATATAAATGATCAAATCATATGATGTGGCATGAATTATACCTCATTCAGCTTGCAAAAAAGTTACACTTGGAACTAGAAGAGATTTTGACAAGAGAAGAGATTTATTGGAGACAAAAATCTAGAGAAATCTAGCTCAAAGAAGGGGAAAGAATCATGCTAAATTATTTCATATATCATCAAAATAAGACAAAAAAAAAAGTATCTTTAACATTGCCTCTCCCTCAAGTAGCAATCTGAAGGAAAAAAATCTAATCAACTAAGAAGCAGTTTGCTTCTTCTAAAATCTACTAAGTGTATCAAATCATCAAACAAACCAAGTGAGAAATACTATTGTAGAAAATTTTACTCAAAATATTCCCTCACTTCTCTTCGAGGTCTTTCTAAAACCATTTACATTAGATGAAGTGAAAGAAGTGGTTTTTCCATGCTGCCAGAAAAAGCTCCAGGCCCAGATGGGTTTACTAGGCCATTTTCTTTCAAAAAGGTTGGGAGTTCATTAGTAAATATATTCTATTATCATTAGAGGAATCAAGGATAAATGGTAAGATATTAAAATATTTGAATAATACATTTATAACTCTAATCCCAAAAAGTAGAACCCCTCTACCTTTTTTGACTTTAGATCCATATCATTATGCAATACCATATACAAAATTTTCTCCAAGGTAATGACCTTGAGACTAGCCAAGATCATCCCAAGAATAATCATGGACAATCAAGGAGGCTTTATCCTAAGAAAGGATACAATGGAAGAGGCCTTAATATCCCATGAAACTTTGCATTCCATCAAGGAAAATATAATTTTGGAAATTATTATCAAACTTGACATGTTGAAGGCTTATGATAGGCTAAATTGGGACTTCCTCCAAAAAGTACTCCAAAACCAGGCTTTTCCCACAAATGACCTGTCACTAGTTCAACTCTTTAATTTATCACAATTCAAGTTATTTGTATTGGTAAATGGAAGTCCAGTGGGTTTCTTTAACTCCTCATAAGGTGCTAGATAAGGTGATCTGCTACCACCCTTCCTTTTCATCCTAATGGTAGAATTGTTAAGTTAGGAAATATCAGGGGCACATGCTCAAGGAGCATGGAAAGGTATAGCTATCCCAAACACAAACATCAACATGAATCACTTGTTATTTGTAGATTATACACTTCTATTTTCCAAATCTTCTATCCCAGAAACAAGAGGCATTAAAAAATTCTTAGAGGACTATTATAGGGTATCAAGCCAAAAAATCAATGATAAAAAATAAAGCATATTCTTTCAAAACACCTATCCAAATGTGTCCACATGTATCTTATCAATTCTCAATTTCAAACAAGATGAATTACCAATCCAATATTTGGGAACCCCATTCTTCTTAGGACCAAACAAGCCTGAATTTTGGAGCAAAATTCTATCTCAAATACAAAAAAAATTTGATCATGGAAAGGAAGATGACTAACAATGGTAGGAAAGTTCACATTAACCAAATAAGTCATCTCAACTATCCCAAAATATGTTATGTCAATCCTCAAGCTACCAAAAGTAGTACAAGATAACATAGAGAAATGCATCAAAAAGTTCCTCTGGCATGCGAACCTTGACAACAAGAAAAAGAGTAAAATTCTATTAGCTTCATGGAGTAAACTCCGTGAAGAAAAAGATATGGAGGATTGGGTTTAGATAACTTAGAAGCAAGGAACCTGGCTTTGGGATCCAAACTAGCATGTAATGTTTTTGTAAAGCCACACTCCAAATGAGCTAGAATCATGCAAATAAAATACATGGATTCCTTAATTCCTGAACATATTTTCACAATTTCAAATCCCCTAGAGGGCTCCGAATTGTGGAACTTTATCATAACTTACAGATAATTCATCATCCCACATTTAACCTAGTCTATAAGAAATGGAGAAAAAACTATGTTCTAGGATGACTCATGGAATGGCTTCCCACCACTATCCAAAATTGAAGGACTAGAGGAAGTGAGAATATATTTAAAACATCATTGGGGAACAAAAGTAAAACACTATATTATGACTAAAGATAACCTCCTCTCAAATGTCCAATGGAAAACCTTTGGTGGATGTAGCTTCCTAGAGAATTAAAAGTCTTAGTTTCCAAACCTCCTCTAGCAACATCAAATATTTTTTTCCATGGATCTTGATAGGCTCACTTGGGCCCCTTCCAAGTTAGGAAATTGCAAATTCAACCTAGGTTACTCATCAATCATTCAAAAAGGAAATGATGAATTCGTAAATTGGCTCCAAAGATTATGTTGGAACTTTGCAATTCTTCCAATAGCTGGGTCTTTTGGATGGTTGGCTCTAAACAAACCTATCCTTACATGCGATAGGTTGGTGAAACTGGGTATATATGCCCCTTTCAACTCTGTACTATGCGTCCAACTAGAAGATGACATAGAATATCTTTTAATAACTTATAAATTCTCACATCAGTGTTCGTCATAACTCCAAAAGAAACTAAATTGGGCTGGATGCCCCTCCAAAAATCAATGTAGGAAACTTTTTCATTGTGGCCGCTAATGAATAAAGACTCTTTATTCTCCTCAATTTGGGTAATAAGCCTCTCAACTGCAATATGATGTCTATGATGGGAAAGAAACAAAAAAATTTTTAGAAAAGAGCACCATTTATTCAAAGAAGTAATATGTAAAATTGAAAGACTAATTTTAGGGCTAGTAATGTCTAGTGTATATAAATCAACTAGTGTAGGTAAAATATTTTCAAACTAGGATGTAAAATTAACTTCTCAATGGAAATTGACTCACCCCCTAACCCAAGAACATGGCTACCAAAACTAAAGCCCAACCACAATAGTGTGGTACAAACTCCACCTCTAATGGGAGTGATAAAACTAAATTTTGATGGGGCCTCCTACGGGAACCCATGAGCTCCTGGTGTTGGATGTTTTCTAAGGAACCATAGAGGTAGCATTATTATCACCCTCACATTAAAACTATTAGATCACACAAATAATAAGGATGAGGCACAAGCACTACTTGTAGGTTTGAAATTGGAAAAGTCATTAGGTATCAAATACATATGGATCGAGGGGGATTCCATGATTATAATTAACACATGAAAGAAAGAAAATATAGTTTTTTGTTGGCTAAGAACAATACTAAAACAAGGACTCAAAATGCTACAAGATTTCAACTCTTACCACCTTACACAT
The DNA here is from genome assembly GCA_007258455.2 of Sequoia sempervirens. Lineage (NCBI taxonomy): Eukaryota > Viridiplantae > Streptophyta > Pinopsida > Cupressales > Cupressaceae > Sequoia > Sequoia sempervirens. The sequence continues at coordinate 114,071,092 of VDFB02193867.1, read as the reverse complement.
TTTTATAGAGAGGGAAACAAAGTAGCATATATATGCTAGCCAATATGGCATGTGATTTAGATGCCAGGGCACTACAATTTCACCAAACAAATCTTGCTAACTATCCCACCATTGCACGTCTGGCTAACAATGAATCTCATCCAACATAGGATGCTTTGATTTAAGTTAATTAACATTTTAGTGTGCAGGGTTCAAGGTTTCTAGGTTTCGCTAGTGTGAAATGCTTAAAGTATGACACATGCGTCAAAATGTGGGTAAATTACTAGTTACTAACATCAACATGCCGCCCTAATAGCGACCATCTCAAATTAGCAGCATCGTGGATTCAACATGGCTACTATAGGTCACACCTCAAGCAACACAAGTTGTGTTGATCTTCAATATCACTGGGCCATTTTTACAATCTTGCTCATGCAACAATCATGCCAAAAGATTATTCATTCAACACTAGGTTCTTGAATAAAAGTGTGGATGCTTCAAGGCACATCTAGCCTCAATAATTTTAGATTTCATGCACTACGATTTTTTGTGGTAAAGTCTAATTCTTTAGAAGTAGCATTTCTTCCCAAAAGTAGCATAGTTCTCAATGATCTTGGAAGCCTAAATAGATAGTACAAAGTATGGAGGTGTCATGTGGCATCTTTGCACACCAGATGTCAAAGTGGAGTGACATTGGAATAAAGTTACACCCCTTATCCAATTGTTGTGTGTCAAGATGGTGCATTCCATATCCACTTTGAATTATAGTTAGAAACTCTAGTTACAAGATCAGACAATGCCACGGCCATGGCCTCGATCTTTCTCGCTTGCTCACAAAACTTAATCACATTAAGTTTAGAATTTTTTTAAAACAAGTAGTGCCCCAAGAATCTAGATGGGTATAGTTTATCACGATAAGTTTCAAGGCATGTGGTGACTTCACACACTAGTAAAAAGCCAAATAATGACTCTTGCTTGTTCTTGTGACTGTTCTTGCATTAAGAAATGTATCATGCTAGCGCATTCCAGAAAAGCCTCTAAGAATTGCAAGAAATTGATGCTATGTGATTAGCTAGGCCTTTTTGGGGGTCCATCATGAGATGAAAATGTGGCAATTGGATAGCGCAATCATGCATTCTCCAAGAAATAAAGGCTCGATAATAGCCAACTCAATACCTCACAGGATTATAGTATTACTATTTAAACCTATCACTAAACTTAGTCAATGCTCTCACCATCTTAGCATCTCAACACATGACACCTCACTCTCTTGAGCACCTTTCCAAAGCTTTGAACTCCTTGGTTTTTGAATACTTGACATGCGTCTGTATTGGCAAATTATGTATAACCCTCATAAAATATTTAATTGACACACCTCATACCCCTACCAGATAGGACATGCATTTATTGTCTCTATTTAATTTGATGTCACTATTAACTGGCAATTCTTAGTATGTCTGATTATTTGGATGCAAATCGATGGATGCTACACAAGTTAGCCGAACATTCTATGGACATATCATTAATGACAAATTGGCTACATAGTACTCCATAAGTGAGCTGGCATGTGTCAAAAAGTGGTAATAAAGCCCTTTAAAATTAATTTAGTGTCTCTTCTGCTGGAAAATATTTTAGAAATAAATTCTCTCCTACCTGAAACGTGTGAGGTTGTGGAAGCTCGCTCTATTTATAGAAGTTGGATTTTACCTTTGCTATCCTTTTTCATAAACTTTTTTGGTGTGCTCATTTAAAATGGACACTCCTATCCATCTCAGATGCTCGTGCTACCAGATGGCCTTCACAATCTGAGTCATAATAGATCAGTGCCTGAAGGTTATAATGAGTCATCCCACTAGTAGGGATTTAAAAGTGGTGAAGATGATCCTAGGCATCAATTTTATCAAGGCTATTGAGTGGTACATGGTAAAAAGAGCATTACTTCATGGTTTGTGGCTTCCTTACTTGATATAGGTGAGAAAAAGGAAATGGTGAAGGAAATCTCCACTAAATTATTCAAAAAAGCAAAACCTTGAAGGGTTGAACAAAACCCTAACTTTAGTAAGGCTTGGAGTTGGTGTCTTGAGGCTGCCGGCTATCCAACATGGGTGTGTGGTGACTGGCGGGGTTGAATGACTTATTTTCCTAGGTAATTTTTGTATGGTCACATTGGCACAACACAGAGAAACAACGAGTATGGGGTGTGGATTCCTAAATAAATTTAATAACTTGGAGCCTATGGATAATCTCTAGTGGATAATGGAATTTGATGTGTCCACTGATGTTGTGTGAGGGTTTCATTTAATCTCTTGTTCAAAATTTAGCATCTCTAAGTTTATTTCTTTTCTCTATGTTTTGAGGTTTATGGTCTTTTTTAGCCTCTCTACATCTTTCCTTGGTTACTTGGGATAGTTTGTGTTTTTTCCCCTCACCTAAAATTATGCTATAAGCTTCTATGATACTCATATATTTCAATTTCTATTAATAATAATAGTTTAGGCTTTTTTCCTTTTATCCAAAAAAATGAACTTATGAATATGTTTGTAAATTTGAAATTATGCATTCAAGATTACCAATAATGTGTTATGTTATTAGCAATTCTAAAATAATTAAGCAAAACAACAATACCAAAATTTGAGAATCAAAAGTGACAAAAGATATACATGGAGACACCCTTACAAGAAAAAAATCCATACCCAAACATATGCAATGCTTGTATTAATATTCAAATGAAGTACATCAATACAACACTCCTCTATGAATTTATACAATACTTCATGTTGTCACATAAAACTACACCCTATTGAACAAGAGTTTAGTGTTCTAATGACACAATGGAAATGACCTCAAGGTGTGTGACCTTGTAAAATGAGGTCAACTCTCTCAAGAAGTCTTACTTCATTTTTAAAACTAAGTGAAAATGTGTTGGTCTAACCCAACACATGATAACCCTATTACTATGCTACTCTAATAGATCATAGAGGAAAGAGATAGGAGACATGAAATGGAAAGAAGATGATGCACTGAATTTAGAGTTTTCTTCTTCCTACTTTAGAACAACATAATATATCAATGAAATAGCTAAAACCCATTCTCATACATGAAGGTAAATAGATTTTACTCAAACATGCAAGAGAATACAGTGATAATAGTTGAACTTTATTTACATAAAGATTAGAAGTAATCTTTACAATGGTAGAATGCAAAAAATTCAGGTCCATAAAAGAAAAAACCTAGAGGAGCCAAAGGAAGAATCCTTAAAAAAGATACAAACATTTCCTTTATAGTTCAAGCATAACTTAGGTTTGAATTCAAAATCCCTAACCCTAACCTAACTAGGTTTTACAAAGATGAACTTCGATTAGATTAAAAAATCCTAATTGCTCCTATTATAGAGTGACATAACTAGCCATAAAGGATTTGGAAACTTGAACAAGCCCCAAATTGATGACTCACATGAATGCAAGGATGGGAACTCACAAAATTTGTCACAAAATATTAGACCAACATACCCTGGCAAGAGAATATGGAATCTACAACACATCAAGGTGTAATTTACTAATGTCCAAGAATCAATAAAGCATTAAAAAAGTGTGAAGGTTTGATCCATAGTTGATCAAATTTGATATGGTAGCTAGGAATGTCCCTGCTCACCATTACTTCTGCAAACTTGCTACAAATAGGATGAGCTAGCCATTGTAGTTTGAATATTGGCCATTGGATTGGAGATGGACAGTTGAGATTAGGTCCCTAATGAAGGTTTAAAACACTTGCATTGATCACAAGAAGATCATGAACAATGGATATTGCATAGCCTTAACACATTGCTAATTCCTTTAAATGAACAAGACATCAATTTGTGATGCACTAAGCATCTATGATGAAGATGAAATATTCCCTTGGCATATACCTTCATCGCTCATTGTAGAAAGACCCAACACTTTATGTTTCCAAATCATGATGTGAAGAACCTTCATGATGTCCGTTAGATCTTCTACTTTAAATCTAAGCCATTGATACTACATAAGCAAACCAAGGCCTCACGACCACCATGACAATTGTCACCTACCTATTGTCCCTCATGGTATTAACATCTTTAAAAGATTCCCTATACGGTGGTGGGGAATGATTGAGATTTAATCAGTACAACTTGCTTGGACTATTAGATCAAGGGGCCTACCACCTTTATTTCCCTTCACACATCACACAAAGGTATTTAATATTTATGTTTATAACTGCGATGCACTAGAGGCTAGTAATTACCATTTGATCACCATCTTTAAATCTAGTCTATTGGTCACTTGATCATCACTCATCGCATGAAGTACCCTACTAGATGAGAGAAAAAACGTGATGCATTAAGCCATCACGATAATTGTTGGATCCTTAAACTCCAATGTGCACTATTGGATCTTCCTCGCAGACACACCATACACCACAATAAAGGCTTTGGTTATGAGAATGAAAACATCGATGTGAAGGGAAACAATGATGAACACTTCACCGAAAAAAATTGTAGCACAAGGAAAGAGGGTCAGTCATCAAATGATTTAAAAGACATAGGTTATAACTTATGTGACCTACAATAGTCGATTGTTAGTCAAAACAAAAATATAACTTTTCCCATTTGACATGACTGCAAACCTTAGTGTTTAACTATAAAACCTAGTTTTATCTGAGAGCATAAGTAAAACATTCATGAGCATATTTGACCTCCTCAAATCATGTGAACTAGACTAATCGAATCCTCTTAGAAAACCCATGTAGAATTTTTAGTTAGACTTCTACACAAACCTTTGGAAGTGACCTCTGTAACAACATAGCAATATTCCATGACAACATTGTAAATTTTTTAGCAACTTTGTAGTTGGATTTCAATAGGATGCACACATAGGATCTCTCTAATTGGATATAAATGATGTGCATCCAAGGGTGGCATAAAATTTCAACATTTTGGTGATTTCTATGGGATGATTTCCTACTAATCATGGAATCCAGGGGTGTTATGAGTCCATTAGCACAAATTCATGAATGTTATCAACAAAACTAGGCCTCCCTGTAATGCCCCGCCATGCAACCCTAGAGGAAGTTGCAATTCACCACTTAAATGCACCAATTTTTTTTTTGATTAAGTACAAATAACATGTAAGATAAATACACATTGCCAACATCCTCTAAGGCCATGAGACAAAGATTAATTTAAATCCATGAGACAAAGATTAATTTAAATCCAAAACAACCACAAACATTACTATAAACTGAAACATAAACACTTAAGGAAATGAGACAACATACATTCCATACAAGATAACTTGCAACGAAGGGAAGAAATACCAAAAGATTTCAATTAACAATATATAAACCATAAGATTACAACACTCATTCCCCGAATGAGGTAATTCCAATAAAATGATTACAAATACAAATTACACCTCGATAACAACTAAGGGGTAACAAAATACAATAAGAACTGAAAGAAATAAGCATGAGAAGAATCTGATTCCCACGAGCTCTCCAACTGGAAAACACAATCAAACGAACATGAAGAAGAACCAACGGATTAAGAAGCACGCCACCCGACCATGGGGAATCCAAAAGGCTCCACTCCCTCCGTGCTAGGAGATAGTAACCAGGAATTTCCTACCCAAGACCATCTACCACTAGACGTGGGTCACACAAAGCTGATACAAAATAAATACAAGACCTCGTCACATGACTGAACGGTCAGACACACAACTCTGGTACAAACTCTCACAACCCGACATAGGTTACATTATTTCTAGACATAGAATAGATCAAGAGTGCCACACATAACATAAAAAGACTGCTGACTTAGGAAGAGTGTCATCGCAGAGCTTGTCAAGGGATATCCTCTGGGAATCTTCCTAGGCTCTGGCCCCCACCTTGGGTTGTCCTGGTGGCCTCTACCAAAATCCTGGCACCCATGCTCACTCATGCGGAATCAAATACCTCTTGTGAAGATGAGATAGATGATCTTGCCATTCCAGGCCTTCCCGTCTCATCCCAAGTCTACAACAAGCCCTTGGGTCCATGAGCGAGGCATACTTAATCTTATTTAATGTTTAATGCATCCTAAACTTCTAAAAGTTTATTTAGTTATCACTGAATTAACCAACTTACAAAGGGTTATCCTTGCACCACTTTGTGTGTCAGCGCCCATTGTAAGCCACTCTCCTAAGACAACACGCATGGTAATAACTAGAATAGGTAACTAGATAAACACAACCTCTCCATTCAAGGAGGTAACAATCAATCTAACACACTCCAACACTGGAGGCAACAAGGTTAAGCCCTCTCCAAACACTAGAGGAAAACAACAAAACAAAACCACTCCATTCAAGGAGGCACATATTACAAAACCTGTACGTGAAAACTGGGTGAAACGACATGGTGAAACTATACAAATTTTCCATAACACATCAAATGTTGACTCACATGCCACAACCGATATTGATAAAAGAATATCTAAATGGAAGACTTTCAATACATTCACACTAATTCCACAACACAAAAAAGAGGAACAATTAACCACTAAGAACATTACATACAATGAAGTGAGCTACTGTTCGGATTTCCTAAATCCAATCAAACACAGTATTCATGACTTGCATTTATCCAATCAATTGAACCTATCTCTTTTCACGACATAGAAATATTCAAAGAACAGATCATTTACTCTAAAATCCAAACATTTCAATAAATAACATCATTGAATTGTAATCAATCCAGTTAATAACTCTACATCTCACAATCATATATTGTAATTAAATCCATTTGTTTTATAAAGCATTGGATTAAATAAATTACTCTTTATTTCGACCTAGCAATAAATCAACAACTCAATCTCAAATGATTCATTAAATCCTTCGTTACTTCTAAGTTTTCTCATTTGTATTCTATATTTAGAACAATTTGATAAGGAGACGTTTAGATCAAATAACTCAGTCTTTCTTTCAATTCGCATTAATAACTCAACTAAATCTGATCTCTACTTGAATACAAATACATTCCAACAAATTTACTTACTACTTAAATCACACTGTTGACATTTAAGCATCTATAACAATTCTTTATATTTCGTATCCCAATCTCATATCTTATTAAAAATCAATCTTTAAACTAAAAGAATTTGATTATCTAGACTCTACCCTTCAAAATAAATCCTTGACTAAGCAAAATTCAATGTTCTAAATAATTCATTTGAATATAAAAATCCACTTTTGCTTCTTTTCCGAATCAAAATCATCTTACAGTTATCTATGTTTGAAAATATCCCTTAAATTTCATTTGACACAGTTATCTGTTACAATCAAGATCCAATTATAAATAAATCAAACTATTGACACATAAATCCTCTGATTGGACTAAGTCAATCGTTATCTCTAAGTTTCACTATTATATTCCAAATCAAGATATTTTAATAAATAAGTGTTTAAATTAAATCACTTAATCCATAATTCATCATAGGATAAATCAAACAAAGTCAAAATTCTAAATGAAACAGTTGATCATACTTCTATTTCATTTCATCTCAACAAATGAGATAACCGTTTTACGCTCCTCTTTCAACTATTACAATATTCTTTAACATATGCCTTCAAAACATTATTTTATGTTTCTAAGATTTACTATTTATTCCTGGAAATCAATAATAAAATTTCTAAATAAGGATATTCGATTAATTAAATGAACTTTGTTTATTTCAACTTGATGATCAAAGTCAACTCCTTAAATAAATTACATTTTCATATATTTCAATTAATCATAGTTTGTTCCTTATTATTCTACAAAAATGAATATATCTTCAATGTACATTTAAATAATAGGTCAAAATCAATTCTTTTAAAAGAGATTACGACTTTATTTAAATACAATTTCTTCAATAAAAAAAAACTCACATGACCATTATAATATTTCAACTAATCATCTAACACCCTTTAATATGCCAAATAAAATATTAATTGAATAAACTTATTATTTTATTTGCATATAAATAAATTATTTAAAGTTTAAATTTAAACCCCCATCTTAAAATTTCCATATATCACAATTTATTTAATTAAAATATTATATTTATATATATATTTTAATAATATATAAATATAAATATAAATATATATATATATATAATATTATAATATTATAATATATATATATTATATTTATATATTATAAAATATACATATAAATTACCCATTTTAAATAACATATGAACAATAATCGAAGCTTTTATAACTTTTATACATATATTTTTTTTTGGGTTTTAACAAACGGCCAAAGCCCTAAATTCACAGTCCCCTGCCTCCCGTGGATGGCAGGGCTGTGTGCTCCGCCCATCGCCCGTCGCCACCCACGACGGCGGGGCTGTGTGCAAAGCACACAGCATCCGTCGCCCACGGCAGCGGAACTATCTGCTTAGCACACAGTGATCGTCGCCCGCGGGCGGCGGGGCTGTGTGCCGAGCACACAGTGCCGACCCCCGGCAGCGGTGGTGGCAGTGGCGGGGTTTGGCCTCCCTAGCCCCCCCAAAATAATTAAAATTTATTTGATTTGCAAATTTAAAATACAATTTAATCCCCCACAAAATAAATACCCCTTAAGAATTTCACAAAAGAATAACCAGGGGCATTTTCCAGAAATTCAAAAAATTGGAAACCCTAGTATTTAAAAAAATAGAACTATCTTTTTCAAAAAGAAAAACTCAACAAACTTCTAAGCTTTCAAAGATTTATCACATGGTTTTATGGGATTCCAACAACCTTTAAAAATTTCAACATAGCATGAAGAGTATTTGATCCATTCTCAAAATAATCAAGCAAGATTAAGGAAAAAACCTGATTTTTCTTCAACAATTTGAATCCTTCAAGCATGGTGATCTTCAATCCTTCCCTTGGATCCAACTTCAACCAAAAACCTCCTTCTCCTTCAAAATTCCAAGCAAAAACCATCCACCCCATTTTCCAAGCAAAAATTTATGAGCCATTTCCTTTAAAAATTAGGGTTTTTTTCAAATTGGGTCAAAGAAAACCCTAATATTCCCACTCACAAAATATAATTTAAAAGCATGGGGATTTTTCTAATTTTTTTTTTTTAATTCACATTCCAATTTTCAATTACAATTTCATGTAAATACATAATTGCATTTAAATCAAAGCTTTATTGTGATTTTCAATTACCTTTATAATTTAAATCAAATATTCAATAAAGACAATATAATTCCTTTATTCAAATTTATTCATTAATAAACAAATCAATTTATAACTCAATCTGATTAATTAAATAAATCAATTCCTTAGTAACTAAAGAATCATTTAATTAATTTAAACCCAATTAACAAACGAGATAAATTGCATTTAATTATCGAAACTAAATAGATTAAATCACCTTTTAGACTATATCCACTATTAATCTAATTAATTAATAAACTAAATCTAGTTTATTAATTAATCAAATCAGTCAATAACCCAATCATTATTTTATTAATTTCATCAAATAATTCAATAAAATAAAGCACATTTCAACATTGCAATGAAACGCATTTAATCATCAATTAAACTACGCAAGTCATTTAATAAACTTTAAACTTGAAATTAAATAAACACTCAAGGGGAACTGACCAAGTTAAAACAACTGACCCCGATGACAACCTGATGACATGCTATGACTAGGGTGACGACTTGGCTTGGAAAACCTAGCTACTATCTCCCAATCAATTACCGTTGGTAAATTGACACACTCATACCTGTGAAACCAGGTGGAGTCGATGTCATGTACCTGCAAACCTGCAACAAAGAACATGTCGAATGTGCAACATATATATATATATGTTATGATCAACCACACCGTGAAGAGGGAATCTTAGAATTGTAGGGCGCTCGCAAGCGAGTGATACAATCCGACCCTTTCACCAATACAGTATCTCTAACTAACGCATCTAACACCAAAGATATGATCAATAGCATACAACATCATTTAATCAGATATCTTCTAAGTTACTCCAAATCATGTCATAAGATAACATCAGAATAAAAGAACATCACATCAACATATAGTTTCCACATCATTTAATCAATCACGATCACAAAGAATCAAGCTCCAAAGTCAAAGCATGTTCAGACACAATCGTCACCTTATAATATAACATGCGCATCACTAAATAGTTAATGATTAAATAATCACCAAGTTCACAGTCACATCATAAGCATATTCAGACATGCAAGGAACCGTGCCGAACCAAATATCCAAAATGGAGGGGTGTTACACTCCCAAGGGAAAAATAAAACATGTGTGGGCCTACACTTGGAGAAAAGTAGGAAACTAGAACATACATTCCCTTAAGGAGAATGCAAGGTGTGCAAAGGAACTTCATAGAAAACAAGAAAATACAATAGATTCCTAACCAAAAGAAAATAATGGAAATTTTCCTCTATCAAAGATGAACCTTTTGAAGGAGCTGATCTCTATCAAACCATAGTTGTAGATCTCACCCAGTTGCAACTACTAAAAACTATTGCCAACACGCACGGAACTACACAAGATTCCTACAAGGTGAAGGACCACTTCACTATAAAATTTTCCATTGCAGGGGAACCATATGATGCAAATATAAGATTCATCTAACATTGGTGCCTTAGGTGAACATATAGTAGTGGGGGTGGACTTTTCTGAAGATAGGCCAACATCCATGAGAAAACATTTTCTAGAGGGAAGAGGACTCACCTCACAAAAGGATAGGTCAGTGTCATCACCGCTGACCTCCTCATTGCATGAATTGAAACCAGAAGATAAAGTTTAAAGATAACATGGTGATGTAAAATATGCCAAAATTGTATTTTGATCTACACAATGAATCTCTTCTTCATGCACCTCAAATGAAAAGCTTTGAAGCTCAGGAATACTATCAAATTGAGCAAAAAGAGCATCACTCTCAAGGAAAATGTGTGGTTTCTCAATGGTATATTTTTCAATGTGTTGGTCCTAAGTGGAGCATTCTAACTTGATCACATTATCCCTATTGTCAAAGATCAGATATTCATCTTGAATGAAGACCTCATATTCAACATTTCCACTTTCAAAGACAATAGAAAACCAACATACACCACAATTACATGCATTGATGCACACTTTATCAACACATACCTCAAATTTGTGAGACAATTTAGGTGAAGAACTGAATTCTTCAAGTTGTCTCGCTATTTTAATATCTTCTTGGAAACTGGCTGCAATAGAAACAAACTCTTAGCATATAATGGTTTCCACTTCCTCTATTATTTCCTCACTCTTATGTTGCTTCCCACAAATCTCTTCTTCTAGGGGTGATAATTTGACATTTAAACATGAACAAAAGGTTTCTATAATGTCCCAAAAGAGGTCATCCACCTCATAACTACAAGCTTCAGTAGATTGGGGATCTTCATCCACAATAACAAGGGTCAAACATGACTATTGATGCTACTCCAAAACCTTGGAGTTGTCTTCATCCATCAAGCCCAAACCATGTTTCTCAGAGGCTTCAACTGATGCAGGCATATGTGACCTATCCTCCTCATATTAAATAAAACAAGGGAGGAAATCAAAAGAGAGGACTCATTCCTCTATTGTATTAATTTTTTCTACCTTTATAGTGTCTTGTTGCCATAACAGTATTTCATCTTCAATATTTTATTGCAATAGAACAAGGCACTCATGTTCAAGAGCACATGAAGGCTCTTCAAAAATAAAAACCTCTTCATTCTTAGCTCAAAATTTCTCCTTCCTCTGTTCTTTTGACTGATTAGGATCACATTCCATAGGTCCACCTTGAAGAGTGAAATAGGGAAAGAGGGAGAAAAAGGACCAAAAGGGCATTGAAACTCTTGTTGAAGCTCTAGAAGGGGATACTCAATAGGAGTAAAAGTTTGGGCCTCCTCAAGGATGGTTTTTTGTGAGGAATGGGGGCTCAGAAAACTTAGGATCTCTAACATAGAAGATCTGCTTGATGGTATGAGAGGTTCTTTTGTAGTTTCAAGAGGCTGACCATGATTGTATAAAATAAAAATTTTGTGTTTACATACCTCTTGCACAATAGGTTGTATTGGGACAAAAGGAGGGATAATAGGAGTTTCAAGAGGTTTTTTAGGGTTCTTGAAACTTAAAAATTTATGTTTTCTTACCTCCTCCTTAGCAAGCTATTTAGGAACTAGTGGTGGTGTTTGTTTGAAACTAGGCACACAAGGTGTTGCTTGAGTCTTAGGAATTTGTGCTAGAGAAAGAGAAAGTATAAGTTTCTCTTGCCTAGCAACAACATCCTTTATTGTATACTTCTCTTGTTTTTTCCTTCTTTGACCCTCCAACTATTGCTCATACCTCCACTGATCTTCAATGTCTTGTTGTTGTGGATAGTGAGCTTGATGGACAAGCTCATCCTATTGTGGGAAATAACCATGCTACCTTTGATATGATTTATTTTCCCACTCCTCTTGTTGTAGTTCAAACTCTTTTTGTTTTTGAATCTCATCTATCTGTCTATTGAAATCATGTAATATGCTTGTGATTTCACTTATACTTAAATTATAAAAATTCCAAGGTTTACTAAGAGAGAAACAAGGACAAATTTCAAAATGATGAGTCTCTTGGGGTTGCTAATAGGGATATGTAGGTGTCCAAAAAGACTGAGTAGGGAAGGGCAGGTGGTATGCATTTTGAGAAGGTTGAAAACCCACAACAACAGGGCTCTTTGAAGTCAAATGGGAGGCATTAACAATGTGATATTGCCAATTTGGAGGTGAAAATTATCATGGTAGGGGGAGTGTAAATATAGTTTCCATTATAATATGACATTTTTAAGCATGGGAATTACAAGAAACACTTTTAAAATTTGAAGGGAAAGTAGAGGACTACCCAACCAAAGATTTTGGGTACATACCAAAAGAGTCACCCAAAGATGTATATTGCAGAGTTGTCAGGTGCTTGTAGGACTGCCTCCAAAGGTTGAAATGTTGAAGAACACCAACTCCTCAACATAATGAAGTAAAATTGGACTACTTGCACCAATTTTTTTTGAATGGATTCACCATGGTGTTTGAAGATATGCCTTAAAAGGCAAGATGCTTTGAAGAAAATACGAAATTCTTCAATGAAGAGAGAGTAGTCCCACTGGGCATGCCAATAATTTTTGTCACATAAAACTGTACCCTACTGAAGAAGAGCTCAGTGTTCTAATGACACAATGGAAATGACCTCAAGGTTGGGGACCTTACAAAATGAGGTCAAGTCTTTAGAGAAGACCGAATTCCTTTTCTAAAACAAGTAAAAATATGTTGGTCTAACCCAACACATGAAAACCCTATTACTATTCTACTCTAAAAAATCATAGAGGAAAGAGATAGAAGGAGACATGAAATGAAAAGAAGGTGATGCACCAAAATTAGGGTATGCTTTTTCTTACTTCAGAACAACATAATATATTAATGAAATAGCTAAAACACATGCTCATACATGAAGGTAAATAGATTCCACTCAAACATGCAAGAGATTATAGTGATAATAGTTGAAATTTATTGACATAACGCTTATAAGTAATATTTACAATGGAAAAATGCAAAAAATGTAGGTCTGCAAAAGAAGAAACCTAGAGGAGTTAGAGGGATAATCCTTAAAAAAGATACAAACATTGCCTTTATAGTGAAAATGCATAATTTATGACTTAATTTAAAATCCATAACCCTAACCTAACTAGGGTTTCAAAAAGATGAACTATGTTTAGATTAAAAAGGTCTAAATTGCTCCCATTATAGAGTAACATAACTATCCATAAAGTATCTGACAAGTCGAACAAGCCCTAGAATGATGAATAACATGAATGCAAGGATGGGGACCCATAAAATCCATAGAAAAAGATTAGACCAACATATCTTGATAAGATAATATGGAATTTGTAACGCATCAAGGAGTAATGGTGATGTCCAACAATCGATACAGTGTTAAAAAAGTGTGAAAGTTTGATCCATAGTCGATTAGATTTGATCTAGTAGCTGGGAATGTCACTGAGCTATTACTTCTATAAACTTTCTGAGAATAGGATGAGCTAGCCATTGTAGTTTGAATACTAGCCATCAGATTGGAGATGGACAACTGAGATCAAGTCCTGGGCAATGAAGGTTTAAAATGCGACCGTTGATTAGAAGAAGATCATGATCAATGGTTATTGTTTAGCCTTAACACATTGCTGATTCTTTTAAATGAACAAGACATCAATCCACAATGCACTAATCATCCATGATGAATATGGAATATTCCCTTGACATATACCTTCATCACTCATCGTAGAAAGATCCCATGCTTTATTTCTCCAAATTGCAATGTTAAGAAACTTCATGATGACCATTAGACTTTCTGCATTTAAATATGATTCATTGATACTACATAAGCAAACTAAGGCCTCAGGCCCACCATGACACCTATCACCTACATGGTATCCCTCACAATATGAACATCTTTAAAAGATTCCCTATGAGCTAGTGGGGAATACCTAATATTTAATTAGTACAATTCGCTCGAACCATTAGATCAAGGGGTCCACCACCTTTATTTCCCATTGAACATCACATGAAGGTCTTCAACCTTTATGTTTATAACCATGATGCACTAGAGTCTAGTAATGATTGTCTAATCACCATCGTTAAATCTAGGTTGTTGGATACTTGATCATCACTCATCATGTGAAGTACCTCAATGATTAAGAGTGAAAATGCTATGCACTAATCCATTGCAATAGCCATTGAATCCTCAAACTCCAATGTGCACTTTTGGATCTTCATTGTGGGCTCACCACACATCACAATAAAGAATTTGGTTACGAGAATGCAAACAATGATGTGAAGGGCAGTAGCGATGAACACTTCATTAAACAAACCTATAGCACAAGGAAAGAGGGCCAATATCTGAATGATTTAAAAGGCATAAGTTATAACTTATGTGACCTACAATAGTTGATATTCTAGTCAACACAAAAATATAGCTTTTCCCATCCACCATGATTGCAAACCTTACAGTTTAACTATAAACCCTAATTCTATCTGAAAGCATAAGTAAAACATTCTTAAGCATATTTGACCACCTTACATCATGCAAACTAGACCAATCGACTCCTCTAAAAAAACCCATGTAGAATCTACAATCAAACTTCTCTACAAACCTTTGAAAGTGACCTTTGTAAAAACATAGTAATATTGCATGACAACGTTTCAACCTTTTTAGTAAATCTGTAGTAAAATGTAAAACATGTATTTCAATAGGATGCACACATAGGATCTCTCTGATCGGATATAAATTATGTGTATCTAAGGGTGGCATAAAATGTCAACACTTCATTACTTTTTCAACCCACAAACAAAACTATGAAATCACCATCTCAATACTCTATTTTATAGAAGTTTTTGGGAGAGAACACCACTTTTGGTATCCTAAAACAACAAGTAAAACCACCTATAAAAACCCATGCCCCTCTTAGTGGACAACCCATAAACATGGTGAAAAATATTAAATTCTCACATTTCCTTCACATGGGTGCCTAACCCATAGCCAATTAGAATTTCTCAATCTCAAGTGCTCCATTACTCTCTGATGACTTTTATGGCTCATACCTAGAACATGCAAAATTGGGTGCCCAACCCAATATAACATGCACAACATGTAAATGAACTTGCAAGATCATGCACTTCTAGGTGGTCACCACCCAAAAAATGGATGCCCAAAAGGAATATTCTCCCAGGATGTTCTATAACCGTCAATGTAGTGGGTCCACCTTTACGAATGCAATTACAATTTTTCATAATAAAATAAATAATAAATGTTTTGCTTCTCATGTCCTCTAGGACACTTTCCAAAGAACATGGAGACACATAATATCAACTTAGGATAGCAATTGCAATGTCACCTTACCTAACACTTCTTTATAGGGGAAGGATATTGATTTGATTGATTAAGAGTTAACTTGATTTGATTATGCAAATTTATACCTAGGTAAACTATGAAACTACAACAAACTAATATAAATATAGACAATTAAAAAATTTAAATACAAAAATTAATCACAAAACAACACAGTGCATATATAAAAGAACCTATCATATTTAAATAAATGATTTTTTTAGTGTCTAATATTTTCCAATTAGATAATAGTTGAAATTGGGGACTAAAAATTTGGATAATAGTACAAGTTGTAAGGTGACCTAAATCACCACATTTTTTTATTCTAGTCCTAGTTAAATTGATAAAACATTTAATTTATTAAACTTTTAAAATAAAAATTCACCATAATATTCGATACCTAATTAGATCAAATTCATCTAAATTTTATAAATTTTAGTATAAAATAAAATTGATTTTTTAATAATATTATATAATTATTAGTTACTTTAGGGATATATCACTAATTTTTAAGATAAGTAACATTGATTTATTTATAATCTAATGGTTGGGGTTGTATTCCATGGGTTAAAATGTACCCATGGAGCTACAATGGCCACCAAACCCAAAATTATATTTGGGTCATTGAAGATTTATAATATAATAGATGGGGTTAAATTCCATGGGCCAAAATGTACCCATAAATCTTCAATGTCCATGGGTCCTAAAATGACATTTTGGCCAAATGGGCATTGGAGCTCTGTGGGTACATTTTCACTTACAAAATAGAACTAAAACCGTTATATTATAAATAAAATTAATAGTGGTGACAAACTGATTTAAGGTATTATGAAGTCAAGGAATTATAGAAATGAGCACTATACCTTAAACTAGTCAATTATTTCCACTCTCGAGCCCTCACATTTCCACAAAAAATAAATAAAAATAAAAAAGGAAGGATTCACCATGGTAATTAATTTATTTGGATATTTTTCAATAAGATTCTCCAAGATTTTCTATAAATTTCTAGTTATTTTAAAAAAATATCCTTTAATTTTTTCTTTTTAGAAAAAGGAAATATTTTCCAATAGAAATTAATATTTTTTTCTAAAAAAATGAAATACTTTCAAAGATTTTATATCCTCTTTCAAGGAGGTTTATTAAATTATCACTCATAGAAATTAGGACTCAAATTGGCTAGACAAGGGCATTGTTTCCTTAGTCTAGATAACATAGATCTTAGGAATCTGTGAATAGATCTCAAAAGGTCACCATGTATAGGTTCTTCCTTTATGGAATTAGCTTTGGAACTTTGTCGATTGATGATTAATTACATTTTACTTGATTTATTGAAATAAGATGCTTGAATTCTTGATCTTAAAATTAGGTTTCCAATCTTCTCCCAAACCAACATTAGATCTACCACCTACTCACAAAAGAGGGGGAAAGGGTTGTGCCATATAAGGGCTTGCCTAAGTAAAACCTCAATTTTGTGTTTCCACCTCTACAAAAACCATGATTATATAAGGATTTCAAACCCTTAATTGAGTAGAGGAAAAATGGATATTTAAACAAGTGATAAATGGATAAGTGTTACAACTTACCTCTCAAACCTGATTTCCTTGATGGACTGAAGTCATTGTACTCATCTCATACAAGGAGACTTGTTTACTTGATTGAGTATCTTGTAAGTGTTAGTACTCACAAAAAAATGAATATGAAACATGAAAAAACTCATATATGAACTTGATGCATTGAGAACATGAATCTCAACTGATAATAAGTGCTATAAATTCTACTTATTCTGCTCTTGACTACTTTTAAGATTCTCAATCATAATTCCAAATTTTCTAGAATTTCAATGCATGAAATAGACTTACATTTATATGATTTTCACACAAAATTAATTATTAAAAGTCGACAAATGAATCTAAATTTGAAAATGTTAATGTAATGCAACGTTATTTACTAAACCTAAAAGATGCAAAAACAAACTAATGCAAAGGATAAATAACACAACACCACCTCAAGATTAGCCTAAGTTGACTTGAACAAAATAAAGATAAACAAATCATACCTTGTCCAAGTGATCCTTTTGGTTGGCCCTTTGATAAAGATTTTATGTGTGCTCCTTGATGGAAAATATGATGAAAATGGATGCAAAATGATGAGGATGCAATGAGGATTCAAATGATGCAATTGGGTATGTGACAAGATAAACAAATGAAAATGCATGAAATGGAATCTTGATGAGTGCAACAGTGGAGGTTGAATGCAAAATGCTTGAAGTTGAATGCTTGAGAGTAGAATTTCTTGAATGTGATATGAGTGAATGCAAGTTATGAATGAAAATGAAACAAAATCTTCCATTTTAAGGGAAGAGTCTCTAGAGGATTCAATGGCTAGGATTTAGCCAACATGGGAAAGATGGAGATTTGTGGTGAGTTGAGGACACACAAGCCTTCACATCTTTCCATGTGGAAATGAGATGGAAAAAAAGACATGTGAGGTGAAGAGAGGACATGTGAGGTGTAGGTACTTGCAAGTACCTTGGGATTAGGGGAAGATTTCCTCAAAAAGGAAGTTCTTGTCCCCATGTGGAAGGATGGTGACAAGTGAGGAATTTTAGGATTCCTTACTAATCATCATAGGGAAGAGAGAAGTGGTTGGGGAAATAAATGTGAATTTTAAATTCACATGATTGGAAGTACCTTAAGGATAAGACAATGTCCTGATAAAGGAAGTCTTTTTCCCATGTGACTGATGTGACCTATGAGGGTATTTATAATTTCCCAACAACCTACATGGGGAAGATGTTAGAAACCAAGATTAGATTTGCAAACTAGAATATCCTTCCATAGAAGAGAAAAATAGAAAAATCAGAGAGGTTGCAAAAGGATGTGCAACATAATATTATTTAGGAATTGATAATTACAAGATAAAGATTTTCTTTATAAAATAAAATATGCATAACCCTAATCATATCTTAAGCAACAAGATAGCTCAAAAGATAATGATGAGAATAAATAAACCTAGGAAATAAATAATACCTAAGTAAAGTTATGCAAGTGTAATTAAATATTAATTACACTAACACCCCCCATAAGTGCAACTTAGGGAGACTAACAAAGCATGCACCTAAAACTAAGATGAATGCAAGAAAGCATGATTGGGTCCCGACAACAAGGCCTGATTAGGTACCCAAGTACAAATGCAATAATGTAGTAGAGAAGGAAAACCCAGTGGGACAAAACCCCCCTACAATGAGATGACTACTGCAAAGAAGCATTGGAAGAACACTGTGGAGTAACACTGGAACCGCAATCCGACAAGCAAGGAAAGATACTTCTATCTACAACTGAAACCAAAAATGGAATCATGATAATGTGACAGTAGACTCGATGCCATAGAACACTGGAAAACTCACAAACTAGAACAACCCTAGAATCTGTTAAGCAACAGTAGATGAGATGATGACAAAATCTAGAAGCCGTGTATCTTGATGTCAATGTCAAACTGTGACTAAAAGATTTCCGTGGGAAGGAGTACCAAAAAGACTCTAGAACATTAACCATAAAAACATGGCCCTCAAACTAAGAAGGATCTGAACAAATACGGATCAAGAAACATAATCTCTCAACTAAAGTGTGAACCGATGAATCCGATATGTGTCAAGCTATAGCAAAAATGTGGCCAAAAGAAACAAGGAAACCAGATAACCCATGCGAGTTTCCATCAAAACAATATGGATATGGAGATCAAACTGGAAACTACACTCTAATCATATTATTATGCAAGAAACCCCCCTGATGAAATTTATCTTAGTCCATTTATTACAATAACCCAATGATTGTAAAAGGAGAGAATGCTAATGCATGCATAAACAGAAAATAGCATGATGTCGTATTGAAATGAAGTACAAATATTCAAGTTTCACCTTTCCAATTGCCAAAACATCCAAGTAATCTCCAAAACACCCATCGGGACAAATTTGGAAAAATGATAAACTTGGGATAGATACAGAAAAAAGTACATGGACAAAAAAATAGAGCTCCTCAGTACCTTTCCAATGCTGCAAAGAAGACGAAAATCGTGGCAAAAAGTTATGAGCTCAGAAGCCCAAAATGAACATCTGACTTCAAACAGAAATAAATTATCATAAACAAGAAAATACTAAAAAATAAATAGCACCATTGGAAAGCTCTCAGAACCAACTTTCCTGTGATATCTCGTTTTCCTGATTTTGATACCATATGCCCAAGTTATGACCAAAAGAAAAAAACTGCTCCTTTAGGGAAAATCAGGGCTAGGAGGGGCAAAGAGGGCCATATGGTTGGGTGACGTCATGCTGATGTCATCACTTTACTAGAAAAAATTTGACGACCATCTAGCCGTCGAGGAAAAAAATGGCCCCTGCCGGAAAAATTTCGCGATCGCCAGAATATGCTGAATGGCTGTCAGAATATTCCCCAAAATCCCGAAGATTCCCTACAGAAAATGCCTGCTGAAAAATTATTTCGATCGTCGGTATATACTCTAATAGGTGAAATATTCAATTGTCGGCGGCAAGTGGCTAAGGGTTCTGGTCATGCATATGACTGGTGGCTGCAGAGGAGAAGCCCTCAGGGGCTGGAAGAGGGGCCCGACAGCGGACCGATGGTGGATGGGCAGTTGCCTGGTGGCCGCCAAGTGGCGCGGTGGTGGTGGGATTCATTATAACTAGATGCGCCAGTGGTTAACCAAAAAAATTCCCCTTTTTTAAAAAAAATCATTTTTTGTGCCTCAGGAAGTGAGCTGTGGAGGCCGTACGGCCTCCGTAGCAATTTTTTTTGCCTCAGAAACAAATTTCTTTGAAATTGACAAAACGAAAGGTGGTATTAGGGTTTTTGGCCACTGTGAATGCAATGGTGACCTCCATTTGTGCCCAAAGGCCCTGAAAATTTGGTTACCCCTAGATCTTGCAAAAAAAATTTGAGCTTGAAACCCTCACAAATCTGGCAAATGATGGCCAAAATCTACAAAACAAAAGTCAATCCTGACTTCTTCCAGTGCTTTGAATCCAATGGTGAAGCTTGAGCTGATAAAAAACACCTCATAGATGAACTCAATGCATGATACCCTTGAGGAATCTCGAACGAACCTTGCAATGATTTTCTCAAAAAATCTGATAAAGGGTTACAAATCAAGGCTCTGATACCATGTTAGAAACCAAGATCAGATTTGCAATCTGGAATATCCTTCCATAGAAGAGAAAAACAGAAAAAATAGAGAGGTTGCAAAAGGATGTGTAACATAATATTATTCAGGAATTGACAATTACAAGATAAAGATTTGCATTATAAAAGAAAAGATGCATAACCCTAATCTTATTTTGAGCAAAAAGATAGCTCAAAAGACAATGATGCTCGAATAAATAAACCTAGGAAATAAATAATACCTAAGTAAAGTTATGCAAGTGTAATTAAATATTAATTACACTAACAGAAGAGAAATGCATTGAATGAATAAATGTGAATTTTTAATTCACATGGGGAAGAGGTCAAGGCTTAAAGGGAAAGCACTAATGAAGGGTTGACTTGGAGGACATACCAAAGATGGCATGTGATTAGATTAAGGTTGTGCAAACATGTGATTAAGAAGATTAATGAGGGATTAGAGACAAGTGGCCAAATATGGAGGATGTGACATTAATCCTGATTAAAGGTGTGCACATCCTAATCATGGATTAATTAAACTAATCCATATTAGAAGAAGATTATGGGGGATGTGACAAGGGGAGAGAAAAGAGGGAATTTAAAATTTGATTTAATTCCAAAAAAGGCTAAATGACTAAATTAAATAAATTGATATATTTATTTAATTTAGAGAAGAAGAATGAAAGGTAATATTGACGGAATAGGTGAGTAACGAAGATGGATTTGACCATATGGGAGTGGTCATATTTGGATACCTACATTTTTCCCCTCTTTGAAATATTGTTAGAATAATAGTGTTTCTAAGAAAAATAAAATGTAGGTGACTCTATAGAGGAAGCGACTAGAAAAATGATGCCCTAGCATGGGAGATGTTGTGTGAGCTACCTAAATGGTGGGAAACGAAAGGAGATGCCTTGGTCTCACAAGAAAATGACCATGATAGAGGAATGGAGGAAAACGATAGGGTATGCCCCCTCATGAGGGTAGTTGGGAAAGAAAAAGGGGCCATAGGTGACTTCTCAATATGAGGAAATGAAGGGTACCGTTGGATATAGCTCAAAAAATCATGAAGATTGGCTTTTGAACAGAGTCAAACTTACACACGGTGCACAAATGGTGGCCTCAGGAGGTTAGAGGATTAGTTGAATTAAAAGAAGGTTAAATAAAGAGTAAAATGCCCTTAACTTAAAAAAGTGAAAAAAATGAGGGAAAGGTTATATATAGTAATTTTATAAATTACTATTTCTCATTTGCACACCTGACAGTTGAGTTAGAGAGAGAGGAGGAGAAGAAGGAGATGAGGAGATGAGGATGTCAGATGACTACGATGATGACATCATCCACCAAGGGGATGAGGTACAATGGTTCTTCCATGAGCATGCTATTCCATGCTAGGTTAGGTCCAAAAACCCCTTTGTGATTTGAAGCATGTTGCTATGTATTTTTTAAGGTTTAATCCATTTTAAAATCATGGGTTTTGGGATTGGGGTAGTTTAGAAAAATGGGTAGGGGGAAAATTTTCAATTTCGCCCATCGGGTAGGAAGAATCACCTATTAGAGGTAGTGGGAAAGGGGGTAATTTTTCCCAATTAGGGGAAAATTCACCCAAAAAATAGAAAAAGTGCCTGAAATGGGCAGGGGGCCATGAGGGAAGGCCATACTTGCCTTGGGAGTAGAAAAATCTACCCAAAAATAACATGATGTGGTACTAAAATGAAGTACAAATATTCAAGTTTCACCTTTCCAACTGCCAAAACATCCAAGTAATCTCCAAAACACCCATCGAGACAAATCTAGAATAATGATAAACTTGGGATAGATACAGAAAAAGGTGCATGAACAACAAAATAGAGCTCCTCAATACCTTTCCAATGCTGCAAAGACAAAAATCGGAGATCGTGGCAAAAAGTTATGAGCTCGGAAGCCCAAAATAAACATCTGAATTAAAAAAGAAATAAATTTTGATAAACAAAAAAATACTAAAAAATAAATAGCACCACTGGAAAGTTCTCAGAACCAACTTTTCAACGATATCTCGTTTGCCTGATTTCGATACCGTATGCCCAAGTTATGACCAAAAGAAAAAAATTGTTCCTTTAGGGCAAATCAGGGCTAGGACGGGCAAAGAGGGCTGTACGGCCGAGTGATGTCATTCTGACGTTAGCATTTCATTCAAAAAAAATTGATGGCCATTGGGTCGTTGGGGAAAAAAAAAAGCCCCCTGCCAAAAAAAATTTGCGGCCACCGGAATATGCTGAATGGCCACCGAAATACTCCCCTGAATCCCAAAGATTCCCTGTAGAAAATGCCTGCTAGAAAATTGTTTAGACTGCCAGTATATGCTCTGACAGGTGGAATATTTGATTGCCGGCGGCAAGTGGCTAAGGGTTCTGGTCATGCATATTACCGATGACTGTAGAGGAGAAGCCCTCAGGGGATGGCGGAGGGGCCCGACAGTAGCGGTGGATGGGCGGCTGCCCAGTGGCGCGGTAGTGGCGAGATTCATTATAACTGGAGGCACCGGTGGTAAACCCAAAAAATGCCCCTTTTTAAATTTTTTTTCATTTTTTGTGCCTTGGGAGGCAAGCTGGGGAGGCCCCTTGGCAATTTTTTTTTACTTCAGAAACAACTTTCTCTGAAATCGACGAAACGAAAGGTGATCTTAGGGTTTTTTTCCGTTGCGAACGTGATGGTGACCTCCGTTTGTGCCCAAAGTGCCTCAAAAATTTGGCTACCCCCAGATCTTGCAAAAAAATTCTAAGCTTGAAACCCTCACAGATCTGGCAAATGATGGCCAAAATCTACAAAACAAAAGTCAATCCTGACTTCTTCCAGCGCTTTGAATCCAATGGTGAAGCTTGATCTAATCCAAAACACCTCATAGATGAACTCAATGCATGATACCCTTGAGGAATTCTGAACAAACCTTGCAATGATTTTCTCAAAAAATCTGAGAAGGGGTTGTAAATCAAGGCTCTGATACCATGTTAGAAACCAAGATCAGATTTGCAAACCAGAATATCCTTCCAGAGAAGAGAAAAACATAAAAAATAGAGAGGTTGCAAAAGGATGCGCAACATAATATTATTCAGGAATTGATAATTACAAGATAAAGATTTGCTTTATAAAAGCAAAGATGCATAACCCTAATCTTATCTTGAGCAACAAGATAGCTCAAAAGATAATGATGAGAATAAAAAAACCTAGGGAATAAATAATACCTAAGTAAAGTTATGCAAGTGTAATTCAATATTAATTACACCAATAGAAGAGAAATGCATTGAATGAATAAATGTGAATTTTTAATTCACATGGGGAAGAGGTCAAGGCTTAAAGGGAAAACACTAATGAAGGGTTGAATTGGAGGACATACCAAATATGTCATGTGATTAGATTAAGGTTGTGCAAACAGGTGATTAAGAAGATTAACGAGGGATTAGAGACAAGTGGCCAAATATGGAGGATGTGACATTAATCCTTATTAAAGGTGTGCACATCCTAATCATGGATTAATTAAACTAATCCAGATTAGAAGAAGATTATGGAGGTCGTGACAAGGAGAGAGAAAAGAGGGAATTTAAAATTTGATTTAATTCCAAAAAGGCTAAATGACTAAATTAAATAAATTGATATATTTATTTAATTTATAGAAGGATGAAAGGTAATATTGATGGAATAGGCAAGTAACGAATATGGATTTGACCATATGGGAGTGGTCATATTTGGATACCTACTTTTTCCCCCTCTTTGAAATATTGTTAGAATAATAGTGTTTCTAAGAAAAATAAAATTCAGGTCACTCTATAGAGGAAGTGGTTAGAGAAATGATGCCCTAGCATGGGAGATGTTGTGTGAGCTACCTAAATGGTGGGAAACGAAAGGAGATGCCCCAGTCTCACAAGAAAATGACCATGATAGAGGAATGGAGGAAAATGATAGGGTATGCCCCCTCGAGAGGGTGGTTGGGAAAGAAAAAGGGGCCATAGGTGACTTCTCAATATGAGGAAACAAAGGGTATCATTGGATAGAGCTCAAAAAACCATGAAGATTGGCTTTTGAACAAAGTCAAACTTACACACGGTGCATAAATGGCGGCCCCAGGAAGTTATAGGATTAGTTGAATTAAAAGAAGGTTAAATAAACGGTAAAGTTCCCTTAACTTAAAAAAGTGAAAAAAATGAGGGAAAGGTTATATATAGTAATTTTAGAAATTACTTTTTCTCATTTGCACACCTAACAGTTGAGTGAGAGAGAGAAGAGGAGAAGAAGGAGATGAGGAGACAAGGATGTTAGATGACTACGATGACGACATCATCCACCTAGGGGATGAGGTACAATGGTTCTTCCATGAGCACGTTGTTCCATGCCAGGTTAGGTCCAAAACCCTCTTTGTGATTCGAAGCATGTTGTTATGTATTTTTAAGGTTTAATCCGTTTTAAAATCATGGGTTTTGGGATTGGGGTAGTTTAAAAAATGGGTAGGGGGAAAAATTTCAATTTTGCCCATCAGGTAGGAAGAATCCCCTGTTAGAGGTAGTGGGAAAGGGGGGTAGATTTTCCCAATTAGGGGGAAAATTCACCCAAAAAATAGAAAAAGTACATGAAATGGGTAGGGGGGCATGAGGGAAGGGCATACTTGCCTTAGGAGCGGGAAAATCTGCCCAAAAAGAATAAATTATTTGGGACATGGGAAAACATGCCCATGACAGGGGCAACCTCACCTGGGAAAAGGGTGATCTCGCCTGGAAGAAGGGCGTCCTCGCCCATATAGGGGTGATGCTGCCCCAAGGTGTGGCTGCCCATCCAGGGGTAGGTTTGCCCACCTCCCAGGTGGGCTCGCCCATTTGATGAGTGGGATCACCTGCCATCAGAGTGGACTTTCCCATTCGATGGGAGGGATCACCTACCATCGGGGCGGGCTCACTTGCACCCGAAGGGTAGGATCACCCACCATGGGGGTGGGTTTGCCTGTGCTCGGCAGGCAAGACCGCTTGTTGTTGGGGCAGGCTCGCCCAAGCTCGAGCGAGCTTGCTTGAGCTTGAGTGGGCTTGCCCTTTCTAGAGGGCTGGTTTTCCCATCTTAAGGGTGGGCTCACCCAAGGGGTGGAAATAGGGGGGAAGAAAAGAAAAGAGAGATTAGGCCAGGAGAAGGAAAAGAAAGCGAATTTGGGAAAATTGAGTGAATTTGTCCAAAAAGGGTGGGGGGGGAATTAGTGAAGAGATAATCAGGGGCCAGGAAATGGAAAAGAGGGAGATATGGGGAAAAGGAGTAGATGATTGACATAGTGTGTGATATGGATGCAGTGGTTTAACAGTTTGCTGATGTGCAAGAGACGATCAGAGGTGCTGGTGGTGATGATAGAAGCCATGAATGAAGCAGACCATGAGGCTTTATCATGAGTGAGGTTGCTGCATACGCTAGGATATTTGAATATCAAAGCACATTGGGTGATGTTGACAACCCTTATAGAGTGATGGAGCTCCTCAACCTTGACATTCAACCTCCTAACATGGGAGATGACCTTGACTCTGGAGGATGTGTGGTGGATACTGAGGCTACCTATAGGAGGCTACTTGGTGAGTGTGACAAGATTAGAGGGGGTGGTGTTGGATTAGACTATATGGGTCCTTTTTGGATGAGATGACCTTCCTGTGTAGAGGAAGGGGTTGGATGTGGAAAGATACCTAGTATTAGGGGTGCCACTGCTACCACTATACTTGTGTGGGTTGATTAATGGATTGTTGATACCAGACTGGAGTGGGTGCTTCTATAGCCTTAGCTACATGGAGGTGATCTAACATATTTTTGAGGGGAGGGAGTGGGAGTTCATGTGGGATCCATGCGTACTAGTGTAATTGTATATAGATATGCACATTGTGTCCTATTGAGAGGTGCTTAGCTTGACATAGGTGATGCTTCTACAGGTATGGGCTTGGGAGAACATTAGTGTGGCTAGGCCAAGAGTGGTGAGAGTAGGGTTGGAGGATGTGGCACAACTAGTGGCTTACTAGTATGGGATAGAGCAGGGTTGGGTGTGGCATTATGAGGGCTTCGAGGATCTGGATAGATGGAGGACACTAGATGATCTTCAGGAGGAGAAAATAGTGTGGAGGCCATATATGACATGATAGTTAGCTAGATGGAGGAGAGATGAGGAGAGGCATAGAGGATATTTCTATACCAAATGCTATATAGTCAAGAAGGAGCCACGTATAGTGGAGGCACATAGGCTGGACAGGGAGACCAGACAGTTTGGGCTTCCACAAGACATTCCCCATGGACTAGAGAGATTTAGGTGAATCTCATGAGAGTGACCACGGGGGGAGCCAATTAAGCTTGAGTTTGTGAGGGATCATTGGGAGACACTACATCTAGTACCTTACCTGGGTAGGACTAGAGGGAGAGTAGAGGTGGGAGTGATAGGAAGATTCACCTTGTGGCATGTCCGTCATCGACCCATACATAGTATGCTAGAGGAGTCGATTATAGAGAAACTTGGTTTTGGTCCAGAAGATGATCTCAAGCTAGTAGGACAGAGGAGAGGGAGGAGGGGAGGCTAGCAGAGGAGAGGTCAGGAGGTAGTTATGGTAGCATATCAGCAAGAGAGAGGATAGGGGGAGGCCAGGGCCACAAATCAATAGGAGAGGGTGAGGAGGAGCAGGAGATAGTGGATGAGAGACCATGTGGAGATCGAGGTAGAGGTGGAGGGGATGGATGAGAGGGATGAGGTAGAGGTGGAGGCAATGAATGTGGATATTCATGATATTCCCCCATTGGCCATGTTACCACCTATAGCAGAGGATCTGACTATACTATTGATTGGGGTCATGGCGAGATTATAGATCACCGAGCAGAGACTAAGGGATACAAAGGCTATGAGGTGCAGGCTAGAGGTCAAGGTGAACATGTTGTGTGAATAGAGGTGGCCAGAGTGAGGACAAAGGCCGAGAGGGATTTTAGGACTGTAGTCGATGTGGTGTCACGACATGAGAAGGAGGTATAGGTGGAGAGGGATAGTTTGTGAGCAGAGGTGAGATAGCTACTAGTAGAGGTGACTTGGCTTGAGGGAGAGGTATCCAGAGAGCATGAGGAGGGGGTGGCGATGAGATGGGAGTGAGACAGGATAGAGGCAATGGTGACTATACTGCAGGAGAGAGGACAACAAGATCCTAAAGGAGTGATAGAGCAGGTCATCAGAGACCATGGTGGGGGCAAAGAAGGACCTGGATGATTTGAGGATACAGGTGGAGGGGCTATTGAGAGAGGACTGAGCTCAGATGGGAGCGAGAAAAACTCCGCAATAGAGTCAAGGTAGAAGATCAGATAGTGGGAGACATATGGTTGATGTAGGAGAGGGAGGACCCTATGAGAGCCTAGATACAAACCTTATAGACAAAGAGGGATGCAACATAGATACAGGTTCAAACCCTGCAGGGTGAGAGGGACGCAGTAGTGGCATAGGTATAGGTTGTAGAGAGAGAGATGTAGTGCAGGCATAGGTACAAGCCATGTAGTATGAGAGAGATGTAGTTCAGGCACATACATAGGTAGTGCAGGGCGAGGGTGGAGAGATAGGGGAAGAGGTATAGGGCTATAGATTAGGTGTCATGGATGGGAGTAGAGATTGGCCAGCTGCAGTTAGCATAGGATGCGTAGGCACTGGAAAGGAGATCTATATGTGGATTTCAAGAAAGGTATAGGGTAGAGTAGGATGCAGTCAGGTATTAGGCTATAGAGTAGGATGTGTACATGCAAGAGGCCAGCTATTATATGGCAACCTACTTTACTGCAATGCCAGAGGGCAGCCCTAGAGGCCACAGAGGCCAACCGCATCCCAGTCAGTAGGGACACATACCTATGGATATAGTAGCTGGAGAGAGACCCCTCCACTCGGAGGGGGAGTGCCAGACTCACCTTAGAGGTCAGATGTGGATAGTTCATAATAGAGAGGATAGAGGATAGGTGACAGGATACCAATTTTTGATAGGTGCATGATGGATGTATAGTACATAGCAGCAAAGATTGGAGTTGATTTAGAGCCTTGTATTTGTACTTTATTTGATGATATATGTGATGGATATGTATTTTGATTATATGATGGACATTATTATGGACTATGTGATGGAAATTCATATTTTTATTTTTATATGATATATGACAACCCTTATTGACACTATATTATGTGTATATGATGGATGATTTTATTTATGCATACGTGTATATTTATGGTTTTATTATGGATGATGATTATAATGCAATGTATGTATATGCATGTGATAATGTATGTTGATGCTTATATGGATGAGATAGATGATATGTATGATGACTAACGTGTATTATGTAGGATGTGATGGATGGTTGATGACTTTATATGCTATGGATATGGATCTAACAATTTGTGATGTAGGTGGGGATGTATCTGATGTGTTAATGGTATGGATTAATATGGAAATGAATGATTAATGAGATGAATCTAAGATGCTTAGAATAACCAAACATGATTAATCTAAACAACTTAATATGAAATGATAGTGCACACACAACAAACCTATATTGTGACATGAGATGTAATTAAATGTCTTACAATCACTAATAAATAAATGAGATGCAATGTAGATGGTATATGGACTTGATTAGCAATCATGCTTGCTTTATCTTATACAAAATAAATTTGTGTGATATGTGAGTGAGATGGCCTAACGTAAAGTGAAATGCAACATGAACATAAGTTTCAATAAGGACTTGCATAGTAATGAGGGTAGATGGTAGGCATATTGTTGATTTAATGGTAAGTACTTTCCCTATAATCATTACAAAATTAAGGGAAGATGGGTGTGAAATGCACCTATCAAGAACCATAGGTATCTTGAGAAGAAGGGATGGAAGGAGAATGTTTGTACAACCAAAATCATAGGTCATAGGTTAGGTATTAATGCAATGCAATGTAATTGATCATGGAATGCAATCCTAATGCAATTTGCCATTTTTGGAGCACTGATTTTTGCTATAGCATCAGACACTAGGTACTAGGGTATGTAAAACCAAGGAAGATTATCATCTAATGTATAAAAAAAACACAACAAACAAGAAGGCTATCCTAACACCCCAAAGTCGTGAAGACCTTGGTCGAGCTAGGCATTGGGATAACCACAAGAACAAAAGGATGCCCCATCATAACACAAGACCTCAGGGATCTTGGTGGATACTACGTGGGACAACCAAGAAGACAACGACAAAGCAAAAATATCAAGATATGCCCCTATGTTGACTAGTCAAAATGCACCATGATATGATAGATCATGGCGACCTTGAAAAGTTGTGATAGGGAGATCAAATGATAAACAAAATCCAAAAGTATCAAAAGATCACAATAAATTTCAAAACATCCTTTGCCATAGGATCAAGAGGATGGATGGGATTGATGAGGTCTGTTAGGAAGGATGCATCCTTTTGAGACTAAAGATGGATACTAAACTAAACTATTAGTATGATGCAAGAGACTCCAAAATTGGTTGAATCTCATGATACGAGTGGATCTCATTTGTGAAGAACAAACTAGATAAGGACATACTTGACAACATGACACAAAATGCAAGACAAAAGGAACAAGATTGACACACCCTAATGACCTAGGGGCTTGGGGGCCAATCAAATATTAGCCTTGCCTACATGAAAGTGAAAAGCCCTCATAGTTCAAGAAAAGACCATAGATAAAAGTAGAAAGAGGATGAAAGTGAAAAGCCCTCATAGTTCAAGAAAAGACCATAGATAAAAGTAGAAAGAGGATGATGGAGACAAGCAATGGAAAAAAATGACAAAGAAAAAAAAAAGAAAGAAAAGCCCTAGGGGTGGATCAAATGATCGACCTTGCCTATGTGAAAGTGCAAGGGCAATGTAGTTCAAAAAAGGACAAAAAAATAACCAGGGGTAAGAGCATAAATGATACAAACCAAAATGG
This sequence comes from Sequoia sempervirens, assembly GCA_007258455.2. Taxonomy (NCBI): domain Eukaryota; kingdom Viridiplantae; phylum Streptophyta; class Pinopsida; order Cupressales; family Cupressaceae; genus Sequoia; species Sequoia sempervirens. The sequence continues at coordinate 114,040,054 of VDFB02193867.1, read as the reverse complement.
ATGACTGAAACTGGATGAACAAAATTCCTTGGGGGTAGATCAAATGATTAGCCTTGCCTACGTGAAAGTGCAGGGGTAACGCAGTTTGAAAAAGGCAAGAAAGACTGACATGACATGATATGGGATCTAAATGGAGACCGACACAATGAAGAAATATAGATGGAAGTGAAGGACTGACAAGATGACAAGACTAATGATACAAGCTCAGATTAGGATGAAATCTCGGGATGAAACATAGTAGATGAAGCTCATCCAATGTTCAACCAAAATATACCAAGCGATCGGATGATGCATGCGGATGAGAGGATAGGATTGATGGGATGATAAGATATGAGATTAGAATGGATGGAAGCACAAAGTAACTAGGACACAAGGTAGATAATGATTAAGCTCTTTATGGATGGCGCCTATGACCAGGTTTCACCAAACGTACTTATCCAAGGTGCCACCAAGGGTGGTTTTCACCATAGGATGAACTATTTCTTTTTACTATTTTGAAATTTTTCTGATTTTTCTGATTTTTTGTATTTTTGACAATTTTTGCAAGATAGGATACCCTGGCTAACTTAAGTGTAGAACCTTTTTAGGTGCATGATATTAATGGGCTCCTCTAGGGGCTCTTATTCAGGTGTAGAAAGTTTGTATTCTCCCGATCTGTACTTTTGCGGTGATGACATAGGGACCAAGCCAATTTGCTTCAAATTTTCCCTTCTTATCTCAGTCCTGCTAAGTGCGTTGATTCTCCTTGAGGACTAAATCACAAATGTTGAACTAGCGAGGATAGACCTTCTTGTTGTAGTTTATTTTAAGGTGATTCTGATAGGCTTGAATATGTGTCATACGCTTTGATTCATCTTTCATTGAGGAGTTCCAACAAGCTGAGTCTTGCAACCTGAGCATCTTCATTGCTGATAAGATTCTTTAGAGAGATTCTTAGTGATGTGATTTCTAACTCAATTGACAAGATGGCCTCGACACCATAAAAAAGAGAATACAGTGTGGCACTAGTAGGAGTGTGGATGGAAGTGCGATATGCCCAAAGGGTGGGGTGGATGTGAAGGTGCCAATCTCAACCAATATTGTTGACCATCTTTTTAAGGATCCTGATGAGGGTTTTGTTGGTGGCTTCTGCTTGACCATTACCTTGGGGGTAATAAGGCATAGACCAATGATGTTGGATATGGAAGGTGTTACAAAGGTACTTCATAGATTGGTTCTTGAATGGATTGCCATTATCAGAAATGATGGTGGATGGTATTCCATATTTGCAAAGAATATGGAAAAGGATAAATTTGAAAATATGAGTATCTGTGATTTGTGAGTGGCATTGCTTCCACCTACTTGGTGAAGTACTCAGTTGTAGTAATGATGAAGGTATGGCCATTGGAGGATGGGGGATTGTATAAGAGTGAATTTACACCCCATGTGGAATTCCCCTTTTTACATGTATCCACCTTAGAAAACCAAGTTCAGAGGCTTAATTCCACCTAAGCCCATTGCTTGCATCACACTTGGTGCCTGTTTTGAGCATCGGTGGAGGAATTTCCTTAGGGGATGCCCATGTCATGTGTAGAAATCCACATGGTGCGCTTACATCCCTGATAGATTCCTACGTCTGGAGCCTGCAAATGTGTTACACTTCCCACTAGAGGTCATTATGTAATGCCCTCCTCGGCTGATTGACCTAAATATGGTTATTTTCTTCACCTCCCCTTCAAATTCACTCCTTCCATATGCATTTCAGCTTCTTCTGATCTTCTACCATCCTCTACACATCTCTTCACCACTTTTGGACTTCATCCACAAGCTTCACAATCTCTCCACAAGCTCTAAGAAGCTTTTCATCATCTCTTCAGTCTCCAAACACTTTACACTTCACAACACCATCAACACTCCACCACTTCAGTAGAGCAAGTGTGGAACAAACACCATTGCAGCAGAGGCTTGAGTTCCTCTCATTTTCTCCCCCAAGCAGTCTTGAGCACTCTTGGTGGAGGTGGTAAGCTTTCACTCCTCTCCTCTATTACTTTGTTGAGTAGCATAACACTGTTTTGTAGTGCTCTTTACCTCATTTCTAATTTTCTCTCTATCTATCTAGTTTTTAGTGGAGGTGGGAACACCAAAATGGGGTCTGACTTAGGTAGGCCCCTATATAACCACCCAACAATTTTTATCTCCCTCTTGTGCACAGGTATTGAAGACACTCATGAGCTGGAAGCTTCATCACCAGCACGGTCATAAGTATTTCCTTTCTTCTCCTTATCGTCTATATTCCATTTCAATCTTATTACTTGTTGCTTTCTTGCATTCTAGAGGTTCTCACTAATCAGAGTGTAAGTCATCACTTAGCCAATTTTTGAGACAATCTCACTTTCTAGGATGCCAGTGCACTGCATTGTCATCTGCTTTCTGCACTAACAACTTTTGGCCGAGAGCTTGTCAATTTGTCCAAAAAATCTTTGTGACCTGCTCTTTTGGATTCTCAAACATTTGTGATGTTTCATTGAGGTAGAATTGGGTAGTTCGCCCCATGAGGCTCTCAAAGTGAAGAGAACTCATGAGTAGTGAATCCCCCTATATTACATTTTGGTGAACCCGGTGTGAAGAACAATGTTCTTTGAAAGACTAGGAATTTATTTACCCCTACTTAGTGTGGTCATAACTTTTGACTTGGTGCTCAGAATTCAGAACCATTTGCACCATTAGAAAGGTCTCCTAGAGAACTAGTTCAATCCCTAAAATACTAGTGCCTTAGCAATTGAATTTTAGGGACTGGCGAATGTTTCGACCTCAAATTCCACCTCGAAGACCTCCAAAAATGTGATTTTATTAAAACATAGAGAATACCAAAAAATTGTAATGGATTTAATATCTTCTTTTATTTGTTCTGTATCTAACTTTGTTCAAAATGTTAGTGATTTTCCATTTAATGCATGTGATAGTGACTTGGATTTACCCATGTCACTTGGTATCTTTGATCCTTCTCATGAGATTCCTTCGACTTCAGAGGGTATCTTGTTGCAAGAAGATGAAATCATTGATACCTTTCTTAATGTTACACTACCTTCTCTTCATTCCAATGCACTTTCTTCTAGAGATGATGCATTTGTGAATGATGAATCTCCTCTCCATTCCAATGCACTCTCTTCTAGAGACGTTGCATTGGTGAATGATTAATCTCATCTTTGTGTTGATGCACTCTCTTCTAGAGATGATGCATTAGTGAATGATGAACCTCCTTCCACATCTAATTCTCCTTGGATTGATGTTGAGTATGTTTCTTCAAATAATTATTCAACATTTGATCTTTTCTAGATTGATGTTGAGAATATGTATCCAAATAATCATTCTACTAGTTGTGATGATTCAATAAATATAGTCTATGTCTCTATTTCCACTTAAAGGCTGAAGAGATCAATTATTTACGTGACTCTAGCTAGTCCCTCTTCTAAAAGGATTTATTCTATTGATGGTGTTCCATTTGATGTAGTTCTCCCAATCTCTCCATGACTCCCTCTAATAGAGCAGTAACCCATACTTACGAGAATAGAATGAATAAGCAACCAAGTCTTCTTTTAGGTCCTAAACCTATAGCTAAAGCACCTAGTGATTACGATCTTGTCAAGAAACTTCAAGTTACTCCAGATAAGATATCACTGTGGGACTTACTTTAGTCTACTTTGGCTTATCAAGGTATGCTTTGGGAAGCCTTGCAAAAGATCCTCTTGCCTCCTTCCGCTAGGCCGATGACTACTAATGCGTTGATGGCGTATATTCATGTGGATTCGAAAAATATTATGTTCTATCCGCAAGAACTCTTGCCTCTAGAAGTATAGAAGCAAGCATATACTCTAATGATTATAGTCAACATTAATAAAATTGGCATTAGACATACTCTCATTGACATTGGCTCAGTGCTCAATGTGTGTAGTATTGATCTATTGCCCAAGATTAATATTGACTCATCTTCTCTTAATACTTCTTTTGTTGTTATCCATGGGTTCGATAATGTTGTGTGGAAAGCTTTAGGTACAATAGTATTACCTTTGCAACTTGGACCCATTATCATACATACCCTTGTATATGTTATGTCATAAAAGTTACTGTATAACCTTCTTCTTGGTAGACCGTGGATTCATGCTATGGGTGCAATCCCATCTACCTTGCACAAATCTATTAAGTTCATTTATAACAATCAAGTAGTCACAGTTAAGGCTAACCCTGATGCTATGCACTTATGTGATATGGAAGTTTCCGGTCAAGCTTTGGTTGTGCCTAGTCTTATTCCTTCAATTTCTTCCATTGTGTCGATGTTTACTCTAGTAGTACCTACAATAAAGGATACTCTCGAGATAAATGTCCCTAAGGAAGACCCTTCTAAAGCAAGAAATCCTAAGCCTACCTCTTCCCAAAAGAATGCATGTCTTGGTGATGATTGGGGTTCTTTAGAATCTACATATTCCTTCACTCGATCCACTTAGACCTTCCAATAACATCATCCAAACCTGCTATCAAAGATGATCACTATTCTGCATTGTGGGGTAAGGTAAACGCAAATTGTAATGTTCTTAGTGTTGATCCTCCTTCTGAGGAAGATGATCACATCACTGTTAAAGAGGTTAATGTTGTTAGTCCTATCAAGAAGGTTGATAGTGATCCCATAAAGAAGCATAATCCTTGTTGTCAGAACAATGCTCTCTATGGAGATCCTCCTCCTTTGTCTTCTATCTTGACGACTTCTTCTTGTGAACAATCAAAATTTTCTCCACAAGAGAAAGGGTTGCTTCTTGCTCCTCATTCTTTGTCTAAGCAAGAGCATATTTTGTTGCAACTTCTAAAAGCTCGCTTAATCACTCTTCCTTCTCCCACACGTAATAAAATTCATAAACATGATAAAGGAGAACATCCTTTCTGTGCATACCATCGAGTGCTTGGCCATTCCACTAGAGAATGTAAGGCTTTGAAGGACAAAATTTAGCAACTTTGTGATTCGGGTGCCATCAAACTCCTGTTTGATTGATGCACCTGCCCTTTCTTTGCTTAACAAGTGATATTGAGGTTTACCTCTATCCTGTTCTAAGTATCTTGCATAGTTCTCCTCCCCTATATGCTGGGGGAAATGGTAACTCATCTTGGCGATATGTGTCCTTCTTAAGGGCCCCTCTCTTCGCTCTCTCTTTCAATTGAAGCATCACTTGAGTGCCTCATTTTCTCTTTTGAAGGGTTCCCAAGGGACCTCTTTGAAAGATTTTCTCTCAAACAAATTCATTGGCATCTAGCTTGGGGGTAGCCCGAGTAGACCTATTTCACAACTTTCATGTCTAGCTTGGGTGCAGCCAGACTAGACCTTTCTTTTCAAACAACACATCCATTGAGTGGACCCCTCTTCTTTTGAAGGGTTCTCAAGGGACCCCTTTGAAAAATTTTCTTATTGACGGTTTGCATGACCAGCTGCTTTTGACATGTTTGATCTACGGGTAGACATGTCATCGCTTTTGACATGTTCTATTTGTGGGTAGACATGTCACTGATTTTAATCTGTGGGTAGACATGTCATCGCTTTTTGACATGTTCTATTTGTGGGTAGATGTGTCACCACTTTTGACATGTTCTATCTATAGGTGGATGTGTTGCCACTTCCTAACTCTGTTGAGTCCACTTCCTTGGTGCTTCCTCCATGCGAGAGATCTTGGGAGTTTCCTCCTTGCAGGTCTGCGGGCCTATAAGATGCTTTGTTGTTCCAACTTCATAGTTTTGAGCAACTATGAAGTTCTTCACTTTTCCTGTACCTTCAAGTATGCCAAATTGAGTACTACTTCCTTGACGGTTCAGGTATATTTTTCTAACCCTACTCTTTCTTGATCTACTTTATCGAGCACTCATCAATGTTTGTGCTCACTAAAGTGGGAGAAAAATGTAAAGAGTGAATTTGCACCCCATGTGAAATTCCCATTTTTTTCTTTATCCACCTTAGAAAACTAAGTTCAGAGGCTTAATTCCACCTAAGCCTGCTGCTTACATCACACTTGGGGCCTGTTTTGATCATCGGTAGAGGCATTTCTTTCGGGGAGACCTACTTGGCATCCTTACGTCCTTGACAGATTCCCAAGTTTGGAGCCTATAGAGGTGTTACACTTCCCACTAGAGGTCAATTTGTAATGTCCTCCTCAGCTAACTGACCTGAATATGGCTATTTTCTTCACCTCCCCTTCAAATTCACTCTTGTATGCATTTCAGCTTCTTCTGATCTTCTACCATCCTCTACACATCTCTTCACCACTTCTAGACTTCATCCACAAGCTTCACAATCTCTCCACAAGCTCTAAGTATCTTCTTCATCATCTCTTCAATCTCCAAACACTTTACACTTCACAACAACAACATCAACACTCCACCACTTTAGTAGAGCAAGTGTGGAACAAACACCATTGCAACATAGGCTTCAGTTCTTCTCATTTTCTCCCCTAAGCAACCTTGAGTGCTCTTGGTGGAGGTGGTAAGCTTTCACTCCTCTTGTCTATTACTTGGTTGAGTAGAATAACACTATTTTGTAGTGCTTTTAGTGCTCTTTACCTCATTTCTACTTTTCTCTCTATCTATCTGGTTGTCCGTGGAGGTGGGAACACCAAAATGGGGTCTGACTGAGGTAAGCCCCTATATAGCCACCCAACAATTTTTCTCTCCCTCTTGTGTGTAGGTATTGAAGAAACTCACGACCTGGAAGCTTCATCACCTACACAGTCATAAGTATTTCCTTTCTTCTCCTTATTGTCTCTATTCCATTTCAATCTTATTACTTCTTGTTGCTTTCTTGCATTCTAGAGGTTCTTAGTAATCAGAGTGTAAGTTGTCACTTAGCCATTTTCTAAGACATTCTCACTTTCTGGTCCCTATGAGATGCTAGCGCACTTTTGGGACACCAGTGCGTTGTGCTATCGTCTGCTTTCTGCGCTAACATCTTTTGGTCGAGAGCTTGTCAGTTTGTCCAGAAAATCTCTGTGACTTGCTCTTTCAAATTCTCAAACTTCTATGCTGTTCCATTGAGGTAGTATAGGGAAGTTCACCCTGTGAGGCTCTCAGAGTGAAGAGAATTCATGAGTAGCAAATACCCCTATATTATAGGGATATATCTTGTTGATTAGGTCAAAACCACACTAAGAGAAGGGCCATGGTGCTATAAGAGGTTGCAGATCTAGTGTAGGAGCATGTATCAAATCTGATTGTTGTTGACAGGGTAGGCACTTCTTGACAAAATCACAAGAATCATGTTCCAATGTGGGCCAATAGTAGCCTAATCAAAGAATTTGTTTGGCTAGGGCCATGCCATTTGAGTGAGCCCCACATACACCACTATGTACTTCTGTTAACATAGTGTGGGATTCAATCTCGTTTAGACACCAGAGGAGGGTTCTATCATACCCACGTCAGTAAAGTGTATCACCTATGATGATACAATGGGATGTACATTGGACGAAAGATTTGTGTTGATTTCATGTTATATTGGGAGGTAGGATATTGTCATGAAGGTAGGTGTAGATATTGTGGTACCATGGTGACATAGGACCCACAATGTTGCACACCATCTCACTTTCTGAGATATCATAAGCTGGGATTAATAGTTGTTCAATGAGGAACTCACACTTTGTTTTGTCTTTAGGCATGCCAATTGAAGAGCCAATGGTAGCCATGTCATCTTCTGCTTTGTTTCGTACTCTTGGAATTTGATCAAATTGGATTGAAGTTAAATACTTTTTGAAGTCATCAACCATGCATTTATAAGGCAATAGCTTATCATATTTTGTGAGAAACTCATCATTGACTTGTTTGATGATTAATTGAGAATCACCAAAGACTCTCAAGTGAGTGATATGCCATTGGATTGCAATTCTGAGGCCAGTAAGAAGAGCTTCATATTTAGCTATGTTGTTTGTGCACAGGAAGGCCGACCTGAATGAATTCGGTATATAATCACCCTAGAGGGTGATGAGCAAGATTCCTGCCCCCGATCCATTATGTGTGTACAACCCATCAAATTACAATGTCCATGTGGCTGCTTCTGTTACTATGAAGACCCCTTCATTAGGAAATTCTATTGTTAGAGGATAAGCATCTACCAAGGGAGCATCTGCTAGCTGATCAGTGATCACTTGTCCTTTAATAGATTTTCGATCCACATATTCTATATCAAATTCACTTAACAACATGACCCACTTAGTCATGCGACCAGTCAGAGTTGTTCTGGATAACAAGTATTTGAGTGGATCAACCTTGGATATGACCTTCACTGGGTGATTGAGCATGTAATGTTAGAGTTTTTGCGAACTGAAAACCATGGTAGGAAAGCTTTTTCCATCAAGGAATAATTAATCTCATAACCCATGAGGGTCCAGCTAATGTAGTAGATTTCTCTTTCCTTTGATGACTCATCATGTTGAGCCAACAATGCCCCTGGTGCCATTGTAGTAGCAGAAATATACAATAGGATTGGTTTACCAGAAATTAGTGGCATAAGGATTGGTGGGTGAGCCAAATACTCTTTGGTCTTTTCAAAGCTGAGTTGACACTGTTGGATTTAGCCTTAACTTATACTACTCAAGACACTCAAAAATCTTCTTGAGTACCACAGGATGTTCTTCCCTTGTTCTTGATTTCCCTAATAGATCATCGACATAATATTCCATTATTATGTGAATGAGATCATGGAATATAACAGTCATGGATCATTGGTAGGTTGTCCCCACATTTTTGAGACTGAAGGGCATGACATTATAACAAAACATGCCCCAAGGTGTAGTGAAGGCTTTTTTATGTTGATCTCCAGGAACAATTCTAATCTGATTGTATCTAGAGAAACCATCCATGAGAGAAAGCATCTAATGCCTTGTATTTAAGTCTACCAACATGTCGATGTTTGGCTAGAGAAAATAATCTTTGGGACAAGCTTTGTTGAGGTCATGGAAGTCCATACAAACTTTGATAGTTTTGTTTGGTTTGGCTACAAGAACTATGTTTGAGATCCAATCCAAGTAGTCATTGGGCCTTATGAATCCAGCTTCTAATAACTTCTCCAACTCTTTCTTAACTAGTAGAGCTACTTGGGGGTGCATTTTCTAGAGTTTTTGCTTGATATGCTTGGTATCAAGATGTACATCCAGATGATGTACTACTAAATCAAGATCAAGGCTTGGCATGTTTGAATATGTCCATGCGAAATTGATGATGCCTTCTTTGAGAAGCTTGGTGATGGTAGAATATTCTTCCTTTGATAGTGCTTTGGTTACATATGTGATTTTGGGATCGTCTTTAGTTCCCAAATTTATTTCTCATGTTTCCTCAATCAGGATGGATGATTGTTTAGAGAACTAAGTTCCTACAAGGGGAAGATGAACATCCCCATCTTCTAGCACCTCATCGAGGTTTTTGCTATCAGATACACCCTTTGTTTTTACTTTTTCTAGGTCAAGAAGTTCTTTGGGGAGGCTTTCGCTAGGTGACCTTTTTTGATTTTGCTTCTTTTTACTTTTGTAGTTAGGGTGTTCATCTTCCCCCAATCCCATAAGATGTACATACTGATCGACTTAGGGAAAGGTGTTGATAGGTGCGCTACCATGTAGGTCCTAGTCTGTGAGTTCAGGATGTTGAAGGGATAGGCTAATGGTGTAGATGTATAAGCAGTCAAACATGGAAGACAGGTTAGTGTGATCTAGATCATTGTATGTGTGTATGATGGATTCCTCCTTTGGTGTGTCTTCAAGGAGACCGTTGCTCTCACTGACATTGTTAGAGGCACTAGATGATGATATTGGTCCCTTTTGTTTTGTGTCATGACCCAAGCCCAAGTATCTTGGTCTTATTGTTGCCTCAATACGGTGTTTCCTTCCTTCTTCTTTAGTGCCAAGGCCTCCCCCTTGGTAATTGTACTTCTTCACAAACTTAGAGGGCCAAGGATAGTTCTCCTGGAAATATTATTTCAAAGGAGGGGAGGGGTCAGGTTCCTCATGGTAGACCCATTGGCTTATGTCATATTTTGGTGTATCCTGTTGGAGGGTAGGGGATTGGAATGTGCTGGTTCCCACATTCTTGGAGCTCAAAGTGATAGTCTTATCTTCTTCCTTTGGTGAAGACTACAAAGGTTGGATGTATGTGTGTGGTGAGGGTGGCATAGTCGCCACATTCAAAGTTGTGTGCATTTCATATTCACCACACCCCTTGTCGATGATATGGACTTTGGTAAGGGTGGAATTAGATGCAGATGATGGAGTGGATGAAGTGGTGGCTAGTGCAGTGGTAGATGAGTGCCCATTTCCACTCCAGGATAATAATGAGAGTGGTGGAAAGAGGCTTCTAATGCACGATAATATTCAAATGGTTGAGGATCCGCGTGTATAGTAATTTCTAACCCCATTGAACGAGAATTTCAGACATTGGTGATATGTAGATGGAACAACTTGCATGGCATGGATCCATGGACAGTCGAGGAGGAGGTTATAGGGTAATTCAAGATCAAGGATGTAACATGTAGTATAGTGCACAACTGGCCCAGCCTAGATTGAAAGACATATTGTTCCTTCAGAATCGCGCTCTGCATTATCATACACCTTGATTGTGATGACTTGATTATTTAAATCAGCATGGGTGTATCCTACCTATTTTCTGAATTTCAATGTACAAAGGTTTAGGGCATAACCATTATCTACCAAGACCCTCTTTACTTTATGATGATTTACCAAGACCTCTAGATGGAGGGGATGGTTATTGTTGGAGTCAATTCAGGGCATGTCATTTTGGCTAAAACCTAGTTGATAGGTGGCAAAGAGGTTCCCTACCAATGCTTGAAATTGCATAGGGTCTATTTCATTAGGAACTTGGGTGTCCCATAAGGCTTTATTTAGGATTTCTTGGTGTGTGGGAGAAGAATTAAGAAAATCTAGAATGGATATCTGTGTTGAAGTCTTTCCTAAAGGGTCAAGAATGTTGTATTGAGAACTCATAGGCTATGGCTGGGTGCATGTGGAGGCTCTAGGGCTGTGATACGGGTTCGATGGGTTGTAACAACACATTGTGGGTCTTTCCCTTTTACGATATCATAGATACACATGGTTCCACTTGTTCAATATGCATGACGATACCTTGATAATTGAATGGCACATTTTTGTAATTGATGTTATTGGTTCTATTATTTTGATCATTATTGCTACTAGGTCCTGGGTTTGCGTTAGATGTGAATATGTGTAGGATCATCATTGAATAAATAGGCCCTTAAGTGGCAAATTTTTTAGAACAGTCAGATTTAGGAAACTTGATGTAAAAATTTGAATAAGTTATCTATATTATTTCAAAAATATGTAGCAATAGGATCTATAGCAAATTGAATGTAGTTTCTAAAATACTAGGTTTATTTAAAAAATAAATCTATTTGGTCAAAATTTGAAATTTCAATGTAGTAGTATTTAAATTTTAGGGAAAAGATAAGAAGTAGGTGTCTGTCTGACCACCCTAGCCACAATAAAATGATAATATATTTTTATAATATTTTAGATATAAGTAGAGGACTCATGACCCAATGTGATGCATATTTTTTTGTAATTTTTTTCCAAGTAAATAATTAATTATAATTTTTTTATTACAACTTTTTAAAAAATATAAAAACTTGTATGTTTGAAAACCTTAACTTGGTCAGAACTTCATGAGAATTCATTTTTAAAATCCTATAGTATGCAAAGCATAGAATATGATGCATGTTTAGATTCAAAAATTGTGATACTATTTGAAAGCTATAGATGTTTTTCAGTCAGCCTATCAATCAAGACTTTACTTGTAATTTAAATAGAAAATGATTAATAATTATTTATTGAATTCAAAGTAAAGCATAATTTATATTGGTGGAAAGTTGAGAATCTCCTTTAAAAACCCTTTTCATTTCATCAATTTTGGGTAAAAAAAAGTTGTTAGCCACATAACCTACACATACCCATCATATCGCCACTTTTTGGCCCATCATGATCTTGCACATACTAATGTGCTAGGACCTTGGTTATGCTTAGGGAAATCATTTTGATATATCTATAATTGAGGATTAGATGAAGGTGTTGTGTTGGCATCTACATGTATGTCACCTTAATCTATGAGATCCTCGATGTTCATTTTCAGACCTTGAAACTTATTCAATGTATGCCCTTTAATCTTGTGGAACTCACAATATTCATTTTCTTTAAACTAGGTTGGTTTGGGATTGTATTCATCAAGATGCTATGATAGGATATGTAATCGGGTAATTATCTTGAAGGAGCCTATTGAACATGACACTTAGGGGTTCTTCTAGTTGAGTGAATTGACATTTGTTAACCCCTTGATTGTTCTGATTGGATTGTTGGGTAGGACAAGGTGCCCCCTATGGCATTGATATAGCATGAGGATTTGACTACTGAGGAGGGGGATATTGTGGCTTTTGAGAAGCATTGGCTACTTGAACGTGTTTGGTGTCAGTGACACCATCATTGAAAACATTTTTGTTTTTGTTCCAATAATGAGGCTTATCCCCAGATGATTTCTCATCAGAGTTAAATATTTTGACTAGCCCTTTGGAGATAAGGGCCCTCTCAAGAATAGTACCTTTCTCCACTATTTCTACAAAGGTTGTGACACAGTGAAGTCTGAAGTTGTGGGCCATATCTGGATGAGTTTTCAATGAACAGGGTGACCATGTCCTTTTCCCTTAATGGGGATTTCATTCAACTGGCTAGGGCTCGCCATCTTTGAAGATAGCTCACAAAGGTTTCTCCCTCATGCTGCTTTTCCTTCCAGAGGTCTAAGGTATCGATATCCTTCTCTAGATTAAAGGAGAAGTGGGAGACAAAATCTTTTGAAAGCTGTGCAAAGGACTTGATAGATCCCTTCTTGAGACCCATAAACCATTCAAGAGCTATTCCTTGTAAAATCCTAGGAATATGAGGTAATTGTCATTATGCATGACTTCTTGACAGTGGGCATAGAACTCTTGAAGGTGAGCCTTGGGATTTTTGGTTCCTTTATACTTATCAAATTTTGGCATTTCAAAATGCTTTGGGAAAGGAGCCAATGAGATTGAAGGATCAAGTGGGTAGGGACAAATGTCCTCAAACTTGAATGATTGTTTGTCGATCCCTGCTTGTAAGTCCTTTAACACAACTTTGACTTCTTCCAAATCTTTATTGATAGGAATTATGGGAGTCAAAATGGATGAACTGGGCTAATTGTATGGAGGATACTACTGATATGATGAGTATGGTGCTGAAGTAGCTAGATCATAAGTGGGTTGAGGTGTATATGGAGGTGTTTGATGGTATTGATTGGCATAAGATAATTGTGGATTGATGTAAGGTGGATAGGAGGATGATGGATTTTGATAATAAGAGATGGAAGCTGCTTGTTGGTATGGTGGTTGTTGTTGATAATATGAAGTGGATGGAGCACCCTGTTGATATTGCATAGTGACTTGGTAGTATGATGATATGGAAGCCCCTTACTGGTAAGGTAGTGGTTGTTGATAGTAGGAGGTGGATTGAGCACCCTATTGATAAGGTTGTTGTTGCTGGATATAGGATGTGGATGAAGTTCCTTGTTGGTATGAGGGTTGCTGCTGAGCATAGTATGGATTGGATTGGTAATTGAATGCAATGTTGGGTTGTTGCATGACGTATGGTTGTGGATTAGATGGCTATTGGTAAGGATTTGTATGTGATTGTGGGGGATTGGTGTAAAGTGGTGATTGAATTCATGGTGGATTCTAGGAGGCCACATGGATATTTGGATTAGGATTGGATGTAGCAGTATAGGTGGTGTATGTGTTGGACAGATGGTAAAGATATTGTGTGAGGATTACATTGTGTTTTTGTGGGAACATGTGTATGCTGGGGTGGTTGTTGCTACTGTGGTGGCTACTGATAAAGTGGAAAAGATGGGATGTGGTGTTGTTGTGGGACCACTACAGAAGCTCCATGGGGTGGTTGCAGTAGTTGCGATGCAGTTTGCATCACTTGATGTGTAGGAACGGTAGTGTGTTGTTGAGGAATCAAAAAAATTTGCTGTTGAATGGTGATGTTTTGTTGTAGGATTGTGAGATTTTGTTTTGGAGGTTGTTGATGAGGTGGATGAGATGAAACAACAATGGTAGCAGTATGTTGTGGTAGTGCTTGTGAGGGGATAGTAGTGTGTTGTGGTGGTGCTTACAACATAGTTGATCAATGAGGATTAACAGGAGGCTGCTAAAACACAAGGATATTACCTTGAGGTGGTGGTGGTAGATTTCTAGCATATGCAAGTCCTAGAGATGGCATCAATGCAAGGATTCAAGTGCCCCCGACGTTGACAGGTGGTTGACTAGGATACTGAGGTGGGAGTGATGGAGTAGACAAAATGTTATGTGGCATGCCATAGGCATAGGGATAATTAAGATCAGGTGGTGTCATAGAGGCTGTGGATGGGAGGTGAGGATAACTGGAAACTTGATGTATCATGACATTTCTAAACTCGAGGTGATAACAATTGTCTATAGGTGCACCTTCAAGGACATAAGAATTTCTTAGAACATTTTGTGAGGTCTATGGATCTTGAGGCATAGGAAGAGACTGGATGCTGGTATACTGTGACATATCAAAATCAGGTGGTGGTTTGACTCCTTTCAAGATCAAAGTAGTGAGAATCTTATCCCCACACTCGTTGAGGAGGTGACCCATCATCTGAACATTAGCAGGATTGCTTAGGTATTTGTCAATGGTGACTTCAGACTGATTGACCATGTTTTAGTCTCGAGGGGGTGAGGTGTTTTTAATGTCAATATTGGACTATGATGAAGCACCATTATTGGGATCTTGAGGGATATTCGGCTGGGAACCTTGGGCTTGTTGTTCTGCCATTTGCTTCTTGGCTTATGATCGATTTTGAAAGGGCATGAAAGTGTAGAACTACTATGTGAACTAAGATGATTCTAGACTCTATGATGCAGAGATGATTGAAGGATTGATTTGATTAGATAAGGGATCGGTTGATTGAATTATTTGATAGGGATGTGATTGGATTAGATTGGATAAGATTGATTGATGAAACGATTGGTAAGATCGGTTGATAGATGATATTAGATGATAGAAGGGATTCTAAACCTAGTTCAAAAATCACCCTAGGTGACTTAAGGTGTTGATTGATTGGATAAAAGGATAGATGGATGATTACGAAATCGAATCCAACTTGAGATAGAAGTGGATTGATTAGGCCGAATGATGATGACTAACTTAGGATGGATGACAATCCTAAGATGTTTTAGGATGACGATCGACTTCAGACACCTAGGTCAATTTGGATAATAACTTCAAACGAAGTTTAGAGGATTTGGATTGAGAAAACGATGAGGGATATGTAACCTAGAGATGCTTTATGATGTACCTATATGATTTGAATGATGAACAAAAGACCTTTGGAGGATACAGATGGATTGGAATGCAAATTACGAGTGAATGGAAGATGCAAATTATTGGATAAAGGTGCAAGGTTTCCCAACTAAGGTCAAGGTCTCCCAACTTAAGGTCAAGGTCACCCAACTTAAGGTCAAGGTCACCCAAATTAGGGTCAAGGTCACCCAACTTAAGGTCAAGGTCACCCAACTCAAGGTCTAGGTCACCCAACTCAAGGTCAAGGTTTCCCAACTCAAGGTCTAGGTTTCCCAACTCAAGGTCAAGGTTTCCCAACTGAAGGTTAAGGTCACCCAACTGAAGGTCAAGGTCACCTAACTTAAAGGCAAGGTCACCCTAGTCAAGGGCAAGGTCACCCAATTGAAGGTCAAGGTCACCCAACTTAAGGGAGAGGATGCCCAAGTCAAGGGCAAGGTCGCCCAACTAGTTTACAGACTTGTCTAAATTAGAAAAGGTCCAAATAGACTATTGAAGTGGGTGAATAGACCTTCAGAACAAGCAAACGGGGTGTCATAATGGGGAAATGAACACTCATAATGGGGAAACAAACTCTTAGAATAAGGAAATGGACTCCTAGAATGGGTGAAAGAATGCTCGAAATGGGGAAAAAGACACTTGGAATGAGGGAAAAGATGCTCAAAACAAGGAAAAAAATGCTCGCAACAGGGAAACAAATAGTTGGAATGGGGAAATAGACTCTTGGAATGGGTGAACGGATGCTCGGAATGGGTGAACGGATTGAAAAATTTACTGAACGAAAGATGAGACTGACTATTCAGAGGGAAAAATAACCTAACTATGTTGCAAAATTTCCCTAGTATGGGGCAAGGTCGCCCAACTATAAGAAAAAATTGCCCCTCTTGATGAAACAAGAAAATTTGATGGGTTGTTTGACTGACAGTGACTCAGACAGAGAGAAGAATCACCCCTGTTCAGGGCAGGGTTTCCTATTCAGTGAAAGATGGGTGATTCTGACAGAAACAAAATGGGAAATGTCTGAGACAGAAGGAAAGGTCACCCCTATTACAGGTAGAATCACCCTTGTTGAGGGAAAGGTCACCCTTATTAGGGAAAGGTCGCCCATTTTAAGTCAAGGTCACCCCTGTCAGTAGACCTGGACTTAACTTAGGTAAAATGGCTATGGAAAAGGACCAAAAACACAACAAACAACAAGTAAAAGGTAAGGCTGACTTGACTAAATAGAAATTCACTGGTTTTGCACATAAAAGATAGTTCAAGCAACACAAATCCTAAGATTAGTAAGATGGGTATGGCCAACACGGTCCTCTAACTAGGCTAAACAAGGAAAACTAGGGAGTCCTCTATATACGCACGGTACATGAGGCACAATCGTGAACACTAGTTCGTCACAAGTGTGAGTCGGAAGCCCCAATGAGGTACTAGAAACTTGGACCGACTCTCCCCCATTATATACCCCACTGGTACACGTGGTTGGGATCGTCCCTTGGGGTGATGAAATCAACAAGCAAGTCCCACTAAAAGAAGACACTAAACATTTTTAGCTAGTCCCCAGGCTCACACGAAGTGCAAGGGGAAAGCTTGAATGATTTAGTGCCTCCTAGGTAACACAAAGGACTAAGTGAGCTACAATTGCTCTTCACCCAGGATCACCAAATGGCACAAGGGGTTTGGATACATCAATAGCCCACTTTCAAGCATGAAAAACAATTATTTTGACTCCCCCTAATTAGATATGTAAGCCTAACTAGTATGAAAGTGGCAAATAAACAAGCTAATTAATGTTCTTGGCTAAATTGTCCTGCAGCAAATATGTTAGAAGTTTAACCTTCGGTCTTAGACAAACATGAAATAACTGTACAAACATTAGTTAAAACAAGAACATTCACCAACAAAATAGGTTAGAGGGTCAACACTAAGAAATAACAAGAAACAAACCCTGGAAATGAAGTTTAAGTAACTGTTTTTACCTTAGAGACGCCTTTGTCTGGGGTAGAATTGCCCCTATTGAGGGCAAGGTCACCTGTTCTGAGGCAAGATCACCTATCTTAGGGCATGGTCACCTATCTTAGGGAATGGTCACCTATCTTAGGGAATGGTCACCTATCTTAGGGTAGGGTCGCCCCAGTTGAGGGCAAGGTCACCCCTGTCAGGGCAAGGTCACCCCTATTAGTTGCAGAGTCACCTCTATGTAACCTGAACTTGCAAAAATTCAAACAACAACAAACATGAAAGAAATAGACCTATTTGAGGGTCCCACTGGGCATGCCAGAAATGTAATACAACATTATTTACTAAACCTAAAAGATGCAAAAACAAAGAAATGAAAAGAAATAACACAACACCACCTCAAGATTAGCCTAAGTTGACTTGAGCAAAATAAAGATAAACAACATATTATACCTTGTCCAAGTGATCCTTTTGGTTGGCCCTTTGATGAAGATTTGATGTGTGCTCCTTGATGTAAAATATGATGAAAATGGATGCAAAATGATGAGGATGCAATGAGGATTCAAATGATGCAAGTGGGTATGTGATAAGATAAACAAATGAAAATGCATGCAATGGAAGCTTGATGAGTGCAACAATGGAGGTTGAATGAAAAATGCTTGAAGTTGAATGCTTGAGAGTAGAATTGCTTGAATGTGATATGAGTGAATGCAAGCTATGAATGAAAATGAGACAAAATCTTCCATTTTAAGGGAAGAGTCTCTAGAGGATTCAATGGCTAGGATTTAGCCAACATGGGCAAGATGGAGGGTTGTGGTGTGTTGAGGACACACAAGTCCTCACATCTTGCCATGTGGAAATGAGATTGCAAAAAGGACATGTGAAGTGGAGGTACTTGCAAGTACCTTGGGATTAGGGGAAGATTTCCTCAAAAGGGAAGTTTTTGTCCCCATGTGGAAGGATGGTGACAAGTGAGGAATTTTAGAATTTCTCACTAATCATCATAGGGAAGAGAGAAGTGGTTGGGGTAATAAATGTGAATTTTAAATTCACATGATTGGAAGTACCTTAAGGAAAAGACAAGGTCCTCATAAAGGAATTCCTTGTCCCATGTGACTGATGTGACCTATGAGGGAATTTAGAATTTTCCAACAACCTACATGGGAAGAGAAATGCATTGAATGAATAAATGTGAATTTTTAATTCACATGGGGAAGATGTCAAGGCTTAAAGGGAAAGCACTCATGAAGGGTTTACTTGGAGGACATACCAAAGATGGCTTGTGATTAGATTAAGGTTGTGAAAATAGGTGATTAAGAAGATTAATGAGGGATTAGAGACAAGTGGCCAAATATGGAGGATGTGACATTAATCCTGATTAAAGGTGTGCACATCCTAATCATAAATTAATATAACTCATATAGATTAGAAGAATATTATGAAGGATGTGACAAGGAGAGAGAAAGGAGTGAATTTAAAATTGATTTAAATTCAAAAAGGTGAAATGACTAAATTAAATAAATTGATATATTTATTTAATTTATAGAAGGATGAAAGGTAAAGTATTTAATTATTAAATACTTTAGAAACCTTATGCAAAGGGGAAATATTAATTAAATAAATCATTTAATTAATATTGATGGAATAGGCGAGTAACGAAGATGGATTTGACCATATGGGAGTGGTCAAATTTAGATGCCTATAGTTAAAATGATAGCAATAACATATTTTAAATTGGACCAAAATAGGCTATACAAGGGTGGTAGTGCCCTAATCTAGATCTATTTTGGGTCTTTTAGTGTCGGGGTGATCCCATAATAATGGTTTACAATTTTTGGCCAAACTGGACACTGAACTAATTTTTTCTAACTAAATCTTCACTTTTAGGCACCTATAGAGGCTAAACTATGAGGAATTTGAAGATGATGCAAACTAGTGATTTGTGACATTTTTTTATGTAGATTTTAAATATATTTTTTCAAAAATTTTGGAATCAGATTGCACTTCTCTTTCCATCTCCTTGGAAGACTTTTTTTTTTAGTAAACACCATTTTTAAGGAGTGATGCTCACCATATACAACATAACTTTTCTAACATGAAGGATAAAATTCTAATTTTTTCAAATTTAGATTTGTAACTACAATATCTAGTGCTTTCATTTAGTTTCATAGTGTTTTATTCAATATTTTTTCCTTAATAAAGTTTTGAAGTCCAACCAATTACAATTTAGACACAAGTGGATTGTATACAACATAACCTTTTTTGTATGTATCAAGATTCTTTTTTCTTTGTTCGATAAAGGACTTAAATATCTAGTGCACTGATATTTTTCTTTTTCTTTTTTATAATTTGCTATTTTTCCACGTGTAGAACAAAGATCTTGATTTTTAGTGAAAAACTTACATTCACAAGAAATAAAAAATAAATATAATAATAAAATTAAATTGATTTAAAATTATACTTTTTGGGAAGCTTATAATAAGGACTAGATACTTACAAAAAATAAATTTTAAATGAATTCATTTGATCCCCCAAAAGGTAAATCAAAAGTGGTTTTTTATCAACATTTTTATAGGTGTAAAGGATACTCTGTTATAGGTATGGTTTAAAACTAGTGGGGTTCTATCCAAGGGGGTTTGATCTAAGGTGGTTTGATAAAACCCTCTTCAATTGGAATCCTTTAAATGGAACTTTTCAAGGCTTAAATCATTATATTTTCTAAAAATATGTGATTTTAGCAAAATCAGGATCTCCAAGAAATTGTAAACTAGTATTGTGGGATCACCCGTCATTAAATAAATATTAAATATTAATTCCCAATTTTATTTCAATTTCACAAAAGTACCACAAAACAGGTAATTTAAGAGCATAATTAGGTCCAAGGACATAGGGGAGAGGTAAACCTAGTGAGAAATTTTCAAGGGTGACAATTTATGATGCTCCATTTAGCCCCCACTTTAGTGAGAGTATAAAATTACGATCACGCTCATACTAAATTAAGGATAATCCAAGGGTTATTTTATCCAAACATTAGAGAGGTAGGATGATGCCAAATCTAAGGGATGCAATATCCCCAAGGCTCAAGATCCTACAAAATAACAATGTCAAGAAAAAGGACCACACACACATGAGGTGCAATACAACATGACAAACATGAAGCATACACAATGAAGACAAAAAACATAATGCAACACAAAACTAATGAAAACACAATGAAAGGATGATGCACACATAATGCAAACATGATGCAAACATTATGCAAATATGACAAGGCTAGAAAAGTTTGATGTTTTCTAGGTGACTCATAATTGAAAGTATCATAAGAGCTAGTGAAGTTCAATATTCACTAGGTGAGCTTGATAAGAAACAACATAGTGTAGTTAAGTCTAATATTCACTAAGTGAGTTTCTACAATAGTAGAAAATAAATCATAAGGGATAGTGAAGTTCAATATTCACTAGGCAAGTTCTCATGTCAACCATACCAATAATTATAAGAAAAGCTCATTTTTTGCAAAATAATTTTGATAAGGTGCTACAACATAGGATCAATATGCCATAGAAGCATCACCATGTTCAATTGCATGTGAACAAAGTGAAGCACACAATGGAATGTATGCCCCCACCTTAAAGTAATTTCAAATGCCAACCAGAAGAAAATTCCCTTAAGGTAGAATAAAATGATATTTGCAACAATGAAAGGCCATAAGAGGTTGTTGGAAAAACCTATGCCAAATGATATGTTCCAAACAAGCTAACTCATGACAAGGGGTTGCCCCCCAAAAAATCTACATAATTAACAAGACACAATTATCAAATAAGGGGTCCATAAATCTAGGGCTAGTATAGATGTGAGATAATGTATAATATGATAATGCTCATAATTGACTTCATTCCCCAAATTCTTGTGGAACTAAAAACAAAAGGGAGGAATAACACATTATGACAACATAAAAGCTTTTGGGTCAACATGGAAGATACCTAAATGTCTCAACACTTTGCATCATTCCCAAAAGGAATAACGAAAGTACATTCACATCATAAAGAGGAATGAAGATAAAAATAGATGAATGACATGACATATTTGTTTTTTTGTATCCTTGTACCAAGAAGAACAACAAGGGTCATCCAAAGGAAAATAAAAAATATGAAAAAACTCCAAGTGCTCAATACATTTTGGGGAGATCACATTACATGAAAGAAAAGAACACAAAGACACAAAAGGCATACTACACATACGATTCAATCCATAGCAAACCGTTTGCATCCCTATCATTCTTATTGTTAGTAGAGGAATGTGGGGAATTGTAGTGCAAAGATCTGTATCCTAGTATTCCTTATGTAATCAGTTTTTATTCTAAGAAATTGAATCCAAAAAGTTAGAAACAAAATCTAGAATGGTAGAGAGCAGACACAAAGGTCCAACTTGGTGTGTAGATTTGAAACTGAATCAATTGGTCTAGTGCATGGTGCACCCTAGACTGTCCTCTTACTTTATGAAATTTGAAAACACAAGATTGAAGTCTTTGGTCTATAACTCATATTCTCCTAGGGTCATTTTTAAAGCTTCATCTGCTGATGAAAAAATCCAGTCTTCATGGATTGAAAACTTGTATGGCTTAGATGCACAAATGAGAAATTAGTCTTTGTATTCCTCTAATTAGATTCAAATATGAAAACTTGTACACATGAAAGAGGGGGGGAGTTGTTCCATATAGGGGCTTACCTAAGTCAAACCCAATTTTGGTATTTCTACCTCCACAACAACTATGATGATGTATAAAAGAGAGCTTACCCTTGGTAGGGTAGAGGCTAAATGATAAAATAAGTAATGAATTGACTAATGCTACAACTCACCATTTAGATCTGTATTTCTTGATGGATTGAAGTCAAGTACTCGTCACCTTCAAGGAGAATTTGATTGCTTGATCTTGAAGTCCTACAAGTGTTAGTACTCAAAAAATAAATGATCATAAAACATGAAAAAACTTACCCAAAAATATAATGAATGATTTACATGATGGTTGACATGAATGAATGATGCAATAATGCTAATAATTTTACTCTTGACTAATCTTGATTGCTCAATTTACTCAATAAATTTCCTTATCTATACTTCTAGGATTTTAAATGATAAAATGACTAGTATTTATATGCAATTCTTCTAATTTCCCAAAAATCAAATATCGATAGACGACAACTGAAATTGGAAATTCAAATAATAAAATACTAACACTGAAATATTCAAATTGGAGCCAAAAAGAGGTGGTCTAGAGCACAAGGCACCTTAGACTAGACCCATTCTTTTTAGGGCCCTAAGTATTCAGGGCAAATATTGAATGTTTATTTTTGTTTCCTTTTGTTTTATTTTTTAAAGATATTTATAAAATAGGTAATTAAATGCATAATTAGGTCCAAGCACATAGGGGGAGCTAAATATAGTGTGAAATTATCAAGGGTGATAATTCTTGATGCTATAATTGAAAAATATATATTGAAATGGGAAAAATTAATCTATGAATTAAAGTCTCAAGTTAGAAACATATTGAAGGAAAAAATTACTATATAATGAGTGACATCCCTATTAACCTCATTTTTATAATTTTCTTAGTAACTAAATTATAGTGTCAATTTTATAAAAAATACATTCAAATTATTTTTTATTTTAAAAATATATAAGAATAAAATATGCCAAAATACCTACATTTTATTAG
Organism: Sequoia sempervirens; assembly: GCA_007258455.2. NCBI lineage: Eukaryota > Viridiplantae > Streptophyta > Pinopsida > Cupressales > Cupressaceae > Sequoia > Sequoia sempervirens. The sequence goes on along the minus strand of VDFB02193867.1, from coordinate 114,016,969 downwards.
TTTATATAATTTTAAAATTTAAGCATATATGCCATTTTGTAGTGATTCAAGTTAAAAAGTTAGCTTAGTGTTGGCTGTTTCCTTTATAAAAGTGTGAAACAACTTTCAAATTTCACCCAAAGATCTCAGTGGCATTAGCCCTATTGACATCTATAAATTCATTGAATTTATAGTGCTATATTTTATCCTCTTGTGATCTCCATAAATTTTAGCCATTTTGAGAAATCTCATTTTTATATCATATTCAATTCCCCCCAATGTTTGCATTACCACTTAATATGCATTACCCTCAGCTTTAAAATTTATTGTCCCTAATGGTAATCATATGTTTAAAAGGAGAGAGGTTATAATCAAATATTTTATTCTATTTCAAAAATTTATTCCATTTCATAACTTTTCTAGAGTCCATAAACTTTATGAAATTTATAAAATATAAACCAAATTTGAAACTTGACATCATATTTCAATTTTTTGGAGTTTGCAATTTATAATATCTTGCATAAAACATACTTTTTGTGAAATTCATTTTGAACCCATAACCACTTTGTAACTTGCAAGTAGTTCCAAATTACTTCCAAACTCTTAACTTTGGTTGTAACCCAAAAGTTCATACATATTTACAAGTTCAAGTAGTTTCAACTTACCATTAGAACCTAAACTTTAGTTGTATCTTAGAAACCAAAATATTTAATATTTTGTAATTCACTAAAAACTTCCAAGGAAAATCTAGACTCCAATGGCTAATAATACTTCCTTAGTATTTTTTAACTCAAAACTAAAAAAAAAAAGTATTCCTTGGGCTTGAAACCTAGCTTGCAATGTGTAAACGATGAATAAACTTTGAAATGCACAATAATAACAAAATAATAATTTAAAATATTTTAGTACTTAGCAATTATAAAATTGAATATGTTAACTATTGGAAATCATAAAAAATATACTTCAAATTTAATTATGTAAAAGTAGAAAAATATGGATATATATAATCAATTTAAATTAAATATTTCAATTTTTTTTATATTGATTGTGACCTCTTTTGCAAGGATGAAGTGTGAGTCCAAATGGGTCATACTGCCATGAAATTTTTTAATAGACCTACTCAAAATAATAGAAATATAGACTTAGGACATGTGGGTCTCAAAGAGTTCAATACTAGGATGGATATTGAGGATAATCCATCTATCAAAATAAGAAATTTAAAAACTAGTGGATTTGTACAAGCTACAAGATTACTATTCACTATACATTCTATAGATCTAGTAGTGACATGTGCTAACTACTATAACCCAAACTAAAGAAAAACAAAAATACCAAGAGAATTGCAAATCTATTGATACAACTATAGTATATTGAGGAAATATTTGGTCTATCAACTATATATTTATATGCAAAGGTCTATATGAAATTAATCCAATAATATTATGATAAAAAATTGAATAAATATTTGGAGATTATAAAAAAAGGGTGGCTTCAAAAAGCTAAATCCACCATCTCAAGAATATCCAAGAGATTCATTAGGAGGGATTTCATAGAAGATGTAAATGATTGTATAATACTATTAAGTAGAGTTATAGGACAAGAAGTTATTAAATAATTGCAAGCCTAGACATATAAATTCATAGTTAAAATATTAGATAGGAAGAAATTCAATGAATGAGCTATAGTATGGTCAAACAAAGGGTTGGAGAACATGTAATGGAAATTTTGATGAAGAAATAAACATAATTTTTTGAGCTTTACCACTTGTTGTCTTGTTCTCTTGATTTTGTATGGTTTGTATAGAATTTTTATGATTTTCACATGATTGTATCTTGTAGGGGAATGAATCACCTTTCATTTGCAACTAGTTTGGTAGTTTTTCATTGAGTTTGGAGAAAGTTATAGGCAATTTACTGAAAATTGTCTAGAACCCTGGTTAGGGTTTCTAGTGGACTTCAAAATGTAATTTCTCACCATTCCCACAGTGGAAAAATATGAAATTTTGTGACATGGAGTATTTTTGTGTGTATTTACTTATTACAAGATTGCAAGTTCTAGGGTTTTTTTTGGCACATGTTTTGGTGATGGCTTAGGTTGGATTTCTTTATGTTTTAGATTAAATTGGAAGAAGAACAATCCATTTTTGAAGGGTTTTGTACAATGTAACCTACTTTGATTTTGAGATATGTTGTATAAAGACCAAATGGGTATCTATAAATATATTTACATTTTGTAAATCATGTCTACACTGAAAGTTATGGCCAAAAAACTCAATTTGCTGCCCCCATATTTTTAGGCTTCAAGGAAGGATAGTCTAAGTTTGAGCCTTGTGTTACAAAAAAACCATACCTAAGTTTTGAATATGTTCAAGTTTTCCAAAAAAGGTACTCAAAATATTTTTTATATTGCGGGTTTCAGGTCTGCTCCACAAGCTATGTCAGAAAAAACTAATTTTCTATCCTACTTGGTCTAGGGTAAATTTGGCAAGAGAACAATTGAAGTTTTGCTAGTTCTAAGTTATTGTGAATTTATAACACTTATTTTTTATCATCCTTATTCCATTGAGAGTCCTCTAGGTGTTTATTTACCTATTTGAAGTATGAATGACCCATTTAGGGTTGAAACCTAGTCTGCATTCATTGAAGGCTATGAGCAAGAAACACCAAATCTTGTTGTGAGATGTTGAAATCTTGAAATCTCCCCTGCTCTACATCATATTGGTATCAAAGCCCAAAGATTTGGGTAAGATAAGTTTTTGGAATTTATATGTTTTCTTTTTGTAGGTTGAAGCAAGATCCTAGATGCCAAAAGGCTAGGTAGTGAAGAAAGGAGAAACCTAAGTGAGGTATCATGAAGACAAGAAGAAGCAAGGTGAAAGAGACTTGCTTGAGAAAGGAGAATGAAAATGTTGAGAATATTTTTCCATGAAGACTTGCAGAGTACGAAAATAACAAGCAAGAAGCCAGTGATGAGAAAATAGAAAATGAGATGAAGAAGAAAAATGAGAAAGAAGAGTAGATAGAAGTGTAGAAAGAGATAATGGAGTTGAGACACACCTTGGAAGAAATAGGAAAAAAATGGAACTTAAGATGCAATAGTTTCTTGAGAGAGAAAACCAAGAAAAAGGATGACATTGGCCAATAAGGAAGAAGGTTAAATGGCCTATCAAGAATATTATTCTGAAGAGAAGGCAAAAGAGAGTAGCATAACCAGACCTTGGAGAGTCTTTGATGATGATGGAAGAGCCTAAGCCATCTGGGGAAGAGGAAAAATGTGAAGACAATGGGTCCCTTGAGACTTAAAATTTTAATTCTAACAATATTTGTGAGTGTGTTTATAGGTGCAACAAATGAAAATGAAGATGGAAAAGAGTATAAAGAAAAGGAAGAAGTGAATGCAGTGTATGCAAATTGTTATGCACCATATGTTGAAGAAGATGTTACAACAAAAATAGAGGTAATGGTTGCATTTTATTTTTTTATGGATGATGAATATGCCAACATATTTTATTTGAATGATGAAGATGAAGACATAGATGGTGGTACTGAGGCATATGAATGAGAACTCTAATTTTGGTACCTTGAAGTTGAGACTTCAGGTGCTCATTAAGAGATGGTACAAGAAGAAGAAAAAGGATCCAGGGAAAGTTGTAGAGATGAAGGAAAAGTTGTTGAAGAATTGGAAGACCACGTGGAAGAGAGAGAAAATATGCACTCAAGTGGACTCGATTTTTTCTTCCCCTTGGGAGTATGGTGCAGGGGTACCTAGGTTCTCATGCCCAAGAGGGGTAAAAAGTTAATGTTTTATATTGTTTAAGTTATTAATATGTAATAAGGTCTAAGAAGGCCATTTTAAATGTGTTGTAGTTTATTTTAGGTTGCTAGGTGGGTTGGAGTGTTAAGTTGCATAAGTTGTCAATTTTGCAAAAATGTTGTCATTGTTGTAAAAGTGCAAAGATAGGGAATATGAAGAGTCATTGATTGTAAATGAGGAAGTTGAATAGTTGGAACTTGAAAAATCAGTTGTGAACCATTGGAAAGGTTGGGAAAGGTTTAAAATTTCCTTGTATGGTCGAAAAAAGGGTTGGAGAACATGTAATGAAAATTTTGATGAAGAAATAAGCACAATTTTTTGAGTTTTACCACATTTTTGCCTATTTTCTTAATTTTGTATAGTTTGTATGGAATTTTAATGAATATCACATAATTTTATCTTGTATAGGAATGAATCACCTTTTATTTGCAACTATTTTGGTGGTTTTTCATTGATTTTGGAGAAATTTATAGGCAATTTACTGAAAACTATCCAGAACCCTAGTTAGGGTTTCTAGTGGATTTGAAAATGTAATTTCTCACAATTCACATAGTGGAAAAATATGAAATTTTGTGAGATGGAGTATTATTGTCTGTGTTTACTTATTACAAGATTGCAAGTTTCATGCTTTTGGTTGACATGTGTTTTGGTGATGCCCTAAGTCATATTTCTTTATGTTTTAGATCTAATTGGCAGAAGAATAGTCCATTTTTGAAGGGTTATGTACAATGTAACCTACCTTGATTATGAGATATGTTGTATAAATCCCATTTGGGTATCTAGAACTATATTTAAATTTTGGAAATCATGTTTTCATTGAAAGTTATGGCCAAAAAACTCAATTTTCTACCTCCATATTTTTAGGCTTCAAGGAAGGAAAATCTAAGTTTGAACCTTGTGTTACAAAACAACTATACCTAAGTTTTGGATATGTTCAATAAATCCCAAAAAATTTACTAAAAATAGTTTTTATATTATGGCTTTGAGGTTTTCTCCATAAGTTATGTTAGAAAAAGATAATTTTCCTTCCTACTTAGCCTAGGGTAAATTTGGAAAGATAACAATTGAAGTTTGCTAGCCCTAAGCTCTTGTGCATTTCTAACACTTATTGTTTATCATCCTAATTATATTGAGAGTCCTCCTAGTGTTGATTTACCTGTTTGAAGCATGAATGACCCATTTGGGGTTGAAACCTAATTTGCATTCATTGAAGGCTATGAGCAAGAAATACCAAATCTTGTTGTGAGATGTTGAAATCTTGAAATATCCCCTGCTCTACATCAAAATCGTTGAATGAGATGAGGGTAAATTTTACTTTAATTATAGAGAAACTTAAAATATTATCTATTTTGGGAAGTTATTTAGAAATATTAGCCTCTTTTCCTCCCAAGTCTGCTCTTTCAAATTTTCCTCCACCTCCTTCTTCCCCAATAAATTTATAAGAAATATCTTCTCATAGTGCTTAGGAGGAAGAAACAATTTTAATATCATCTCTTTAAAAAATCCTACACCTCCTCTAAATAAGACTTCATGGAGAAACCATCCCTCTCTCAAACTCAGAGAACCCCTTACTCTCCTCTAAGTCAAGTATCTACATCTTAAGAGATAAATCCTCCTCCTCCTCCTCCAACAAAATCACATCTTTGAGGATAAAATGTAACACCCCACCATGCAACCCTAGAGGAAGTTGCAAATAACTACTCAAACAAACTATTTTTTTTTTTTAAAGTACAAATAACATGCAAAATCACTATCCATTGCCAACAACCTCTAAGTTTACGAGACTGAGATTAATTAAAACCCATACAAGAAACATGAATTGAAAACATCACATTTAATTACTTAATAAATTAAGAAACACATACCTTCCAAACATGATAAAATTACATCAAAGGCATAAGAGATACCACATGTTTCCAATAACGATAATTTACAATACGGTTACAACTCTCATTCCCCAAATGAGGTAAATCCAATAAGCATGATTACATATTACACCATTCCACCTCGATAACAAATGAGAGGTAATAAAATACAATAACAGCTGAAAGAATAAGGCATGAAATGAAACTGGATCCCATGAGCTCTCCAACTGGAAATATCATCCACATGAACAAGAAGAAAACCCAACGGATTAAGGTGCATGTTCCACCCAACCATGTGATACTCGAAGGCTCACCCCCCATGCTAGGAGATAGTAACAAGGAATCCTATACAAGACCATCAACCTCTAGACACAAGCTAACTCACATTGACACAACCAATCACATGAACCACACAACCATATGGATTAACACAAGTACAACTCTAACATCATTGACATAAGTCACATTACTTCCAGAAATAATATAGATCGAGTATGATAAGAAGACCATACACACAAAACCAAATACCAACTGTTGTCATAGAAAGAGTTTCATCACACAGCTTGACATGGGATCTCCTCTGGGAATCTTCATAGGCTCTGGCCCCCACTATGGGTTGTCCTGGTGGCCTCTACCGAATCCCGACACCCATACTTACTCATGCGGAATCAAATACCTCTTGTAAAGAAAAGATAGATGACCTTGCCATTCCAGGCCTTCCCGTCCCATCCCAAGTCTATACAAGCCCTTGCATCCATGAGCGAGGCTCAATTATCTTAATTAGTGTGAAATACTACGTAACTTCTAAGTACATTAATTTAGTTATCACTTGATTAAACCACTTCTGAAGGTTCCCAGTTTACCTCTTTGGGCTCTGGCACCTAACAGAAGCCACTCTTCTACTTGATAAAAAACCAACCCAAAACCAATCACCAAGGGTGCCAAAGTGCATACCAACAAGATAAACAATCACTCCAGCTCTAGGAGGAACATATAATGAAACCCATTCCAAACACAGGGGGCAACAAAGGTCAAAACCCTCTCCAAACACTGGAGGCAACAAAGGTCAAAACCCTCTCCAAACACTGGAGGCAACAAAAATCAAAACCCTCTCCAAACACTGGAGGCAACAAAACACATAGACCACCCTTAATTCAAAGGAGGCACAAAACATTCTCGTTCATGAAAATCGGGTAATACAATAGGATACAACTATACGCACTACCCAAGGCAATACAATAGTTGACTATCACAATAATGCAACCCCAAAAGTTAAACCCCTTATGGAAGACTTAACAACCCTTCTAATCAACTTCCCCAAAGTGAAACAGAAGAAGTGCACATTCAAGAAGGGAAATTAAACATGAATTAAATCTATGTTTGGATTTCCTAAATCCACTTCCTTCATTAACATTCAGTAATTTATTGCCTTAATAAAACTGACTTAATGACGTCTCTTTCAGAGAAAAGATGAAATTTAAACCATATGTTCAATTCCTTAATTACTTTTAAATAATAATAAAATAATACAGTTACTTCTTCTATTCAGAACAAATCAATAGATCATTTCTTCTTTTCCAATATTAATAATAATAATAATAATAACCATTTCTTCTTTTCAAAATAAATTATTTCAAAAAAACAATTAATTCCTTTTGCCCAACATCAAGAATGAGAGAGATCATGACATAAGGACAACTGACAATTCAATAATCTACTTTAGGATTTCTTAAATCCAAGCAAGGCGATAACATATTGCATGTAATCAAATAAAATAATTAACATTGTTTGCAACTACTCAAAAGTAATTAAAATTACAATTGCAATAGAGGAATTTAAAACCAATAGTTTATCTCCCTATTTCTTTAATTACCCATAATAATCAAAATCAACTTTTCAAGTAAAGTCAATTTTATTTTTCTCAATGATATAGAATAATCATTTAAAGTTCCCTATATTTAAATATTTAAAAAAAAACATCATTTAAATATATATGTCTAAAACAAAAATATCATTTTATATAATCCAACTAAATAAAAAAATAATTCTCTATTATTTAAAATATATATAATATATATATATATTTCATATATATATATATAATATATTAAATAATAATAATAAATTATTTATTTAAATTATAATATATTATATATACATATTATATATTTATAATATATAAATATTATAACATATAATATATATAGTATATAGTATATAAAATATAAAATAAAATAAATAAATAATAATTTAAAAAAATGAAATCAAAAATTCTTTAAAAAAAAAAAAATGAGTCATATTCCTCACCCCATGGGCCCCCATAGGGAGAGGGGACGCAGCCATAAGTTGCACACAACCTCCCCTGTGGAGGTCAGCGCTGCATGTGGCAGCGCCTTCCCCACAAACTGTGGGGAACACTGCCATAGCAATGCCCCACCATGGGGCGCAGCTGTGTGCAGCCAGGGTTGCGCCACCCCTCCCCCCAATAACCTTTTTTTTTTATATATATTTTTTTCAAAAAAAATATAACAAATTCCTCCCCTGTTTTTGTGTAAATATTTTTTAAACAAAGAACAACATTCCCAGAATAATAACAAAATATATTTATAATATATGATTGTATATATATATATATATATAAATATATATATACAGATACAGTCCTATTTATAAATATTTACCTAAATTTCCATTTACAGTTAAATTGTGCAACTTCTCAACATAATTTTTTTGCAATAAAACTAATTTATCAACACAATTTCTTGGTTTAAATTTCAAACTTGATATGAACGATTTCAAATCCAAAATAGAGGTTTTTAAATATCATTTTGTTTCCTTCCATTTGTCTATTGTTGAAATTGAAAATTTATGTTGCAAGCTTTGTTTTTCAACAACAATCTAAATTATTTTCAAGATTTAAACAAGGTTTTCAAAAAGATTTCCAAGCAAATTTTCAAATTGAAAATGCAATTTTCTAAAACAATAAGCAAGGAAAACCTGTGATCTGCAACTTGAAGGAGAGTTTGAAGAAGATAGTTGAGCTTCCCTGCAAGAAGATTTTCCAAAGCTTTTCCAAAATCCTCACCCAAAATCCAAAATGCATCCCAAAAACAAGCAAACCCTCTTTCCACTTCATAGCAATTTTTTTTTCTTCCAACATGAATAATCATCCCAAATCCATTCATTTTCCCCAAATTAAGTCAATGCCCTAAAATATCCAAGATTTTTTTTTTCAAAATAAAATAATATCTCCTTTTTCTCCACCATAGATATTTTTTATATGCAATCCTAAGATATTTACTTTTAAATCATTTAACCCAATTTAATTTCAAATAACTTGAAATCTTTTAATATTAATAAAACACTTGAAAAGAAATTATTAAAAGTTGTAAATTCATTTGGGCACTCGCACGCGAGTGATACTATCTCATCCCCTTCACCAATACACTCATCATAGACTAACAGTTCCATCATAAACAAATATCCCATGCAATAACATGTTACAATAATTAATCATCATTACACCAATTAAAACATGCCAAATAAAGCATCGGATAAGATACATCACATCACAAAAATAGACTACCGCTCTATAAATAACGATCAAATAACACACACATGATAAAGTATCTCAATAACCAAAAAGCACATCAAAGCAAACAAGGACACACTGTCCAGCTAGAAAGCAAAACAGAGGGGTATTACATAAAACCTACTCCATCATCTCAAAGGTCTCCCTCTCCATATAAATGTCCTCCATAAAATTTTCCCTCTCCACCTAAGTCACCACCATTTCCTCCAAGTACTCTTATAGACCAAGTATATGAAAAATACAAAGGATAATAAATGAATCAATAATTACAAGTTAATGACAAGGGTACCCAAGACTAGGGGATAAATAAAGGGAAAAAACCAGATGTAAATGCATTGTAGTGGCTTGACAAAAAAAATCAACATAGGAAAAAAGTGTTGATGCCACTTGTCAATGAACTATCTCAACTTCCTTGGATTATTGTCAAGAATCCAACCCTTAAGAGAGAAAGAGTTAAGTCCATAATTAATACAAATGCAAAGTGATCATGATAGGCTCAAATTTTGACTTTGCTAAAAATTGTTGTAGAAAATAAAATGTAACCATCTAATTAGACAATCAATATAGGATCATTGGAAAATAATTCAATAGATTGTACAAATTCAAACTTTTCCTCTCAAACAACTTGAGGTACTAAAAAATGAGTGCACCAGTTGATAAAGAAAATAATATTATGATAGCTACTTAATCATGGAGCAATGAGTTGTCAGCACTAAGTTGTATAATAATTGATCATATTATAGATGAGTGCAATAAATTCACAAAGAAAAGGGTGTTATGAATATTTTGGAGAGTAACATTGATTGAAAATTAAATGATATTGTATCATATCTCTCATATATTGTGAACCTCACTAAGGAGGACATGAAACTCTTTATTAATGGAGTTATAGATAGAAAACATGACTTTTCTCTTATGAAAATATTGAGATATATAATATTATATAAAATACACTAAAAGAAGTTAGTGATTTTATTGAGAAGATTGGATGCCATATAAAACGTGAAGAATAATTTATATTATTTTCAAGTTTTGAACCATAAATTTAATATGTTGAAGGCACAATCACCAAATGGAAGGAATTTTGGTTTCTCATTTCTTACAAGTTTAATGAGAGTCTAGATTTCTTGTGATAAATTCAAAAAGAAGGTTATAAAGTTTAAGTAGATTTTATATTTTTTATATAGGCCATTGTTTTGTAGATTTTGATGGTTCATATTCAAGCCTTGTAATTGAAATAGTTAGAAAATTATAGGTGCACTAGCAATATAAACTTCAAAGTGGGACTAGTTAAGGATGTGCATGTACACATTTTATGCAATATAATATAGTATTAAAATTAAAAGGGGTAGTATGGGGTTCATCCCATAGTGTGATGGTTAAGTGGTGGCATTGTTGTTGTGGCCACCAAGGTTCAAACCTCCACTAGGCCGTTGTGATTGTAGGCACCATGCTTTTGCTAATTCAATGTGCTTGTAGGTTTGACCCACAACATTAAGGCTACTATTGGTGTGCATGCCTTGTGTTAGACATTCATGCCTAAGGTCCAATGGTTCGTTGGGCTAGTGTGCTCGTGGGCCAACCACCCATGCCAGACTATCGTGCTCACATGATTAGACTATTAAATTGCATTCATTTTGGGGAGGAGGTCTCCCATTTGTCACTTCCAAAGGGTGTGGCCCTTCACAACCACTCTTACCAATTAGAAAAATTAAAAATTAAAGGGGTAGTCAAAATGACTCCACATTTTGGTCTCTTTTATTTTTTGTGACTATTGGAAAGAGTGACCTGTCATCTTACTTAATTCAAAATGTTCCTATATATAATTCTAAATGAATCATTATAAAGAGATTGTATTTGAGGGGTTCTAGTTAGTTCTTCATTTTGTTGGTGGAAACCCATGAAACTTAAAATGAATAAAATACACAAATTTTTTGTCAAATCTTTATGAGTTTTCATGTATTTGTTTTTGAATCCTTAATTTGTATTCTCTTCATATTTCATGTATTTTTACCAAGTTTTGATGGATTTAATATTTTTAAACCAATAATGCTTTATTTTTAGTGGTAAAATGAACAATAATTCATGTTTTATGAGATTTTAACATCAGTCATGTACATTTTTTCTCTAGAGATCCCACCATCTCACATTGAGATTATGAATGAACGATTTGATGGAGATGGATTTCAAGTTGTATCTATCCATTTAAAGAATGGTGTATGGATGGGAAAAAAAAATGAATTTAGATTCCCATTTATTTTTCTAATTATTTTTCTTTAAATGCCCCTTCCTTTTTCTTAAATGATGTGAATTTAGGGTTTGCTGATAAATTTTAATCTTAAAAGGCATAAAAAATATGAAATTTGAGTGATTTAAAATCACTAAATATTATTTTTTACAAATTGAAGATTGAATTCCTAAGAATTGGAATTAATCACATGGATGAGTGTTCATCTTTCAAATTATAAAACTTTTCTTTTAAAAGATATGTAATAATTTTGATGAATTTAATTATGTTTAAAAAAATTAAAAATTAAAAATTGATGATTCATGTTGGATAATAGTGTTTTGTTTGCACTAAAAGAGTCTCTTTTCATCTGAATGATTCCTGATGTTCACTGTAACCTGTTCAATGGAATAGCTAAAGTTCTCTTTGGATGAGTGATTCTACCAAACTTCTTAATCAAATTTATAAAAGGCTCTTAAGGATATGCATCTTTTATATAGTGGAACCTTTTTTGTTTTTACTTATAAGTGCCATGGGTTGCAAGAAAGTGGGTGTGTCAAAAACTACACCAATAGATTGCTCATACACTACTTCCACTCACCAATTAAATTCTATGAAAAAGTGTATCCCCATTGACTCCTTTTAGCTAATTCATGTTACTACTAGTAGCATAGTTAAACAATTTCATTTGAGTATTAGTGTTTCAAGCTAAAATTTGTGAGAACAAAACTAATTAGAAAATTGTTATCTATATATTAGTCTAGAATAACTTATGAAGTTACTATTTTAATTTCATAATAATCTACAATTATAGGTTTGATTCAAGATTACCTCAAGCCCATTGATCCAAGATTATAGGTTTGTTTTATTTTAGAAATCTCATTAGACCCTAATTGGGTCAAGTTCATATCTTCAAAAGGTTAGTCTTTGATTTGTAGCAATGCATGTGAGTGCCAATATGATCTCTCCATCCTTAACATGTACTGCCATAAATTTTTAAATATGAGATTGATCAAGAATATAACTCCATAATATCAAAATATGAAACAATTTATGAATTATTGATAGGCTAGGAAATAAAGATAAAGGATATGCTATTAGCCCCACTAACTATATGATCTTAAAGGACCCACAATCCTCAATGTAATCTTAGATATTTTTCCATAATGAATATAAATTTTGTACGACCAAACCCATAAGAAGAATTTGTAGCCCATAGAGAAGTGCCTATCAACTCTCTTAGAGTCAACATACTTTCTCTAGAAATCTTAAGCCTCCTACAGAAACTTATAAATATGAATGACCATTTAGAACTCCATGTTCTACAAAATTGAATGGCCTAAACATAAATGATCCTTAAGTTGGTCCCAACTAAAAGGTGTCATGTATAATCACTCATTAAGTGCCTAAAACAGTATCATGCTAATAGAATTGTGTAAGTTATTGTAAATAAACTCAACTGAAAGAAGGTAATCATCTCACCATAAAAATGAATAAACACTATTTTTATGCTTGAACATCAAATGTTTAGTTTTAGGTAGCTTTTCTTAAATGTTATCCATTTCAATAATCAAAGGTCAATTTTGATGGACACAAATAAGACTAATATTTACCACTAGATGAAGTATAAATTATTATTCATTGTTTGGCAATAGAAACATATAATATTTAAGTAGAATAATTCTAGATTATTTTAGATGAAGATTAATTCTAAATTGTTATTTACTGTTTGATTGTTGAACTATATGGTATTTGTTCTAGATTCAATTAGGTGAAGATTAGTTGAAAATTAGCAGATTTAGTTTGCTTCATTAGACTAGTTGTAGATTAGAGCGGCTCCTTAAGTAAAGGAAATAGCATACACATATTTGCACACAATTGAAAAACAAGCGACAGAGAAGGATAATAGAAATGCAAGGAAGGTTTTGCGTAGTGGGTGGAGATGGCTTCATTGGCTCCTCGCTCGTAAACTCTGTTCTCCACGGAGGCTTTTTTGTCATGCAGGCAACTATTCTTCCTGCATCTGGTATACCCATTATTGCCATTCTTTTTAAGTTTATGTTCATGATTAGGATATAAGGTATAATTTTGGAGCATTTACAGGGAAGGAGGAGGACATACACTATCTACAACGTCATCCTGGTTCCGATGAAAGGTTTAAGCTCTTTAATGCAGATCTGCGCATGGAAGGCAGCTTTGATTCACCCATTTCGGGCTGCGAAGGTGTTTTCTTCGTCGCATCTCCTATGGACTTTGGCTCCAAAGACCCCGAGGTGAAGACTGCATCACACTTGATTCTTACTTTTCAACCCACAACAGTATATACTGAATAATATTATGTGGGTTTTTCTTTTGCTGCAATGTGTTTATGAGCAGAATGAGGTTGTGGGGGTTGCGGTTCAGGGGACAATCAATGTGTTGAAATCGTGTGTGAAAGCCAAAACAGTGAAGCGAGTGGTTTTCACTTCGTCGTGCTCTGCCATGTCACCACTGAATGAGCAGGGAGAGTTGAACAATAGCTCCACCTCTGTGGAATCCTTTTGGACCCCTATCAATTAAATCCGCTCCAACAAGCAACAATTTTCGGCTTGGGTATTGCCTGAATCGCCTAATTTGACTTCCTTCGATCTAATGTACTTAGAAATATAATTTTCGAATTGGCTTTATAATGTGAAATCTCTACATGTACAATACATGGCTCTAGGAAAATTTACGGTCAGCAATTCACTGACGGAAAATTCATCGTCAACAATTCACCACGGGAAAATTCATGGCCACCAGTAATTCACCGTCATGAAAAATTAACCGCCAAAAATTCATGCAATTAATTTTTGGCACGGTGAATTGTCATGGCGGTAAATTTTCCCATAGTGAATTGTCATGGCGATGAATTTTCAGTCGGTGAATTGCTGGTGGTGAATTTACCATATACCAATGTGCATAACAGCCCTACTTTGTATCAAAGACACTGGCAGAACAGACAGCTTGGAGCTTCGCAGCAGAGCACAATTTAGATCTTGTCACAATTGCGCCATCGATTGTGGGAGGACCTTCCATCACTCCCGACATCCCCATCAGCATTCGGACACTCTTATGGTTTCTACCAGGTCTTTCTTATTCCTGCTACCTTAATATTCAAACATCACATAATTTTTTTTCTCTAAAATGATTGTATGCTTTCTTAATAATTTTTAGGCAACGAAGCTTCGAGCAGTGGTGTAAGAGACACCCTTTCCTTGTGTGGGACATTTCCAGTAGTCCATCTAAGCGACGTTTGCCATGCGCACATATTTCTAATGGAGCAGCCCGCGGCTCAAGGAAGATACCTGTGCTCGGCGGACACACTCCCTATTAAGGAGCTGGAGCAATTTTTAGTAAAGCGTTATCCTGATCTCAAGATAACAGATATGTAGGAACCTTAGCCAACTGTAATATTTGCATTTTTATATCAACATAGCTTATGTTTATATCAATTTCTATTTCACACAAAATGTTTATAGATGAGAATGATTTTGTCCCGGGTTCGATTCAGGTTGCAGGATTTGGATTCCAATTTTCCTATAAATAGGCAATATAAGTCTGAAAAGCTCACAGACTTAGGCTTCATATTCAAGTACGGGATTAAAGAAATTTATGATGACTGCATCGAGACTTACAGAAAGCTGGGCTTGTTAACTACACAGTAATTGTCACGTACAATGGCTACGTATAAAGGCTTAGTCATAGCCATTTTAGATATGTACCTATTTACTGTATTATAACCAAGCTATACTGGCTTAATGTATACATATTTTTTCTTCTACCAGGAGAAAGAAGTCTGAGCCGTTTGTACTTTGTAGTCTCCTCTTATCAATAAAAACTAAATGGGAAATATATTAGTGTAATAGTCTGAAGTGTACTAAAATATTAAAACGTTGTTTTTAAAGATAATGTTCACTTTTTTTCTTTCTTTTTTTTGATACTATAGGGGTGTCCCTGCGACCCAGCTTAGCAGTCAAGGTAATGTTCACTTTTATTAGTATCTACCAAATCAAATTCTTAATTGATCTTAATCTAACAAACGGTTAGATGTTATCCATGGTTTTTGATACACATTTATATCCTTATATACAATTGGGTCTATTTATTCATGCCCCTTGAAATTTGGAGCAATGACATTAACATACTTTTCATATCAATGTTATGTCATATATGCAATTGGGCCTATATATTCACGTCCCTTGAAATTTGGAACAATGACATTAATATACTTTTGATATCAATGTTATTATGTGATACAATTCACCTATTTTGTTATTGTATATGAACATGCTTTAACAATTCTTTCCAGTATTGGTGTCTTCATAAGTTTTGTATTTCTAAATGAATATTTTTCTTGATGCTTATTTTATGGATTCTTTTAGACTTCTAGAATTTTTTTTTTTCATATATTATAAATCTATAAGATTTAAATGTAAATTTAAAACAAGATTTAATTTAATGAATTACTATTATAATATTTTGAATTAATTATTATAATATTTATTCTATAAATATATATTTTTTAAAAATTAACTCATTTAAATGAGTTTAATTATGTTCTTATGTTTCATTTTATTATTAAATCCATTTAATTATATACTTGTTTATATATTAGATATTTTTATTCTAACAATAAATCATTAAGTTTAAATTCCACATTTTAAAAGATAGCTATTAGTTATAAATTGTAGGTAGTATAATGATTAGGAATAATTAAAGTGGTTGATGATTAATAACAAAACAATATTATACTAATTTTCTACTTTTTTCAATCCAAAAGACTTAACCTCTATTTTAGATATAATTTAAATTAACATGCTACATGAAGTTTACAAAATTTTAGTAAAAGTTTTGAACATATTTCAATTCACATTTACAATAGCAAATAATCAATCTACAAAGAAAATTTTGATGAATCACTTGATCATCAATAATTAATTGTTTAGTCATTATTACAATTTTATTTGTAATATCAAATAATCAATCTAACACATCACTTCTAGTCATTAATTATACCCAATTTGTTAACAATACAATGTCACATGGTAGATAATAACCAACATGTAATTTTTTTATTAATTTTAAATATTTTATTTTTAGTTTTATAAATTACCTAGACTAATCAAATAAATATAAGAAATTAGTGAATGACTAATTTAGATAATAATGTTCAAATAAATTATTAAAATGAATGTATATAAATTGAAAGAAAATGAGTACTTATTTCTAAGATCAATCATGATGTCAGTGTAAATTTGTTAGGATTATGAGATATTTTTGAGTGATTATAGAGCATTGAATTTGTACTTGAGGATAGGGAATATCAATTGTAAGACTCATATTGAGGTAGAAGATAGTTCATGGTGAATGCTTATGGTAGGGTAATCCTTGTCCACTTTACCTTATGGTAAGATTGGGAGGGTAACCCTTCATATTAATATAATATAATAAAATAGATACAATAATTGGAAGTAGCCTCAAGAGAAAACACACCATATAACATGAAATTCATAGAAATTTGTCAATATATTTCACTATGTAAGTTTGATAATTCAAGAGTAAAAAACTATTATAGAATAGATAGATATCATATATATAATAATATAGAAACTAAATCTATATCCAAAAAAGATGCTTAAAGTAAAATAGCATACATCATACATTATTTATTAAACAAACAACATGGAATAGGTTTCTATATATTCTCTAAGGAAAGGACCTTTTAAAAGAGATGTTGTAAATCTAAGCTTGTACTATGCAAGTTGTTAGGATAAATAAAAAAAAACCAAAAATATTATAATATGATATTTTTAAATATTTGATTATCATTTGTTGGATAACTCAATTGTAAGGGGACTAGTTGCTTGATCCAATGGGTTGTAGATTCAGATTCAAAATTAGAGACAAGTGTATGTGTAGATCATTTGTTTAATAATTAAACCTAATTGAGAATAAATAGAGTTCACTATATTTTGTATCTAAAATAATTAGCCGATGGGCTTTTTTATGTGGGGGAACCCCACCAGAATTTCCAGCAGTCTGACGCCGGAAACTCTGGTGGTGTCGTCGGCTAATTATTATGCCCGGGGAGAAAACATAGGAGGAATCTGTGGGCAGGAATCCCATGAATATCGGCTAAATATTTCATTTAATGAATAGATCCTGCGTTTATTGTCAAGAGCGCCGACGACCATCGATGGTCAGTCTTGTACGATGCTGGAGGTTTTAAATATTATATATGTCTGGAATAACGTGCAGATCTAATCTAGATTTTATAGAATTTATGACAGAATAACTAGTAAATTTCAATTTGAAAATTATCTATTTTGGGACATTCAATTTTACACGATCTGAGACTAATGACCGTATGTAATTTTAAACGATTTGAAAACGGTAAGATGAATAGCAAGATTAGAATACTAATTTGCAAAATATATATTTTCTTATAGAATAATGAGTAGCTTTCAATCGAAAAATTAATTGGTACACCTTACTAGGTGTTTAATTGGTTTAATATTTTCCAATATTGAGATTGAAATTAATTTGAGAAAATGAGTTAAGTTTATGAGTGAAGACAACTATGGTTGTTTTGCATGGTTGCAAATCATTAAAAGTTTTTAAATTTTAATTGATAATTATATTAATAATAATAATGTAATATTCAATTGTTTGCCACTTAATCACATTATTTAAAATTAGTATTAGAATTAGAATTAGCATTAGGTTAGATTTATTAATATTTGGCTATGCCCTTTGGGATTAGTAGGTAGAAAAAAAACAAATAAATAAAAAATATAAATATACAAAAATTATTAAAAATTATTTATCTTTAAAAAATTTGAAAAGATTTTTTATTATTTTTTAATTTAATTTTTTTACTCATTTTAAAATAAAAATAAATGAATATATGAATTCTAAACATTCATTAATGTAAAATATAAATATTAAAAATTACTTAATTTTTTATTTTTTAACATATTTTTTATAAACAAATTCTAAATAAAAATTATACATTTTAAAAATATAATATTAATATTAAAAACTAAACTATATCAATTACCTAATAAAATAATTTAACATCTTTTTAATAAACAAATTCTAAATAAAAAGTATACATTTTTAAATTATAATATTAATATTAAAAACTAAACTATATTGATTACCTACTAAAATAATAAAATTATAACTTTCCAAATTTCATACATTTAAATGTAAATAGTTATCTAAAGTATTACGAGTCTTGATAAGCACAAATCCATATATGACTAAAAAAGGGGGTAATTGAGTTTTTAAAGGATTTTTAAATTTTTTGAGTTTTGTATTTATAAATATTAGCGATTGCACCTTGGTGTGCAATGGGTATGCCGAAGAGGTGTGGAGTGTCAATTAGGGATTTTTTTTAAATTTGTGTATTACATGAGTTCAATTGGTTGGCCATTCATAAAATGATATTGTTGTGCAACAAAGGTCTCTAAAAATGAGTGAAAGAAAATCTTTCAATCAAGAAGACAATGAAGGTATATGAAGAGGGAGGGGAAGAGATAGGGAGAGAGATGGATGGGTAGACAGAGGGAGACATTTCTAGAGATGGAGGGGAAGAGAGGAATATAGAGTGAGAGAGGAAGAGATACAAATAGATAGAGGTAGAGATGAATATAGAATGAGAGAGGACAAGAGAGACAAATAGATTAGATATAGAGGGAGATAGAGGGAGAAATAAAGATAGAGAGATAGGGAGATAAAGGGGAGAGATGGAGAGGGATGAATAGAAAGGAAGAGGTAATGAGATAAAGAAGAAGAGGAAGAGGGAGAGATAGAGATATAGAGAGAGATATGGCAAGATAGAGTGATATAAAGATAGAGATATAAGGAGATATAGAGAGAGGGGGAGAGGGAGAGAGAAAAAGAGAAAAAAATAGAGAGAAGTAGAGAAAGGAAAATAGAGATGGAGAGGGAGATAGAAATAGGGGGAGATAGAAATAGGGGGAGATAGAGAGAGGGAGAGGGAGAGATAGATAAATGGGAAGAGAAAGAAACAGATATAGAGATAAGATAAAGGGAGAGAGAGGTTGAGATATAAAGATGGATAGGGGGATAGGGAGGGAGCAAGAGAAGGAGAGATGGGAGAGAGATGGAGGGAGGGAGAGAGAGGTGGGGAAGAGGGAGATATATGTAAAGAGGGAGATAGAAGAAGATGGGGACAAAGGGAGAGGGAGAGGGAGAGATATAGATAAAGGGTGATATAGAGAGATAGAGAGGGATAGGAAAAGAGATAAAGAGATAGGGAGATATACATAGGCAAGGATATGGATAGAAAGAGACAGAGAGATGAGTGAGGAGATCGAGTGAGAGATAAAGGTAAAGATACAAAGTAGAAGAGATGGGGGAGAGATGGAATGAATAAGATAGAGAGAGAAGGGGGAGAGGGAAAGGGATATAGATAAAGAGAGATATAGAGAGATGAGTGAGAGAGAGAGGTAGACATAATGAGATATAGATAGAGAGGGGGGAGGAGATAGGGAGATAGAGATAGAGGGGGAAAGAGTGAGAGAGAAAGAAGGTGATAGAGATAAGTAATAGAAAGAGGTATGCATAGGCAAAAAGATAGAGAGATAGAGATATAGGTAGAGAATGAGAAAGAGGGAGTGTGTGTATATGAGTGAGAGAGATATATATTTTCTCAATGACTTCTCTCTGGTTGTGTCGGATAATTCAACACCTAGATTATCTCACCTTTGCAATAGTAAAATGCCTCACTAGTAAAGGTTTTATGGCAGGTGTGGAGGGATATCGGTTGGACTCTAACATTTAATCCCGTGTCCTGGCTGGTTTGTTAGATGTGGGGGTTTCCAAGGCTGATTCGAGGGTGATCATAAAGCAGTTGTTTAGGAGGGTGTTCAATGGAAGAGATGATATAGAAGTTTCCTTAACAAGTATACGGTCTTTAGATTTAGGCCTTGATGAGAGTCTGTATTGAATTAGATTATCTATAACATCGTGTATGTAGAAACTACCTTGTTTAGATAATATATTTAGGACAAGTGAAAAAAATGAATGCAATGATTGGAGAGTTTTGACTTATGTAGCCATAAGAATGCAAAGCATTATGATGCTAATTTAATTGAATAACTTTCAATATAAAAATATTCCCCAGCTTAGTGGGGGAGAATATTATATTCAAATCATATGTAATATATTTTAAATAAATGGTTATATGAAAGATAGTACTACATGTTAAAAAAATAATAAACTACTATAATTTCAAGCTTTTTCATTGATTATGCAAATTTAGATTTTTGATTACACCACATTTGATTAAACATAAATGTGAAATGTGAAATTTTACATCAATAAATAATAAGTTAAAAAATTATAATATTTGTATGGGAGAAAATTTGAACCCCTTATACAAATTCCCCTTTTACCCTTCCTCACTTTAGAAAACCAAATTCAAAGGCTAATTTCCACATAAGTCCATTGCCTTCATCCCACTTGGCATCCATTTTTTGTGTCACCAGAGGAATGACTTTTGGGGACACTCGTGCGACACGTAGACGTCCCTATCAGATTCCTACATCTGGAGTCTACAAAGGCATTACACTTCCCATTGCAGACCAATTTGTAATGCCCTCTTCAACTAACTGACCTGAATATGGCCATTTTCTTCAAATTCTCTCCTTCAAATTCACTCTTCCTTCATGAATTTCAACTTCTTCACAAGTCCAAGCAATCTTCTAAGCATTCAATTCATCTCTCCAAGTCATTCTCTAATAATTCTACATATCTTTTCTTGCATCCATCACTCTCAAGAAGCACTTTGCACTCCATAGTAGCAACAACAACAATACTTCGTTAACTCCGTAGAGAAATTTTGGAACAACACCATTGTAGCAGGGGCTTGAGTCCTCTCAGTTTCACCTCCATTAGCTAGTGAGCTCTTGGAGGAGGTGGTAAACTTTATACTCCTCTCCTCTATGATTTGGTTGAGTAGCACCTTACTATTTTGTAGTGTTGTTGTGTTCTTTACTTCATTTCCTTCTTTATCATATATTTCTCCATTATTGCAAACTTGGTTTTCCATGGAGGTGGAAACACTAAAATGGGGGTCTGACTAATGTAGGCCCTTATACGACCCCAAAAAATTTCCCTCTCTCTCTTGTGTGTAGGTGGACATGCATTTGGAGCTAGCTGGAAAACAAATACCTTTGTGAGATCATTCTTACCACCCTAACTCTTGTGTACTTACTTTATCATATTTTTTCATATCTTGCCTACTTTATAGCTTTGTTTTGGCCCTTTGGAAGTGATTAGCTAGGTCGTTAGTCTATTTTCTAGTGGTTAGCCTTGTCTTTCTGGTCCTCCAACGCACTTGAGAGATGCCAGCATGTCACACTGTCATCCCAAAATCATGCTTTTGTCCTCAGACAAAGAGCTTCTTGAGGTAAAATGTTGAACCTGAAAACCAACTCGCCTAGCCCCATCTTGAATCTTGGGTTTGCAGAGTGGTTGAAGGACCTCATAGTCCTCATCATTCTCGTCCCTTATTTCAGAACACCCCTTCAAGCTGAGGTAAGTTAGGGTAGCCTTTCACTCTTGACTCTCTATGACCTAGGGCCTTTAACGTGGTTGGTCCCCCTCTCTTACATTTTTGGTGAACTTTTTGTGAACCATTTTGGTTCCATTTTGTGATATTGAATGTTCCTTTCCTCGTATCCTAGGAGTGTTATAGGTGTGAGTGTTGTCATGCTTTCACCTTACAACCGAACGTACAACCCCTAGTAGGTGTAGTTGGAAGGTTCCAAAGGTGTTGCAAAATGAAACCTTAATTAGGTCACTATATTATCCTTTAACCTTTAGGGACTCTCTGAAAGTATCATCTAGTGTGTGCAATGGCCTCTTTCTTACATCAACCTATCCCCTTTGCACAACCTATGAGTAGTGGTGTTGGTATAACCTTCACCTCACAGGATCTGCCGATGCATTTTAATAGGGAACCATCTCCTCTCTACATCCCTGCATGAATCAACAAAAACATCGTGGTAGGTGTTCTCGTTGTTTTGACATCTCAAGAAAACATTATAATTGAGGAGATCATGCTAATCAAAAATTTTCACAGAGATGGGTACGATGCACCCATGAGCACCATCCACACGCATGACAGACTTTCTATGCTTCCTTTGGGTAGTATTGTCTTGTCAGTTTTGGTTGGAGCTAAATCCATGAAGCTTCTATTGAACGTAATCCCCAAGTCTGAGCTCTTTAGAGTGAAGCTAGGTATCCATTGGTTAGTGGCTATGAATGTTGTACCCTTGGTCATGCATAAATGTTTAAAGTTTATCCATGGGGGTTTCGTGCATTTGATTCATGACACCGATTATAAGTTGTCGGTTGCTCATGGTAGTTACTTCTTGGATTACTCTTGGCCTACACCCATTGGTTGTCTCCCACCTAGGAGAGACCTCCTGTGCTAAACATATCAAAATTATAAGAAAGGGCACCTAAGGTCAAAAGTGAGATACCCTCTGTGGCCTTATGCTATTTCACATAGGGCTTTCCTAAAAGCTGGGAGTGATGTTGCTAAGGAACGTAGAAGGGAAGAAGAGGTGTGGTCTCAGGATCCTCCTTCCTCTTCTATTGTTTAGCCTAATGCTTCCTCTCACCTCACTGAGGTGCCATCGGATTCCATTCTATGTTTGTGAGAGAATCCTATGGTGCCTAGTTGGTGAAAGCCCAAGAGTCCCACATTTGAGATTCCTCTTTTGACCATAGAGCCTAGACTCATTGGTATAATAGGAGGAAAGGTCCCCACAGAGAGTCCTCTTTGTCTCAACCTATGTGGTCTCCTATTGCTCCTACTCCCAAAGTATTGAACAAGAAGAGGCCTGTTGTTGAACCAACTCCCCCTAATGCTTCTCAACCTGCTCCTCCTACTCCTATTCAGGAGTCCGTTCCTCTACCGAAAATTACTGTAGTGGACACTCCCATGGCTAAGAAGGAGCCTTTTGTTCCTTCACAACCTCTAGCCTCCAGTTCAAAGAGTTGTAAAAACCACCTTGTGCAAGTGTAAGCACTAGTGAAAGGATCTCATGGTTGAGCAAACCGCCTTACAAAGGAATGAAGAGGAGATGACAACCCCTATATTAGGGCCTCCTACTACTCCCTCCTCTCTCCTCCCCTCTTCTTTCATTCAAACCAACTCTGCATCACTTCTAGCTTTTGCTATGAGTACGAATGTGCCTGACCCTAAAAATGTGCAAGTGTTCATCACTCCTTCAATGGAGTTACTTTTGTTGATGTCCCTTCTAGATGTTCCATCTTTCCCAAAACTTGTAGATATGGTGAACATTTTGGTGGTGTCTATGATAGTTTTCTTGACCTCCTCTTCCTCTGCACATCTTTCCTTGTCTGTGGGGAGTTTTCCTCCTCTGATGAAGCAAAAGGAAGAGAGTGATCCTTCCAGCAATGGAGGATGTAAGAGGATCCCACCTTCTCTGAAAGGTGTTCCCACACTAACTTGCTTTGTCCTAGTGATAGAACTAGTCCTAGCTTCCCTTGAGTTGGTCACCACTCCAAAGTCACTCAATGAGCATAGTGGTGAATCCCAGGTTCAACCTTCCCTGTTCGTTGAGGTGAAACATGACACTCTTGTTAAGTGCATGTTTAACTCTCTAGATGAGGTTTTTGCCTTGTCGACGATCTTCACAAAATCACTGACCTTAGCTCTGGGGACACAAGAGCTCGGTGGAGAGGACCTTGTGGGGCCCTTATTGCGGGAGGTTTGGATGCTCCTCCTCTTAACATTCCACCACTGTAGGCTTATCATCCTTCCCCCTATGATGATCTAGAGTGGGAAGCGGATGACGTCTTGGTCAACCAGTGTTAGGGGGAGGCCTCTTCTTTATCTTTAGATTAGATGCATGTGTGTGTGTATTGTGATGTGTTTCCCCCGTGATTGTGCTATGTGTGCCTGGATGACCCTTGTCACTCCTGTTGGTGTTTGGATACAAGCATGGTTTTTGTGTCGTAAACCTTCTTCTATATATATTATCATTCTTCAATGTTTGTGACTTTTATTTTGATAAATTAGGGGCAATGCAAAATATTGGGGTCATTTAGGCCTCCCTTGCATGTTGACCCAATTTTTAATTTTTACTTTGTCTTCTTGTGCATTCTTCACATGGTCTGATATAGTAGGGGGTTGATGAAAATTCATTTTATACACTATTACTATACATATATATATATATTTATGAGTAGTTATGACCTCAAAATATCATTCTACCCATGTCCCCTTTGTTTGTGTTTTTTTTTCTCCTTTGGTTTTCCTTTATCTTTCTCTCTTCTTTGCTTGAGTTTTCCCTCTCATGTGTGACAATTCCACTTCTATAACACTTCAATTTTCACAAAATGCATTCATTTCCAATGAATTTTTTCTCAAAAATCTTCACAAACTCCTTTTCAAGGATTGTAGTCTCGACTTGAAACCTTAATGGAACGTGTTTCCTTCATCATGGGTTCATAAAGAAAGAACTTGAGAACCTTCCTCTAAAGTGGGAACAACTTTAATCTTTCCCTTTCTTGGGGTCATCTTCTTCCTTTCAAAAGGATTCCTTGATGATGAATCGATTTGAGAAAGAAACATCTCTTTTGTGCTTTCAAACAATGCGTCCCTTGAGTAGACCCCTTTTTCATGCTAGGCTTCCCAAGGGACCCCTTTGAAAGTTTTCCAACTTCTTGATGGTCTACACAATTTTTTGCTTACTTTCCTATGTGGTTGCTTCTTGACATGTTCTATCTATGGGTAAACATGTCACTTTATAGGTGCGCTTGTGAAGTCACTTTTTGAATTTGTAGAGTCCCCTTCCTTTGGTTTCCTCCATGTGAGAGATCTTAGGGGATACCTCCCTTCAAGTCTATAGGCCTGTAGGGCACTTCTTCTAAGATTCCTCCATGCAAGAGATTTCGGGGGTGGCTCCCTTGCAGGTCTACAAGTCTGTAGGGTGATTTGTTTGGGTTTCCTTTATGTGAGAGATCTTGAAGGACACCTTCCTTGTAGGTTTGTGGATCTGTAGGGTGCTTTCCTAGCTTCCTCCATGTGAAAGATCTTGGGAGACACTTCTTTGTAGGTTTGTGGTTCTATAAGGCACTTTTTTTGGTATTCTCCATGTGAGAGATCTTGGGGGACACCTTCCTTCTAGGTTTGTGGGCCTATGAGGCACTTTCTTCTTGATGCTTCCTTCTTGTGAGAGATCTTGGGGGTTTCCTCCTTGCAAGTCTACGGACCTATAAGATGCTTTCATTATTTAGCTTCATAGTTTTGTGGGGCTATGAAGCCCTTTACTTGTCCTGCACTTACAAGTTCACCAGATCATGGTCTACTTCCTCGACAGTTTTGGTATCCATTTCAAAACTCTACTACTTCTCTGATCTACTTTACTGAAGAACTCATCAGTATTCATGCTTGCGAAAGTGGGGGAAAAATGTATGGGAGAGAATTTTCACCCCTTATGCAAATTCCCCTTTTACCCTTCCTCACTTTAGAAAACCAAATTCAAAGGCTAAATTCCACATAAGCCCGCTTCCTTTGTCCCACTTGGTGTATGTTTTGTGTGTCAACAAAGGAATAATTTTCTGGGATGCCCACGTGGCACACAAACATCTACGTGGTGCACTTACATCCCTCCTATGTCTAGAGCCTGCAGAGGTGTTACACTTCCCATTGGAGGTCGATTTGTAATGCCCTCTTTGACTAACTGACCTGAATATGGTCATTTTCTTCATTCCCTCCTTCAAAATCACTCTTCCTTCATGCATTTCAACTTCTTCACAAGTCTAAGAAATTTTATAAGCATTCATTTCATCTCTCGAAGCCATTCTCTAAGCATTCTACACAACTTTTCTTGCATCCATCACTCTCAATCAACACTTTACGCTCAATAGCAGTAGAAACAACAATACTCTGTGAACTCAGTAGAGAAAGTGTGGAACAACACCATTGTAGTAGGGGCTTGAGGCCTCCCATTTTCTCCTCCATTAGCTAGTGAGATCTTGGAGGAGGTGGTAAGGTTTATACTCCTCTCTTCTATGATTTGGTTGAGTAGCACCTTTTTGTTTTGTAGTGTTTTTGTGCTCTTTACTTCATTTCCTTCTTTATCATGTATTTGTCCATTGTTACAAAATTGGTTGTCCATGGAGGTGGAAACACCAAAACAGGGGTCTGACTGAGTTAGGGCCCTATACAACACTAACATATTTCCCTCTCTCTCTTGTGTACAGGTGGATGTGCATTTGAAGCTAGCTAGCAAACAAATACCTTTGTGAGATCATTCTTGCCACCCTAACTCTTGTCTATTTACTTTATCATATTCATTCATATCTTTCCTAATTTATAGCTTTGTTTTGTTCCTTTGGAAGTGATTAGCTAGGTTGTTAGTTTGTTTTCTAGTGGTTAACGTTGTCTTTTTTGTCCTTTGGTTGTATAGATGCCAGCACGCCATGTTGTCATCTCGGAACCGCACTTTTGTCCTAGGACAAAGAGATTCCTGAGGCATAGTGTTGAACCTAAAAACTAGCTCATCTAGCCCCATCTTGAATCTTGGGTCTATAGAGTGGTTGAAGGATCTCATAATCCTCATCATTCTCATTCATTATTTCAAAACACACCTTTAAGATGAGGTAAGTTAGGGTAGCCTTCCGCTCTTGGCTCTCAATGACTTGGGGCCTTGAACATGGTTGGTCCCCCTCTCTTACAATATTAAAAGACATGACATAAAATATATATACAAAACCTTTCAGGGAAAGTTTCCACCACCAAAGAGAGCACCGATAATGTATTAGTCAAAATGATATGTTAGATCAATAAAAGTATATCCTTAATCTATCAAACTTTTGGTATTACTTGTGTACCCATTTAAATATCATAATACCTCCATATAATACATATAATTTATAGAAAAGAGTTGAGAGGAAACCATTTGTTAATTTCTAAAACTAAAACCCCCAAAACCATGGTATCAAAAAATCAATGCCCCCATAAACAATTAAATCAATAAACCATGAATAGAGATAATAATAATAGCATGTTTGAACCTTGTATTAAAGAGTGTGTAAACATCTCCAAAAATAATTCTCCATTTTATAATCCACTACATATTGTATATCCCATGCAATATGCAAAGATCCTTCACTCTCTCTCCTAGAACCTAGGAATATAAATTCATGTAAATTAATTCAAGTCAACTTAAAGCTACCAAAATCATGATCCACCTCCCTTCTTAATTCCATTACAAATAATATTCTAAGTTACAAAGAGAAATAATAAAATATTAATCTCTAAACCACCTACATGGGTATCCAAGTATCTATTCCAATATTTTTTAGAATTAAAATTAGTACATGAGTATTGTAATTGAATATCATACTATCTCAACATTATTGATTTCTATAACTATTGAGAGCACAAGGATTATTAATGAAATTAGATTATATGCAAAGGAGGAAGAAACCATTCTATTATAATAAAATAAATTTAGGTACCCAAAACAATATAAAGAAAACACCATAAAATTTTATTGATAAGCATAAAATTAAAAAATTATATATACAACAAACTATCTAAAGAATTCCCACTAGGAATAATAATTGTATTGAATTATTACAAGAAATATGTGGTATTTTTGAAACACATGAAATATCTTAGATAATTTAAAACCATATAAATTTAATTACACAACATGTTGGAGTGAAGAAGACACTGAGAGGGGGGGTGAATCAGTGTCTTAGAAATTTTTTAACTTTTTCCTTTAAAAGGAATCAAGTAATTTATGCTCTTAATATTTCAATGATAAATACATTCATGAATTGAATACAATCATTAAAGAACTGAAATAAGAAATATTAAAGCAAATAAAAGATCATCACAATCATGAAACATTATCACATCAAAAAAATGAGACCATGAGACAAAGGTTTGACGAGTGGAAAACCCTTTAGGGATAAAAAACCACTCCAGAAATGATGCCTCACTGGATTAATCTGAAAAACTTTCCATTTACAATGCCTCACTGGCAATACTATTTCATTGATAGATTTCAAATGCCTCACTAGCAATAAAACAATGCCTCATTGGCTAAAATGGCCTCACTGACCAAAGAACCTCACTGGAAACATGTCTCACTGATAATGTTATCTCACTGATAGGATTTTCAATGCCACACTAGCTACACTTTACTATATATTTATCAATAAAACCATTATCTATAGAGGATCACTCTGTTTCACTTCAAATAATATTTCACTTTCAATCTAACACATTTAATACCTTAAAGATTCATTCATTGGAATCTCTAAAATAAAAATATATATTAGTGATACAATCTGTTTTGCATCATGTTTGCAAAAACTTTAATTACAAAAAAATTAATTAAAATTTTTGCATCATAACCCTTATGTAAAACCTTTGAACATCAAATAGTGATAAATCACTATTTATATAAACATTCCAAGAAAGGTAACTACTATAAACTTCCTTTCAAAAAAAAAATGCCACATGTAACCTATTAACTATCTTCAAAACTTCCCCTTGAATCATCATGAAATAGTGTTTCCAACCTTTTAAACTGTTGTTGATGAAGAGTAAACATTGTGTATTGTTAACATACACTTATACATGATCGAAATTGTGTATAAACCAAGTATACAGTCTAAACAAGAAACCTACACTAGTGCAATAAATAGACCTTAGTTTACACCTTATTAATAGAAATGTATTTGTTTAAGCTCATTCCCTAGTAACAGGGTATTGTATAAACCAAGAAAACAACCACATATATGATGGAAGAAACAAACCCTTGTTGACATTGCAAATGTAGACTATTTAAAACATGAGACCCCAAATGTTTGAATCAACATGGCACCCCAAATGACAATATCTTGTGACTACATAAAGGACTTTAGAAATTGAACTGCTAAGAACATGAATCAACCCAAAACATGCAACCAATACACTAAAATCCCTTGTAAAAATAACAGGACATAAACCATTGACCTTGAATCAAAATACCATTTCCAAATTATGAAAACTCATTTAGAAACTAAACTAGGGTTTAAACAAGAAATCGAGTTACCACTTAATGTTGAAAGAATTTTCCAAATCAACACCACCTGAAGTCGACATCAAAATAAAACCTCCGCAAAATTGCCCTTGCAAACTGTTGTCACCCCATGTTTTTGAAATCTTTTGTTGACACAATGTTTCCACCATGATTCCACACTACTCCATGCTCTAATGTGGTTGCCAAAATAATGCCCTGTTCAAATGATAACTTTTAGGGAAACATGATTATTATGATGATGTTCACAAAACATTTTTACCTTTGTAAATCGAACAATTATCATTTGTATCGATCTATCACAATATGCCCAATGATGTAAATAAACATATGTTTCCAAAAACCTTTAATAATTGGTGTCGGCCCATGATCATATCTATCATGTCTTTGAAAATTGCAACAATCATTCTACCCTTTATCATTTTGTATGAATAATGCCAAACATTATAATTCCCATTTCATTACCTTTGACATTGAACAACACTTATGTCATGAGCATCCCATGAACAACACTTATGTCATGAGCATCCCATGACCAACAATAATGCAATGAAACCATTTAAGTTCCCAAATGAAATCAAACATAATAATGTTTATTTTGACCATGACCACACAAGGATGCACATGAAGATGTTCTCCTACATAGTCCAATATCAAACCATGGTAAAATTAGTGCATCATTTTTGACATTAATGCCAAGGCGGGGTCAACACAACACACATAGGTCACTAAATTAATAAGATTGAGAATAAAATTCCAAGTGCATATATAGCACAAGTAGAGAAATCCAAGTTATTCATAGCATGGGACAAGGGCCTACAAAATTCTATCTATACCATATAGATAGTGAGGCCACTATTGAAATCACAATTTCCACTTAATTCTTAATTACTTTCCAATGAGGTTGAAATCATGACACTAGCACAAATAATCTCATGATTCTTGAAATTTAAAATTAGTGGCAACCAAGTCTTGGACTACACTTGCTCCATCTTAGTCTTCAATTTAATGGAAGACTCTTACACCTAAATTTAATGAATTTTTATAGCTATAATTTGAATAAATATTATTACCTTCAAACACTAGGAAAAGAGATGATTTTCTTTTTTCTAATAACTATTGAAAATATTTTTGAAATGAATTTTGACATTTTTTTATACTCCCTTTCTCATATTTAATTTATGGTTTTATCCTTTTTAAAAGTTAATATTTATATCGCCTTCCCAAGTTCTTTTCAACATTTTTTTTTATTAGATAATTTTACTCTTTTTCCCTCATTGAAGTCTCTTTGGAAGTTTAATTTGTCTCATGTTATTTGGGAATTGTGAATTGAGAGGAATTATATGATTCTTAATGCTAATTTTTCTCTCTAGTCTAAGTTGTTTCTAAATCCTGCTTATCTATTAAGGATAGTTTCTTAGCTTTCATTAAAAAATAGGTTTATTGGACCCATACCCATTCTACCTCTAAAGAGTAGTAAACCACTATTTAGTGGAATATTGAAATTGGAAACTATCTAAGACAATTGTAAAAAGGATCCAAAGAAGTCAAGTGAAATGGATCCATACCCCTATTGGTTGGCTTAGGATAAATTTTTATGACACTTCTAAGAAGAATTTGAACCTAGTAGGGAGAGGGATTGGTATTTTAGATAGTTATGAAATTATTTTGGGAACCTTTCTATGATGTGGGAAAAGGGATCTAGCCTATTCTAAATCACACTTTCTCCTACATGATAAAGGAACATAGCCAAAAATGATCACAAACACCTGCTTGGCTACTACCCTCTATGGAAGAGCCAAAATGGTGGATCAGGGCTTTGGTTCTTTTGGGGGTTGAGTGATGTTTGATTAATTATTAGAAGTTAAATTGATTTGATATTGTAAATATGTATCTATTTCAACTATTAAGTTACTATTTTTTTATGTAATTACAAAGAAACATAGAATAACATAGTGTAGAGATAAAGGAAATAGGCATATGAATCTAGGCTTAAGATGGCTAGAGATGGGGACTAACACCTTAGACTTGGAAGTAAAAATCTCAAGGATCAAAAACTAGATCTTATATGGCTAATTTCTATAGGTTCTTCCTTTCTATACTTATCTTTGGAACTTTGTCTATTGATGATTAATTCCCCTTTCCCTAATTTGTTGACATAGGAGGCTTGCATGCTTGATAGGTCTCCAATCCTTTCCCAAATCCATTTTAGATCTGTCACCTACACATAAGAGAGGAGAGAAAGGGTTGTGTTGTATAGGGGGCTTGCCTAAGTCAAACCTTGTTTTGGTTTTTCCACCTTCACAATGAATAGGATGATGTATAGAGTGCTTACCCTCGATCAAGCAAAGGAAAAATGGATAAAAGGGAATGATAAATTGACAAACTTGCTACAACTTATTACCAAGTTTTTCTTTCCTTGATGGATTGAAGTAATTATACTCATCTCATCTAAGGATAATTGGTTTCTTGATTAAAATTCCTATAAGTGTTACTACTCACAAAATGCATGAACACAAAATTTGAAAAAAGTTAGATATATACTTGATGCTTTGCTAACATGAATCTTGACTGATAATAAGCATTGTAAAATTTTCTAATTCTAGTCTTGACTTATGTTTAGGATGCTCCATTGTTCAATAAATTCACTAGGATTTAAAATGGAGAAAATGACTTGTATTTATATGCATTAATTCATTTTCTCACAAAATTAATTATGAAAAGCTGAAAATAAATTTAAATTTATAAATGTTGAAATGTTGATAATGCTATATTTAAATTAGGGCCAAAATAGGTTGGACAGGGGTGCTAGTGCCCTAATCTATTTCTATTTTGGGTCTTTAAGTGTTTTTAAATAAATATTAAATGATAATTCCTATTTTAATTTTGATTTACTGAAGATGACCATAAAATGAGAAAATTAAGAGCACAATTGGGTACAAGCACATAGGGGAGCTAAACCTAGTGTGAAATTGTCAAGGGTGATAATTTATGATGCTAAATTTATCTCCCACTTTAGTGAGAGTATGAACTTACACTCATGCTCACACTAAATGATACACCATGAAGGGTTCTTTTATCCAAACACTAGAGAGATAGGATACAATGAATCTAGGGGATGTGATAGCCCCTAGGTTCAAGATTCTATGAAACAACAATGTAAAGACAAAGGAATAAGAACACATGGAAAAAAAAAACCATAAAAAATTAAGACATAGAACTAACATAATGCAAACACTACATGATGAAAACATGCAAAGGGGGTATGACAATCACAAACTAGCAAGCTTCATA
>VDFB02193867.1:113874527-113983968 GCA_007258455.2 Sequoia sempervirens | reverse complement strand
TGTATGTATACATGCATGCATGTATGTATTTATGTATGTACACACACACACACACACACACACACACACACACACACACACACACATATATATACCTCAAGTAAATTAAATCAGCAACTTGCTCATGTGAATGTAAAGAATTTTTCTTTCTAGAAATTTTATTTTTAGTTGTCATGTCTTCATGAAAATTGGAGCATAAATGATACATCTAGACCATAGCTATAAATTAATATATTGATGAACAATTGTCTCATATGTGTTGATGGATATTTTCATTTTATCTTGTAGTCTTAATTATATTTTATAATGAATAAGCATTGATCTAGAATGGTGACTTGATCAATCTTTTCATGACATATATATAGTAGTCTATTATAATACATGTATAGATATATGTGTGTCTATATATATATATATATATATATATATATAGACACACACTTATATACATATACATGTATTATGTGTTTGTACATATATACATATATGTATACATTTGTATGTATGCATGCATGCATGTATGTATTTATGTATGTACACACACACACAAACATATATATATACCTCAAGTAAATTAAATCAACAACTTGCTCATGTGAATGTAAAGAATTTTTCTTTCTAGAAATTTTATTTTTAATTGTCATGTCTTCATGAAAATTGGAGCATAAATGATACATCTAGACCATAGCTATAAATTAATATATTGATGAACAATTGTCTCATATGTGTTGATGGATATTTTCATTTTATCTTGTAGTCTTAATTATATTTTATAATGAATAAGCATTGATCTAGAATGGTGACTTGATCAATCTTTTTGTTTAAATATATATTTCTCTTGTTCTTCCTAATAGTTTAGGAGTATATTAGGACTTGTCAATATGGATATGCTTAACAATTTAAACTATGTCATATATTTTGTGATCTCTCGCTAAAATAAATTTAGTGAGTTTTGTACTCTAGATTCCAAATTGCTTATCTAATTTAAAATTTAAGGGAACCAATATAAGGGAATATAAATTTATTTTCTAAGATTACAATTATATGTGTAATCCTTTATGTATCTACTTAATATGGGTCATTGGTGTATTCGTAGTGAGCCTAGTGTAGTGCTAGTGATAAATCTTTAAGGTGTTAATGTGCTCAAAATATGATTTTAAGTTTTAATTTTTTATTTTCACGTATCATTAATTATCTTGTTAAAAGCCACTAGATAACCCCGATGGTTTTGTGAAGCCAAAAGTAGAGAGAAGTAGCCTAGTTCTATTTTTTGGCCCATCATTGTCCACAACCCTTCAATTAGGTCAACACAAATTAGGAGGCATTAATTTTAAGTCTAGTCTCTAGGTTTTATTGGGCTATATATTTTCAATTAAAAAGAAAACATAACTTAAGATATAATTCTATTGCTTAGAAGATTAGCCCATTCTTAAGGTTTGAGGATTCAATAAAAAAAATTGTACATAGTGTTACAATCATCAACTCAAACCACTCAATAGCATTGTTACCAAGGAGATAAGTTAACCATTAGGGACATAAATTCATAGATAGGGATGTTCTTTACACCACTGGTTTTGTCATGACATTGCTAGTGGTGGTTAATCCTTATCTACTTTCTACCTTTCATAATCTTTTCTTCTTTTCAAGGTTCTGACATTATATTTATCAAATTATTCTTCTAGACAATATTTTGAAGATAACAAGATGTACACTTAAAAGATTGATGATGATTTGATAAATTTTTTAAAATGCAATTTTCACAATTCATTATGATAGCTTGAAAATTTTCTAGATTAGAATATATAAACCATGAAAAAAATTGCATTCATAAATCTTACAATATTTTGGTTCACGCTAAACTTTGTAGCTTGCCAATATTTTTTTTTACACTCTTTGGATTACCAAAGAAACCATCCAAGAAAAAATATGGAAAGGACTTTGAAATTTTTCTAGATTAGCCTATATAAACCATGAAAAAAATTGCATTCATAAATTTTATAATATTCGTTAAAGTTTGTAGCTTGCAAATAGGTTTTTTACACTCTTTGGTTTATCAAAGAAACCATCCGCAGAGAAAATATGAAAAGGACCACATTAGTAATATAGACTTTCTCTTTGGCCCGTTTGAAGATTCGATAGCGTGAATTTTTTTTCATTGGTCTTCGAAGGAGGAGCATGTCTATCTTTTTTCTTTTTTTAAAAAAAAGGAGAAGGGGGTAAAAATTTATTGAATCAAAGTAGTACAAAGCACCAAGCATCCAACCCACAAAAACTACCAACAAACCCAGCAAAAAAAGTCCCCAAAGGAACCCAACCAAGGAATTGATTGCATATGAAAGTCTTCCATGATTATCTTTTTGATTGACAAAGACAAGTCTGATGAAAGAAGTCCCTAGTCATCAATATTCGGCCACCCCTTTGAATGCACAGAGGCTCATCTCGCTAAAAAATCAACCACTTTATTCCATTCCCTAGGAATATGACAAAAATAAAAAGCTCCAAAGAACTGCACAGATTCACAATCTATTTAATCACAACAGCCAGCTATCAATTAACACCATCAAGTCTCTACTCATTAAACATATCAACTACAATCTGTGAGTCAGATTCACAAAATTTATTTTCCAGCCCAAAGAATAACTTCTTTCAATAGCATGAAGAATCCCAAGATCATCCATGAGATTATTGGAATAATGACCCTTATAAATAGAGAAGAAAAACACCACCCCTCCAATATAGTTGTCTCTAACAATACTGCCAATCAGGATTCCCCCTAAATTCCTTGAGGAGGAGGAGGATGCCACCAACCCTCCCAATGAATCTTCTTCTTCACGTGATGAGGACCATTAGTAGCAAAGAACCCATACCTTTTATCCACCAAATTCAGATTCCTCAAAAAAAAGAAATATCACTAGGATTCACATAATGTCACTTTTATCTAAAATACTCTCCTGAATCTTATTGAAGATAGGTTTGGCCAGCATAAATTATTACACTACTTGTTTTAAGTTCATTTGAATGCTAATGATCCAAATTATAGTTTAGATTCATCAGTGGGAAACAGCAATCCTTGCAGAAAATTGTTTATTGCAGTACTTGGCGCACGTCAGATGTAAGTTTTAAATGCCTTTCAGACATAAAGACAACTTACTCACAGGTCACATACTACAGAGCATGCATCGCTTAAAAACAATCCGTGCAGAAAATGGTTTATCATAGTAATAAACGCACGTCACATGGAAGTGGACAACATTTTCACAGGTACAGATGGCGTGCATTATATGAAGTGATTTTTCACGACACATATGATCATGGCCAAATTCTGTCCATCATGTAGCTATAATTTCTCTGTGCGACAAATGCCTACAACAAAGTGCGCTATTGATTCCTTTGAGTAGTTTGATGTACCAGTCTCGTCTCTCTATTATTGTACCAATTTGGGCCCATATGTTTCATGTTGCAGTGAGGAGTCTTTATTATTGTACGATGTAAAGACTAATAGAATCGGTCCTCTTGCTTTCGGCAGGGGCTATTCTCCCCACAAAAACGCATGTTCTAAGATGCATAACATATAAAACCATCCCTCATGCGGTGACATGATGACGGCAGCTTAAACGGGAGAAGTAGACGGACGGAAACAGTCGGACGTTTTAGACGTTATGACAAAAAAATGAGGGGGAATTTCAAAAAATTTAAAAGCGGGCGGGAGTTTTAAAAAGCCGCGTCCACAATGCAGATTGACGACTGTGAATTAGAAAACGGGGATGGAGACAGCGCATATTTTCCACTAATTGATTGTGGCCAACGGGGAGAATGTGGAGGCTGTAGCACCGGAATTCTCCTATAGCGAGTGTTTCTAGGGACGCATTTTTCATTCAAAGTGGGTATAAAACCAAGGAGAAATTCGGTGGTCAGAATGTGTTGGTTGTTGGATGTGAGAATTCTAGAATGGAAATGTCTCTTTATGTGTCATACCGCAATGCCAACCCCTCCATTGTCGTCTACAGCATTATGAACTGTGATTTTATGTTTGTTACAATGATTTTATCAAGAAGCAACAATTGTTCTAGTTTCTGATTTTTCAAGTCCATGTGTTGCCGAGAGAAATGCTTGACAGATCAACGTTTCAAGTGGCGATGTGGCTTTTCAAATAGTTGTCGCTTTTGGTGGTGGATTTGATGTTGCTTTTGGTGGCTTGGGTGATAGTGGTGATGGCCTACTATGGGCCCTCTCGAGCTCAAGAACAAGTGTGGAAAAATGCATGCGCTGGACGTTGGAACTCTCACCAAAATTAAAAACAGGCAAATCAAAATACACAGAACGTCTATTTCTCTCTTTGATTATTTGAATATCGATCACTAAATATTTGGAGGAATAGATGTCACTAACCTTATTAACTAGACCACTATTGTGCAGGCTATTCAATGCCTTTTTCAGCTCTTTTGTCAACTACCCTAAACCTTGTAGATCCCTCCTCGCTATGGCTTGGAAACTTCAGATCTTTTTAACCGTGTTGGGTTTGAACTCTCACTTGGTTTGTTTTATATCCAGTCAATTTAAACTCATATGTATAAGTTATAGCTATGTTAAATTATACTTGGAGAACATTTGGGCTCACATTATTGACGGTTAAATTTATGTAATATTTGGATGGTCAATCTTAATGTTAATGAGATATTGTTGCCCTAGCTCACATTATTTTGGTGGAGCAGTTGGGTGGCACTAGTAGAGCCCTTATAAATATCATGATTAATTTTGATGCAAATTATTATGTGATTTTCACTTAACAAAATATTTGAAGAATTAGAATTGTATATTTAAAATGGATTATCACATACATTGCTTCACAAAATTAGTTTTGCTCTTATCCTGCATTAATGAATTTAAAAGCCTTGGTCTGTTGTGTGCACCATTTAATCACACAAACCTCGTTTTTTTTCCCTCATATATTATCCAAATTAAAATGATGACCTATACACATATGTTGGGTAATTGTGAATCAACTATGTAGAGATTTTAATATTAATCATAGGAATAACCAGTTGAGACAAATGAACAAAAAGGGCCATCCAACAAATTCACCGTCAGCAATTCACCAACGAAAAATTCACTGCCAACAATTCACCACGGGAAAATTTGCCGCCATGACAAAATTCACCTTAAGGAAAATTCACCACCAACAATTCACTGCCACTTATTGCAATGAATTGCTGGTGATGAATTATCCTTGAGGTGAATTTGTCATCGTGGTGAAATTTTCTGCAGTGAATTGTTGATGGTGAATTTTCCGTTGGTGAATTGCTAGCGGTGAATTTTTTCTAGAGCCATAAAAAGGACATGATAGAATTTAAGGGAAACATAGTAAGCAATCAAAGGATCCACTCAAGACTTTCTAGAAATTGGATGGATTGTAATTATATTTATATGAGTAGTCATTTTATATAGTATGACCTATGCTTTAGATATACTATTATTAATTTATGTTGTTTTCTTCATTTATTTCTTATGTCAATGGTGATTCTTATAGGAACTTTGTTGTATGGTTATTTGGAGAATGTTTTGAGTGGCAATTTGATGTTATTTCTCAAGGCCCAATTTGGTCAAGGTTATAAAACATAGTGACAACTATGAATACCTTATAAGAAATTTGAGGTGTCAAAACATTCTTTAGTTTTTAACCTACGTGTTATGGCATAGGGGTTTAACCTTTACAGTACATGCTTCACAATGCACACACTACCTACTATAACAAATTGCACGCTTCAAAATACATTGTGTTTTATAACCCGCAGTTTGTCATACCCAAATACACTGTTGAAATTTTGTTATTTGAAATGCATATGTACAAAAGCACATAATCTTTGTATTGATACGAACTTTAATGTTCAAAATTCTATTTAATATATTGTTTAATTTCTTCTCTTCACAACATGAGTTAAATTGAATATTATTTCTAACAACTTGTTAGTGGTAAAGAAGGTACAACTAACAGTTTTGTAAATGACTATTACATTAGTGAATCAACCTTCTATAGTCTTGTGTTTATCATGTGATGTGATACTACTACTTTTACTTTATAAATTCAATATCTCAAATGTTTTGTGGAATGAAAATGACTTCATAAAAGGTTTTACCATTTTAATATGTTTGTTTAAACGTAAAATGATTGGCAATGACAGTTTACGAATGTAAAAAAAAGGTTGATTGATAGGGATCTGGTTAGTATCAAACTTCAATTTTAGGTTGATTTGGTTGTAACAAATAAACAAGTTACCATACACATTAGTCAATTAATTAGGGACTCACTTTTCACTAAGATATTAATTGTTTATATATCG
The DNA here is from genome assembly GCA_007258455.2 of Sequoia sempervirens. Taxonomy (NCBI): domain Eukaryota; kingdom Viridiplantae; phylum Streptophyta; class Pinopsida; order Cupressales; family Cupressaceae; genus Sequoia; species Sequoia sempervirens. The sequence continues at coordinate 113,977,630 of VDFB02193867.1, read as the reverse complement.
ATACTATTTCCCATTTATCCCTACCTTGATGAGAATTTATTATTTCAACAATATATTGATAAGTGACATTCTTGTCTTTAGATCATGGCCTAATCCCTATCCATCTTTATTGTACCTTGTTGCACATATTTCCATGTATTTGTTATCTACTTATCTCCAATTCATCCTTGTTAACACTTATTTTCATACATTTATTCTCCACTCCAAGATCACCACATTATCATTGTAGATAATTTCCCCATGGCTCAATATTGATCTAAGTTGATCTTGAGGAGCATAAGCATAATCCTTAAATCCCAAGAGTAAAAATTCAAATTCCAATTTTCTTGCCTCATTCTATTGGTTGTTAGCAACCAACATAGCACATGTTCCATGCAATATGTTAGGAAGTTTTTATGTTTAAGGAAATTCAACTTATACTTAAACACACACACACACACACACATGTTTGCCAGAGCACACTTCAATTTTAAAGGGAAATAAAGGAATTAAAGTTGTATTGATATCATATATGATACTTACATATTTGTGAATGTTTCTTTTGTCTCTCTTAATGTAGTTAATTTAATTTGTTAGCGGGTTTGAACTAGGAGAACATATTCATCAATTGAATTAAAAAACTCCTAAACAATGTCTCTAGATACCACTTTAACATATATATCTAGAGGAAGAAGTGAGCATCTTTTAAATACACATTTTATTAGATTAATCTCACATAACTCAAATCAATCCTATATGATATATCAAGTTCATGATAGTGATAGTTGACTTAAGAGATTCTTAAACCACTTTAAATTCTAAGACTTACACTAGATCAAAATAGATAAATTCATAATAATGATTAATTTATTTAAAATATTACAAACTTTTCTCATCATCAATTCTAAAACTAAATACACCTAACCCACTCATTTAATTTTTAAAAAATATTACAATTAATTATCAAAATTAACTCTATATTTGTTTCATTAACCTAATTCAAACTTATATTTTCTTTCACGCTATTATTCTTTACAACTTTGTTAAAGATTGCATATGGCTTAATAGTCAAAGGCTTGCCCACTTACTACTCAATTATCCTTATCCCAAGGTTACTCTTGAGCAAAGAGTTAAATGTCAAATGAAATGAAAGAAACCATGTGGTATATCCTTCCTTGGTACTCTAGTTTGGTTAGAAGTCTTGAAGGCTAATCTATATCTCCAATCAATGTTGTAATTCACATGCATCTACTTCCTTAACATTACCCCACATATCTTAACAATACAATCCAAATATTTGATATATATAAGGTGGATATTTTTTATGGTCTATGACTAACAATATTCAATCTTAAAGTACAAGTTGTAGTGTAGAAAATTGTTACCCTTAACAATTTCACATTATGTTTTGTCCCCCTAATTTATTGTACTGAATCAAACTACTAATTTTATAAATTCTACATTCCAAGGCCTATTTTTTACCATTTTTTGAAGGATTGGAAGCATTGAATAAATGCATCCAATTATTATTTTGCTCCCAACTAAGTGCGTTTTGGAAATTTGGGCCAGATGCGTGAATGGGTCCCCCTTTTTATCTAGGACCCAAATTCAATTATGTTGTTGGTAACATTTTAGTATCCAAAATTCAAATTTCAAGTGTCAGCTTTTGTAATCTATTTTTTATGAAATTAGAAAAATTGCATATAAATACCTAGTCTTTTCATCATTTGAAATCTAACAAGCAATGACAAGCAATATATTGGTAAACTTATGGTCAAGAGCACTATTGAGCAAGTCAAGAGTAGAATCTTAGAGCTTTATTGCAACAATTCAAATCCAACATCATGTCAAGTTAAATGTGTTCTCATGTTACCATGGTTTTGTGAAGGATAACATCTTTTAATTGTTCCCCAAAGCATTCAAGCATTCAAGAAAACAAGATCCAAATCCTTGAGGTGATTTATATAACTTTAGTCCTTCAAGTAAGCCATTGAAGGGTGGTGAGTTACAACACATTATGATTCCATCATTCCTCCCTTTCCATTATTATTTATCATTGACACTTTTCCATTGTGGAAATGGAAACAATTACATGAGGTTTGACTGAGGAAAGCCCCTAAATGGCCCAACATCTCTTATTTTTGTGAATGTATAGGTTATAGGTTGAGGAGGATCAAGGAAAATTTAAAGGAAATTCATTCATTATTGCATTTGTTGTCATCAAAATTGTCAAGCATGAAAACTCCCCTACAAAATTTACTAACGACATTTCGATAATTCTAAAACTAAGAATCAAGAGATCATATCTAACATTAGAGGATTATCAAATTAGTTTTAGGACCCCCATCAAATACCCATATGGCCCTAGGCATCTGAGTCCATCTTAGTGTAGACACAAAAAATATACTAGTTGATCTTGTGCACCTGATCCTAATTTTACTAACATTGTTTCATCTTGAATCATCTCCTTTACTAGTCATTTCATTAAATATCCCTTATTTGATTAAATTCATCACATTTCATCTCTTAATTAAATAAACCAATTTTATCTGATTAAGTCATCATCTCCCTCTAATTAAATAAATCATTTTTATTTAATTAGCTTCTATACTCTCTCTTTTAATCCAATAGATCAATCTTATTTAATTAATCTTTGAAGTCATTCTATTAAATTAAATAAATTAATCTTTATTTGATTTAGTCTAGCATCATCTTCTTTAATTAAATAAACCAAACTTTATTTAATTAAGTCTAAAATCATTATTCCTCTCATTTTGATTTATTAAAATCCTAAAATCCAAATCAAATTGTCAAATCAGCTAATTTCTCTCTTAATTAATTAAATCCCGATTAATGTTAATCTTAATCCATCAAATCCTCTAGCTTTTGCAACTTGCTCATGAAAATCATTTAAATTGATTTATTAAATCTTCTTTTTCATTCAAAAAGGCATCACTGTTGGAATATTCCTCAAGTTTGAAAAATCCCTCCAAAAGGTTTTGTACATCCAACAAAGCATTAAAGGCCTCTTACATGTCCTTTTTCTTGAGCCAAGTGGCATTTAAGTCTTCTTTCATCTCCCTCCAACATGTCACTTCATCAAATTAAAAATTCAAATGCTTGCACATTAATCAAAATGTGTTCAACCTTCCTCCATTCACATCTTGACAAGTGGCATCTTGCCATTGGATAACCTTTTATCTCACACTCATCCCTTTGCTTATTCTTCCTTTAATCTCTTCTATAAATGAAGAGATATTTTACTAATTTTGGATCCACAAGTTATGCATTTGAATCTACAACTTCATATGAGCAAAGTCACTATCTTCACATTTAGAGCTCATTTCATCCATTGTTCATCATTTTCATGATTTCATAGCTAGGTTATGCCAATTTTTCATCAAGGAGCTTCACATCTTCAACATTGATCATCAAGCTTGCAAAGGAATTGGGAAAGGGCCATTTTCCACATGAAAATGACACCAATTCCCCCATGGGATTGAGAGTTTGCTTTCTTTTGAATAAGATTTCATAGTTTTATTTGTCTTCTTGATGTTATTTCTTGTTCTTTGCATTTTAAATAAATTTCATGGGGAATGATGGTTTTAACTTGCATATTGAGCTAATTATGTGTTTGTGCAGGTCTAGGATCACCATTCACACTTAGCATGTTGAATTCAACTTTTTGTGATAGGTACACATCACTCTGCCTCTCCTAGATCCATGTACAAATTACTATTTCCATCTGTTCATCTTTGGGGTATTGCATTTTCCATATTAGTTCATATAGTTCCATTAGGTTAAACATTTCAAATCATTTCCAATTCATTTATAAGACACAAAATGATTAGATCTAGGTCTAATTGGCTCACCTTGAGGTTGAAATTCAATCTATGCACCTTGTTGTTTTGCATCCTAATGAATCCCTTGGAAACTTGGAATTGATCTTAGGTTTAGATAATAAACTTAGCATAATCCATTTTTCTATGTTTCATTTTGGTGAACAATTGGCATCATAGCTTTTTGATTTGGTAGTCTTTAAAACCCTAGATCTAGGTTTTGCATCATTTTGTCTTACATTTTTCCATTTAGAACTTTCATAGTTGCATGTCATAAAAATTCATAAAAATACAAAAAATTGCATCCATATATTGCATCATAGATTGCATTAGGGTGTGTTTTAGTCATTTAGATCAGATTTTCATTTCTCAATTACATTAAAAAATTTGTCATTTTGTTCCAAACTTGTCATACATTTGCATTTGCATTACATTAGAAAATTCTAAAAAGTAGCCATTGTCAAATCTATTTGTAGATAGGAACAACAACCTTAAACAATAGCTTAGACATTTACTTTTTCAATTTTCAAAACCCTAAATAAGGCATCAAATGCCCTTAGGAAATCCTATCATTGTATAGGTGTATCAACACTCTTTTCCACACTTGTTTTTCTTTGTTGGCTCTATTTTTATGTACTTGCAAGTATTAGTTTGAAATTCATAACTACATATCTACAAAATTTTGCATTTAGTTCAGATGGTGAAAGAAAGTACATTCTTTAGGGTCAAAATTTGAAATCAAAAGTCACCAATTCTAGGTCTTCACATCTTGCAAACAGTCAATTATTACATTTTAGATTTGTAAACATTTTAGATTTATAGAAGTTGAGATTCAAATTTATTTTAAACATATTCAACATCATTGCATACTTTCATTTTTCATCGAGATTAGGATAAGAAAATTCTAAAGAGGTATGTCTGCGGGATCATCCATGGAAAAGCAGACCCATGAGGTGGCAATTTGAAAATGAGTTATGCAACTTCACATAAAATTTGAATAGTTATCTATCTTTATTTCACAAATGTAAGAATAGAATCTGTAGCAAATTGAATGTAGTTTCTAAACTACTAGGTTTTTAAAATCTATTTGGTGGAAATTTGAAATTTCAATCTAGAGTAGTAATTAAATTCGGGCAAAAAATAAGAAATAGGTGTCTATCTAACTACCTAACCACAATAAAAATGATAATATTTTTGGGAGTATAAGTAGAGGGACTCATGTCGATGTGATGCCTGTTTTTTGTATTTTTTTTTTAATAAATAATTAATTATGAGAATTTTTTTTATTACAGCTTTTTAAAAAATATAATCTTGTATGTCGACCACCTTAACTTGGTCAAAACTTTATGAAATTCTTTTTTTTTTTTTTAAAATCCTATAGTATGTGAAGCATAGAATGTGACACATTTTTAAGATTTAAAAAAAATGTGATACCATTTGAAAGCTATAGATGTTTTCAATCAAGCATCAATCGAGGGACTTTAGTCATAATTCAAATAGAAATGAATAATACAGCAATTTATTTGAGATTCAAAAGTAAAACCACAAAATTTATATTGGTGGAAGGTGAAACTCTTTTAAAAGCCCTTTTTCGTTTCATCAGTTTGGGTAAAAGTAAATCGGTACATACCCATCATAATTGCCACTTTTGGCCCATCATGATCTACACATACTTGAGTTTTATTTCTTATTTACAACTGTTTGCAAGAATAATTGACATCCTTAAGCAGTGTAGTACATAGTCAAACTTGGAACTTTCAAAACCTTTGATCACAACCCGAATTCCCTTAGGTGACTATGTCCTATTATCTGGGCATCAACTAACCTTCTGTGATAGAATACTCTTAAGAACCTCTATTTAGGGTTACTATTTGAGTTTTTGTTGTTTAACACCATGAACCTCATTGCAAAAATCTCATGTTATGGATATGTGTTTTTTGTAAAATTTGGATGTCCTTGAAATCTCTGGTTGATGTTTCAAGTTGTGTATTTGGTGATGATTCTAGTCTTGATATAGACATTCATGGTCCTTCACACCCCAATACATGTCCTCGTAGGATAGATATCTTTGGAAAAGATGAAAAGATAATTCAAGAGATCATATAAAATTCCTTGTGTAATCTTGAAAAAATGCATCCTTTTATCCCTCACTATAATGGCTTAATAACCCATGTCAACATCCAAAACCTCCCACAATTCCACCACTTGACATGTTCAACCTTTTACATCCTAAAACCAAATTAGAAGGCATACCTAAACCAATGACTATGGAAGAGTTTATGTACCACACCCACAATGAAAACATACCTATCCATGCCCCTCCATCTTATCAGAACATAGTCACCATCATACCCATCAACCTAGAGTAGTATTATGGCTAAGGATTTAGGATTTTCACAATACAATGATGTGACATAAAAATGAGAATCAAATCCATCATCTTTTGGAACAAACACCATCAAAATATACTAGCAGATTAGGTTACCAATATCCTCTACCTTCACGTCAGATAGTCAATCAACCAACTAAGAAAAAAAAACCTTATAAACTTAAGAATTTACCTTTACTGCATACTATAACCAAGACTAAACAAGCCTTACAATCAATTCTCAACTTAGGACCCATTACATTACCACCTATTTGTGAAAGAGAAGGTAAGAAAGGAAAGAGTACAACATGTCTTACTAACCACACCATAGAACACTTGGGAATCTTACCGATAAATTTCATGCTTTAAAAAAGATATTGAGAGAATTTGATCCTTATGCAGCTCAATATGAATGCATGATAAATTAAAAATTATTTCCTTTACTCATAACTATGTGATAGATATGCTCACTACCACGTGTTAGATTCTATGCAAATCATCTTGTTGTAATAATTTGGGTAGCATATTATCATCCATTTTGGAATCATCTTTTCCCCTACACATTGGGAGCCAGGGGTTAGGTAGCATTTTCTAGGTGCATTACTTCTAGCAAGGGATCCCTCTTTATCTCCTTAAAATTTTAGTGTAGCAAGTACACTAACATTTTAAGGGGGGTATATAGTCCCCCACTTATTGTTTGCATAAGAAATGGTTTATTTTTAGTTATGAAAGTATACATCTCCTAGGAAGTGTGACCTTGTCAACCAAAGCATGGTCCTATTAATCCATGTAATATTAGACTTGATGTCTTATAAGGGTGTGATCCTTCTTGGAATATGATTTTCTCCTTAGCAGTAATACTATGGCTAGTGTTACCTAGGGTGAGATCTTTTATTCCTTGACTTGTGGACTTCCTTGGTGGTGATATCATGTATGATGTTCCCTAAGGTGTGACCTTTAATGCATTAAGAAATTCCCCTTTTATGTTGTTAAAATGACCCTTTGAGGTGGTATTATCATATTATCCATTGAGGTCTCGATCTTTTCTTGTCATTATTTGTTTGCACCCCCTGAGGTGAGCTTTGTTTGCACCTCCTGAGTTGAGTTCTATTTTTCACCCCCTGAAGTGAGTTTTTTTGCACCCCTTCAGGTGAGTTTTTTTTCCACCCCCTAAGGTGAGTGTTTTTTTGCACCCCTTGAGGTGAGTTTTGGAATTTTTGTGTCACTTTGTTCACAAGTGTTGAGCCTAGTGTGGCGTTGACATAGCATGGAACCTTATCAAAGTTATCAGGGAGTATAACTCTTGATATGATTGTTGATGAGTGCACACTTAGTGAAAAGAAGTCCTCACTAGTTTGTTTCTTGAATCTTACCTTGTGTTGGGGGCTCACCAAGTGAAAAAAATCCTCACTAGTCTATGCGCCTTCAATTTTATGATTCATCAAGCTTTGCTATGGTGTTTGTCATGAACACCCTTGATATGGCCACCTAGCATAATACAATTTTCTTGCCAATGGATCCATGTGTTTCATGAGTGCTTGGAATAATATAGCTTGCTAACCTTATGGAACCCACCATATTACATGGCCACCTAGCATAATGCATCTTTCTTTCCAGTGGGTTGATGTGTTTCATGAGTGATGTGGCATAATACAAATTTTTATTCCTCGTGAGAGCTAACATTCATTCAATGGATAACATTTGGTATTTGAAACAATTTAAGATGAAGGTCTCTTTTCCTTACCAACTCTAATCCTTTAGTATTAACCTTGTTTTTTTGTGTCTTATTGTGTGTCTTCATTGTGTTTACATCATGTTTATTTCCATTTCTTCATCCTCTTAATTTTCCATAATTCCATGTGTTTTCATCATGTATGCTTCATATTTTCCAATGTGTATTTTTTTGTATGTTTTCTTGCTACATATCATACATGTGTGTGTGTTCCTTTGTGCCTATGTTGGTTTTCCATGGGATCTTAAATCTTGGGAGCTTGATCACCTCCATAGATCCTTTGTCATCCCATATTTTCAACATTTGGACAATTAGACCCCTCTCAACATATATTTCTATACTTTAGTGAGTCTAGGTGTAAGTTCATACCCACTAAAGTGGGGGCTAAATATAGTGTAGAAAATTGTCACTGTTAGCAATTTCACATTATGTTTTGTCCTCTTAATTTATCGAACTTAATTAAACTCTTAATTTTCTAAATTATGCATTCCAAGGACTAATTTTTACCAGGTTTTTGAAGGATTGCAAGCATTGAATAAATGCATCCATTTGTTATTTTTCTCTTGACTAAGTGTATCCTAAAAATTTGTACCAGGACCCATTCACTCATGGGTGAATGGGTTCCCGTTTTTAGCCAAGACACAAACTCAAATATGTTGTTGGGGGAATTTTAGCATCCAAAATTCAAATTTCAAGTGTGATGCAAGAGATATTTCTTGCAACTCTCTTCACTTCAAACCTCAAATAAATATTTTAAGAAATAAATAAAATAGGACACCCAAAATTAGTAACACAAGCAATTCTTATTGGCTTAATAATACTTGCAAGTCACTAATAAATGCATATAATGAAATGAAGGTACAAAGGAAGCCTTAGATAATGATATTAAATGAAAAATAAGAGATAAGTATCTTTCTATAGGCAAGATTAACAATTACATGCTTGCATTCAAACCACCTCTCAATTCTTACAACCTCCTTCCTGCAACTGCACACAAATTCTAGAAATCACAATACACATTCACCAATATATGCAAAAAATTTCTTGCTATTGATTTTTGTCTTACAACAACAACATCCAAGTCTAAAAAATGCCTTCTAGGAAGATGCTATGCTTAAAAATTTCTTTTTCCAAAATTTGGAACCCAAAACAATGACTCTCCCCAAAAATAATTAACCAAAAGCAATACCCAAAACCTCCAAACATCCCCCCACACAAAAAATCATGAAACTCTTTTTAAAAAATTCAATTAATTTGTAGAAAATTACCTTTGTGTAACTCACAATGCATGTTGAATTCATTACCTGCAAGGCAAGCCTCCACTAGCTAGCACTGTTAATCCTCCACTCACCAATTTTCATTACTAATTCAAATTTCCATATCCAATCAGTATGAATATCCAAATCATGCTTGTAACATGATTTTAATTAAATACAAGTCAAAATTTCCTCCTCTCCAAATTCCAACACCCATGTATTCCTTTTTGCATATTAAATTAAATAACATCAATCCCAACATGCTTCCTAAGGAAAAAAATCAACCCAAAACATGTCCAATTAAATAATATATTTTTTTGGAATTATTAATGTAAAATTCATTCCAAAATATTTTTGAAATTAAATTCACAACAGCGATGGAAAAAAAATCAAATTTTGCCAGTTGACTGGCAACCATGGATGCACCTGCATCAGACACCCATGATAAAATACAAGTGACCCCATCACTTCTCAAGAGGATAAAAAAAATGAGTAACCTGAGCTTTAGACAACCATGATGAGTCTCCTATAGGTCTCCTAAACCATTTTACCAAATACTCCAAATAATGCTTGTGTCTTAGCTCTTACGCACCCTGCTGTCCAAAATTGCCTCTCTCTTCTTCCTTAATTTTCCTTGCAATTTGATGTCTCTTCCATCCTTCATTCCCTCCTCTTTCTCCCTCTTTTCACATGATCTAACCCCCACCAATTTGCACTATGAAATGCTAGAAAATCATAATAATTAATTTTCTTTTCTTCAGTAAAATAGGGAATCAATTGCATTCCTTTTCAATCTCTATTTGGTCCATGTGTTCCTCTTTCCCTATATCTCTTGAAAAGAAATTTTCAGTTGAAAATTCAATGTTAGTAACACAATCAAAATATGCATCCTTTTCATCCTGCAACAAATTTTCATTCATACAAATTTCTTTATAAAATGAGATGTCATCAACTGATGCAAAGAGAATCCCACCAAAAAATTCAACATTCACTCTCACCTTCCTCCTTAATTACAACTATATTTCCTTCATTCACCAATTTAACCATTTCTACAATATCTTCTTTTATGCTAATCTTATCATGCTCACATAAATCAACAACCACATTTTTACAAAAAATGTGATTTTACCTCTTCTTTCTCCACTAAAACCTTAACTCTACCCATCTTGAACACAATTAGCAATGCAACAACTTACATTAGTAAATAATGATCTTCATCTTCATCCTCTTTCACTAACTATTTAATACCATTAATCAAACAATTTCCAGTGTTATTACATACCTTCCTTTTGTCATTAATCAATGGTTTCAACTTGTGCTTGATTGAATCCTTCATTAAGGAGTATGTATTGGTATACTCCTCATGCATTTAACACTTGTCAAATTGCAAAGGTATTCCTAAAAAAAATGGCAAACATTCATAGGAATAATATCACATATTATCTCATCATAATAATTCCTTGTCTTAAATTACACCAAACATTGTTTGCTGACCAAAACCTTCTTTTCATCTTATAGCCAAGCAATCCTATATGGATGTGGGTACCTTCTTCTTTCCAACATTAATTTATTTACGATTTCTTCAAAAACTAAATTATTTGTGCTTCCACCATCAATATTAACATTACATACCTTACTCACATTTACATCTTGTTTGGAACAATATTTTCCTTTGATCCAATTATTTTCCTTCATTCATTAGGGCTCTTATTATAACAATCCCATCCTCATTTTTCACATCTTCTAAGTGCGAAGACTCTACATCTTCTTCATTTAAATTTTCTACCCTTGCATCATTTTGATTCCCTATTTTTCTTCCATCTTGATTATGAGAGTAATTATATGCTCTATGCCCATCTTCTCCACACCTGAAAGAAGTTCCTTGGAAGCATCCTCTTTCAAATTCTCTACTTGATCTTTCTCTACCTTTGAGATTTTTCTCACGAGACTAGTTTGAACTCTCACCCTTCTCATATTTTTTTTCCTTAGTGTCTTCAATCTAGTTTTTACCCTCATTGTGCTGCACATAATATCTACCCTTTCTCTTTTTCTTATCCTCAAATTTCCTATTTAATTTTTCCTCAACTTTCAAATCAAATTGATTAGCTTCTTCTAAATTAAAAATTCTTACCAAACTCAGTTCTTCCTAGATGCTTGGCTTCAACCCATTGATGTATCTTGCTACCTTCTCCTTGTTGGATTTTGAATGCCCCGGTCTAATTAAAAGAGTGTGAAACTCCTTAGTGTATTCCTTGACTAATTTTCCTTGTTGTCTTAATCCATGCATCTTCTTTAACAACTCCAACTCATAATCCATTAAAATAAATTTTCCCTTAAGCTTCTCAACCATTCTACTCCACTTTGTACAATCCTTTCCTTTCCTCTCCTACATCTTTCGATCTGCATTTCTTTCCACCAAATGCTAGCATGCCCCTTTAATTTAGTTATTGCAAAATTAACCCTATGAAGATCCTCAATCTCTTAAAATTCAAATAACTCTTCCATGTCATTTATTGAGTCTATTCATAACAAAAATTAAATCAGCACAATGAACACTATATTTTTACGTCGAAAACCCAATAAGGGAAAAACCACAGTGAGGGTTAACTCACAATATAAAAGGATTATAAAACTAAATACAAAGGCTCACTACCCAAAAGAGGACTCACTGTCCAAGTACAAAGGCTCACTGCCTACAAAAAGGACTCACTATCCAATAGCGAGGCTCAATGCCTACAGATACAAAAGAGAACAAAAGATCCACCACAACAATTAACACACATCCACAACTTTGAATAAGGATTGCAAAAACCTTTAGCTCATTGCCCTCAGGAATCCAACACAATGAAGTACTACTATATCTACTCGCTCACACATACACTTCTGCTCTTCTGATTTTTGGCTCACTTTCATCACTTTTCATCATACTGTCATACAATTCTTCACAATTCAACTTGCTTTTATACCATCCTCAACCTTAGAAACTTTCTCCAAGGTCGGCCACAAATAACTCATTTTATAAATTCAAATTAGATAAGGAAATTAACATTCTCGAGATGGAAAGGAATGAGAGTGGACCAATAAAATATTTAACCAAGACCAAAAATAATTTCTCGGATCAACCACACGCTTCCTCAATTTAATTTTATTCTTCAAATGAAGTGTAAACACTAGGTAGGAAAAACCTAATGAAAATAAAAATGAACATTGATGTACATGTTTTCCAACAAGAAGATGACACTCAAAATCCATAACATGCTTCATTATGCACAAGAATACATCTCATATTTCTTTAGATACATCCGCAACAAATGCAATATGCTTCAAACTCTAAACACCTTTCACTAGTTCGTCCAAACTGTGTAAACCCATACTGAAACACTGAAACATGACTTCTGGATCACCAAACTTCAACCTTCTTTGCCAAAACCTAGAGAAAACCATCTCAAGACATATCCCAAATCCACAAGATCTGAAAAAAAAACAATAGAGGACTATGGAGCATAAACATTTCTCTAAGTCCTTAGAAGATCAACTCTTCCAAAACAATTCACACAATGATGAACATAACTTTCATGTACTATCACAGCAGAAGCTAAAACTTAGGATATATAACCACAGGATCACCATTATCAAATATTCAGATCCACACAAGCATAGGATCAACATTGGAGAAAATTGGAGCACATACCAAAGCACATTCTAAATGCATTCATACTCTAATTTCTCTTCTTTATTAATTTTCTCAAAAGCACTTTCAAACTCATCAATGCAACACATTTGCAATGACATAAAGATAGCTCCATGTACTCATAACATCTCAATAGCATCTCAACTATACATGTACAATCTACAACATACTAAACTATATTGACATCAATGACAACATTAATGACAACACAACCAGACTAGCTCATACTTGCAACAATCTCCCCCTTTGTCATTGATGGTAATGCATGATGTGAAAAACCATCAGAGACAACATCCTTCACAATATCCTAGGAGAACACCTATTTTGCACATGAATTTCTCTCCCCCTTTGACATCAATGGAAAAGACCAAAAACTCTAATCACTCCCCATTAGGGGCACACTCATACTGCAAAAATGAAAACCTTTTCTACTCCCCCTACGGAATAGACCCATTTATCAGTCTAAATAAATAAAGAATTTGTGAATTCATTGGACTGATATACCTTCATGTGCACTTAGTTTAGAGAGCTTGTTGGAACTAGAATTTTCATAGAAAATTTTAAGGATTTTATCAGTGAAAATCCAAAATTCATACTATCATTTTCATAAAAAAAACCTCATTATTTCCATCCATAAGGTCAAAATTGCCTTTTATAGCTATACAGCTACTGCATTGGATACCCCATATAGCCCTTACATCATACCTATCTACCATAGCCCATTACAAAGAAGCTAGCGGTATGATGGTATAAGGAGCTAACACTATACTTTGTCACCTTCACCGCTATACCTCGAGGGGTCAAGACATACACTGCGGTAGAGCAGTATACTAAAGGACAGTAATAGAAGGAGGCACCACTATACTGTAGAGGGTCAAAGCATAGCCCACGGAAAATTGGTATACTAAGGTGGGGTAGTAAGAAGACATATGGTCATTCCACATGAGAAAAAAAGGGGACCCGCGGTAGAGTGATATATTAATATATATATATATATATATATTAAGGATATATCGCGGTACCACAAGAGAGCCAAAGATCCTGCGTGGTAGAGTAGTACACGAAAGAAATATAATGAAATCACATTGCGGTAATGTAGGGGAGTGAAAAGGGACATGAGGTAGTGCAGTAAAGCAGTCGTTGGGTCATTTAAAGCACACCAATCACATCAATCAACTTCAAAATATGAAGTTAAGCTTGATACAAAGATTTGAATTGTGTGAATTTATGACTCGAGAGTTAATCCATTTTGGTGTAAAGAAACATGAAGTAGATTGAGATTTCTCATTCATAGCAACAGAAACCCAGTGTAAATGAGCTCAAGGTGTAGGAGTAAAGGGAATTCTCTGAGGTGAATTATCTTACCAGGTAAGCTCTGCTAATCACTCTTTGAATTTTAGAACAATGGTACTAAAGAAAGCAGAAGTAGGAGCAAAGATGAAGTCAAAACAAGTAAACCCTCTTTATAGTCCCCTTTGCTTTATTTATTACCTGGTTCAGTAGATAAAGGGCCCAAAAAAAATTTCAGAGATTTAGCTTAGAGATGTAGAGACCCTATTGTTCCTCAATTGGGGTGGAATTTTTATTGGTATTTCTATTGAAAAAGAAATGATAAGGTTCTGACATAAAAATCGTGGACCCTTGATTTAGCCAAATTGATTGTTCTGAATATTTTCGTTGATATCAAGTTGATTAAAGCCCTGGCCCATAGCTACCATGCCCCAACCAAAATTGTCAGACTTCCAAATGGTGGGTACTTAGTTGATGTCTCAAGGGAGGCCATTATCAAATGTTTTAACCTGAACAAACAAGTTGTTATAGAGGAAAATTTGGGGAAATTGGAACAAGATTATAAGAGGCTAAGAAGGACATATAGAAGTGATGATCCCCCCCTGTATATGAAGAGGGGTGATAATAATATAATACTCCCCATCCCTTCCTAAAAAATGGAGCCTTTCCCAATTTCAAACCTTTAGGTTTACTTCAAAAATACCTATCATGCATAGTGTCAAGTACTGGCGATAGATGCATAAGAAAATATGTCAGTGGGATTTATGAGGATGGCTATGATTATTGAACACCCAGATTCAAATTTATAATTTTATTTTGCATATGTGATTGAAGTGAAAATACATGATGGTTTGTTGAAGGTCAAAGAGGCTAAGGCTCCCATTGCCTTCAGAAAGTATTCTTTGTTGTGTCATTTAATTTTGTACCAAAATGAACTGAAGTAGACTAGAAGAATGAAGTTATGCACACAAGATAATGGAGTAAGACTCCCTATACAAAATTGGTGTTGTATTTGGGACAAAAAGTGCACAAAATGTAATTTTGTTGTATTTAGAGATGACTTTATTGTTAGATTGATAGCTTCCCTTGGTTAGCCAACACCAAGGTTACTTGAATCTTTGATTAGTGTAATGGGGCCTGTGCAGTACAAGCCAAAACTTGGAAGTACTCATAATTATGTTGATTGGTTCCTCATGCCACAGCACACCATTATTAGAGTGTATGGTTGTGACCAAACAACACACATTTTTCCCAAATTTGTACCTGCAAGGGTATGTTTTTTAGAGTTCATGTGGTAGATGCTCTAGATGGAGCATAATTTGATGAGGAATCAAATAAAAGGAACATTTTTACATAATTTGACAGTATTTGAGGAATTTTCTATTGGATCTGATATGTTGGAGGAATTACAAAGGTTCGTGAGGGTTAATTATCCCTTCAAGTTTGGAAAGGAAAGAGTATGTGACCCAGAGGGCCATATTAATATGATCAAAAGGACCTTGCTAACAAAGAGGGCCATATCTCATGTATTTGACCCTCAGGAGGATATAATAAGGAATTTGGTATATTTTGCTGACGTATTTTAGACTAGAAGAAGATGTATAACAATGATGAAATGGAAAAATCAAAAGAAGGAGAAGAATAAAAGTTTTAAGTGGTTTTTTGTATATGAACCTAATCTTCTCAAGAGGATGCAAATGATCCTTGAAAAATTTGTTGACTTTTACAAAATGGCCCAAGATGAGGGGTTAATTCCACCTCCCACAACTCACCATCCATAACTTGAAGCATCCACATCGCATACACCACCCCCATCACCTGCACATCCATCCCCTACATCTCCTATGCATGAACCCTAGGCAAAGAGATAGTAAACTGAGTCATTGGTTGATTATGACTCAAGTGATGATGAAGAAGAAGATGTAGTTTTGGCTCTGACTAGAATGAAGGAGGTAGTAGAGCAATAAAAAAGTCAAGAGCCTCACGATCCTAAAATTAGGATATCAGAAGAAGGTGTTGATGAGATTCAGGATGATGAGAGGGTTGTGTCCTCTCTAAGGTTTATGGAAGATGATAACTTCATCCATACAAGTGAATTTAAGGACTTATGGATTAAGATGAAGATGAAACAATTTTATGAGAGATTGAAGATCTATCTTATAGGAGTTGATGAATCAAAGCAGGCTGAAATCCAGGATCAAACATTTACAAAATTAAATGTTGATAATATCAGTTTCACCCGCTAGGAGGCAAGAGAGATAGTATTGAAAAGTGATATGTTGGTTATATGTGGGATGGAGCTATCCAAAGTTTTTCTTTTAGATCATATTAGAGCACAAGATGATCCAATGTTAGTAGTTGAGTTTGATTCAAAGGAAGGTTTTTCAAGAATAGGGTACAACCCTACTACCCAAACTCTTTCTTTGTGGACAAAAGAAAAGAGCACAAGGAAACCTTGGCTCTCAGATGTGGTGCAGGAAATGAGGGGGTCAGCCATGGTGAGAATGATGAAAGACACAATTCCTATAGAGGTTGTAACTATAACCATGCATTCTGCAATGTTCACTAAGATGTGGTGGAGAATATGGAAAAGAAGATAAATGAATATGAGAAAAGATTAAAATTATCAAATGATGAAGTGAAAAAATTATTTATTGAGAATGTGAAGTTGAAACAACAATTGCAGTAGGCTACCACAGTGAGAGGGGATGAAGTAGTTGTTTATCACCCACCTGTCCAAGTTGAAGATCCACAAATTCAACAATTGCAAGATGAAATTACTAAACTAAAGAAACATAACATGGAAGATGTCAAGTATTATATCATGGAGATTCTATGGAAGACATTGGAGCATAGAATTAGGATATTGAAGGAGAAGATAGGTGGATTACATGAAAAATTTAGCAATTTGATTAAAGCTTTAGAACAGATAAATTCTAATGCCCCTATCCTTGAAGAGCTCCAGAAGAGGTGGTAACCAACCTATCACATACTAAATACTCTTTGCAAAGCCACACAAAGCGATCCAAATGCCCCACCAAAACTCAAGAAAACACAAGAAATGGTAAAGGGTGTAATTGATGAGTATTAGTATTTGATAGATATGAGGAACAAAATGGACAATAGGAGGATTGCATTTGAATCCATTAAATGCTTCTTCAGCCTATCAATATTCAAAGATGACAAGCAGATAAATGGAATGGATGAGTGGAAAAAATAATTTGATCAGATAGTTCCAAAAGGATTGACACATGTACAAGATGATGGGGAGATTAATCCTAAAAAATTCCGTACTTTACTTGATGGGATTATCACGTTGTATAGTGGATTCAAAAAATTCATAGTGGATGTCAAGAATATCCTTGATAATAGATGGAAAATCCATCTTACAAATCTCACAACTGTGCAAGAATTCAAATGGCTGAGTGATCTAATAGTCAGTAAATGGCATAAGTATTTAGGCTCTGATGAAGATTGATCATGTGTATCACAAAGAAAAATTATCATACGGTAAAAGCTTTGCATAGGTCTTAGATGACCACGAGCTTTTACTCAAAGATTAACGGATTAACTCAAATTTTTATTGTTTAGTTTTTTAGTTATGTTTCATTTCATAATTATGTTTTGTTATCAAAAGACATATCCTTTGGTCTGAAGCTTATTGCCTCTCATATAAATAAGAGAGACCAAGACCATAAGGATCATTAGATTAGATATAGGAAAAAGTAACAGGCTAATAGGATAGATATAATGCTCACATTTCAAAAAACCATGATTCATGTATAAATCTTGAAGAATTCAATGGAAGATATCTTATTTTGTGGCCTAATCCTCGAATCAACTATTTATTGGAATTATTCAATTACTTGGTTGTATCCACTTTAATGCTTCTTTGTTATTTAAATTGATATATCAAGTATATATTCAATTTATTAGTGCACATTTTTAGTATCTGTGTGATGTGATTAATTGGTTTCCCCAAAGGAATTAAACATCCTTTTAATAAATCACAGTAATCTGGAAGTGTTAATTGGATCAATAAGAAGAACCACATAGTTAGGATTGTCAATTTGTCTCCAATCTGGTATTATATGTGTCCTTGCATAATTTACTCAACTGGTTCTTTCAAGTAAATATTAAATCCTTTCGATAAGTTATAAGTACCTAGTTGTGTCAGTTGGATTTATAAATAGAGTTTTCCAATCATATACCTGCATGTTTATACAAGTTATAAACCAATATTACTGTACCAAAAAATTTGATTTAGTTCCAATACAGGTCACATATTCAAGATCTTCATTCGACTCCATCTACCCAACAAGGCACTGGTCTTATCCTTTTTATAATTTAGTTTTATCCAATCTATTTCCAAAACCTTACATTTGTTAATCGAACATATTCATAAACCCCGCATTGATATTTCTTATACAATTTATACCAAATAGGTCTTCATCTCTCCACTTCCAATTTGCATTATGGATAGATTGCTCAAGTAGGAAACACATAGTTTAAGTCTGCTTCACTTGCATTAGGTATACCCACCTAGGTCTGGTAGAGCCTAAAGAGAAGAAGGTTCAAATTCATTATTTGGCCTTGTACATTAGCCCAAAACATACCAAGACCTTGGCAACCTCTTGTGGTTTCTCAACCAGCATTTTTGAGAACTAACAGTTTGGCAACTCTGCTGGGGAGAAACATCAGAAAATTCAGTTCCAACCTATCCATTCATAGAGTAAATAATGTTCTAAAATTGGTCTTCAACCAAAGGTTCACAATTGTTTTATTTTCACTCCCCATCTGAGTCACGCAACTAATAGTTTGGTAACTCTACTAGGGAGTCAACTCAGAATCAAGGCCTTTGTCATAGAGTCAAAAATCTTACACAAGACTCTATTGGGAATAATAAATTATAAAACCCTTTCTCACTTCCAAATAAGTGAGTAGCAACTCTGACAAAATAAAGTACACATCATACCATCACAGTAGTCCACAACATGCATGGTAGAAGGTCCTTATATAAAGGGGGTGCTAGTGATAATGGTAAATGGATACATAATAAGAATAATAAAGGTAAGAAGGTGTCTGATGAAATGTGCATGACAAGTAAGGATAAGACATTAAAACCTCACTTTGAGACATATAATCACTATGATACATTGACAAGTGAAAATAACTCATCTAGAGAACCTCACACTCCTGAAGAAAAAGGGAATCCATTTTATCAACCAAATCCTAAGAAAGATGAAGAATTCATGGCTAAGCTTGAGGCTAAAAGAGTCAAGAGACAACATGAGTATGATAATGGAATGGAAGGAATTTAGAATGAGCTTCTAGATAATGTAGCCCCTGAAGAAAATTATGAATTTATGACTAAGGAGGAATTGAATGCACAATTGGAGTATGAAAGACAAGAAATGGAAAGAACTAAAACAGAATATGAATAGAGGCTCCAAGTGATAAAGGAACTCTAGGATTTGAAGTTACAAAGAGCCCAATTTGATGCTTAGATGGCTAACCTCCCTAAATACATACCCCCTCATAGGAAAGGGAATAATAATGTTGGACCTTCAAATCCACCAATATCACCACAAAAACCATCTGGGAATCAATACAAATCATTAAACCCTCCATCTAGAAATCCATCACAATACCCAAATTCTCAACCACCCCCTGGCCAACAATATGTGCCACCACCCCAGGTACAATATAATAATCCATTATATCAATAACAACACCCTCAAAATCCACCTCCTCAACAATACACAACTATGATTAGATAGTTTGACTTGGCATGGTTCCAAATATACCCTTATCCTATGGATGGCAGTTGGAGGGGACTTGTCCCAAAATTTACAAGAAGTAGTGCAGTCACAACTGAGGAACATTTAAGGAATTTTAATGCTTTCATCCAAGATTTGGATATGCAATATGAAGATGTACAAATGTGGTTGTTTATGATGTCATTAATTGAAGAAGCTAGAGATTGGTTTAACAGTTTACCAACAACTTCTATTGCTTTCATTCAAGAGTTTTATGATCATTTTCTCGAGTAGTATGGAAGTCAATGTACCCTAGAGTTTTCCTTGCATGAATTAATAAGTATCTAGAAATATCAGAATGAATCAGTCTATTATTTCAATAAGAGATTCTCTAAATTGCATAATAAGATACCTCCTGGGTCCAAATTGGTAGACCATGTAGCATTAAGTATTTATCTAAAAGCATTTGACCCAAATACAAGATATGAGCTTAGGAATAGATGTCCTAGAAACTTAGCTGAAGCTCAAAAAATAGCATTGACTATTGAAAATAATAGAAAGGATATTGGGATGACTAGTAAGAGAGATAATCCTAGGGTCCCCCAAAATATTAATAACCCGTTGAACATACAAGAAAGTACATACAAAAATGAAAGACCGAGGTTGCATGATAAGCCTTACAATAAAAATTGGAAGTATGGAAGGTCCATAGTTGACAAGCCTAAGAATAAGGAAAATCTTGGCCCTTTAAAGAATAGATGAGCATACATGGTTAATAATAATCCTTGGTGTCAAATTTTCAACCTGCCACATTCCCCTGACCATTGTATTGTAGCTCAATCAATACAAGAAGAGGTACCAATAGACAATGATGAAGAGGATCACATAATCTATTTAACTTTTCACACCCTCCATCCCATTGACTAGGTACATTCATCTTCAGAGGAAGAAGGGTACAAGTATGATGTTGATAACTAGAGATACAACATTCATATGGTAGAACAAGTTTTCTCTGATGATGAAGGAAGTAGTGATGAACAATTTTCTATTAGTACACCACCTCAGTCAAGTAAATGCAGTGTAAGAATACTGACTGAGGAAGAAATCAAGAAATTGACCATTGCTGCAATAAAATAGGAAAAAAGAAAGTATTGGTTGAGAAACATAACAGTAAATGAAGGTGAGGGTGTTCTAAGACAGATATTTGTGAAAGAAAAAACATAGGGACCATTGAAGAAAACTAAAAATAAGTATCCTGATAAGAATGAACAAAGGCATGTTCATAAGGAGGAAAACAAAGAGTTGCATAAGGACAAGAAAAAGTTTGATCAAATAAGCAAGAGAGAAAAGGAGGAAAGCAAAGGAGAGTCACTAGAGAAAAAGAAAATGATTAAAAATGAAGGTGCCTCTTTTGATTTCACACAAGCTTTATCCCAGGTGAAAATGTTTGTACCATTACTTGACATGATGAAAATGAAGGAATATAAGGATAGTGCTATTTAGTTGATATCTAATGGAAATGATAAAAACATAAACTTTGAGAACAAGGGGACCAATAAGGTCAGCAATAAGAAGGAAAAGGTAAATGTTCCAGAGATTTCTTTAGGAGATACATTGATAAATCCTCCACAAGTTGATCCATTCTTTACTACATTACTTATAAATAACAAACTGGTAAGGAACTGTATGATATATTGTGGTACTGCTATCAATATCATGCCAGTAGGGGTTATAAAACAACTTGGCATGTGGGTGGATACCAATGGTGGTAAGTTCTATGCTATGGATAGCAGGCATGTCCCAGTGGTGGGAGTCATGAAAGATGTGGAAGTAAAATTGGTTGCTTATCCACAAGAAACATATAATATTGACATAATTGTGATTGATACACCTCCTCATTTTGGGATGCTTTTATCAAGATAGTGGACTACAACAATTGGAGGAAATGTATAGTTTTACTTTTCATATGCTACAATACCAGTCAATGGTGAAGAGGTCAAGTTATATAGAGAACCAAGGATGAATCAGCTTGTGGATTATGTTCCTCAAGATCAGTTAAATTGCTTTTGTGATGTTGATTTAGGAAGTTTCATAATAGAGCCTTCCTAGCCTGAACTAGTGAATACTGATCCAATTGACAAACATGTTTCCAAGAATCAACATAGTATGTAGAAGATGTATTTCGATGGAGCATGTAGCAAGGAAGGAAATGGAGCAGGGATAGTATTTATTTCACCTGAAGGTATTGCATTCAAGTATTCATTCTTGTTGACATTTGAATGTACAAATAATATAGCAGAGTATGACGCCCTGCTAATTGGTTTGAACATGGTTGTTAAACATAAGATCAAACTGGTAACTATTCTAAGAGATTCTAAATGTATTATTTTGCAAGTCAAGTCGAAATATGCTACCAAAAAAAAAATGTTAAAATAATATAGGAATTCTATGTGGGATACAATTGAATTATTTGATGCTTTCTCCATTGAATGGATAGACAGGTCCTAAAACTTGATGACAAATTTTCTAGCTAATGTAGCCCTAAAAAGAGATGATGTCACCTTGGCTAGAGTATCTTAGGTTGAATTCAAAACAAGGTTGGATGTCCTTGATAATATCTGTAATTGGGAAGTTTTTAATGATGACACTAATCTTATCAAGTTTTTTCATTGTATAGATCAATATGAAGCATAGGAGATTGACTTTAATGATTTTGTGGAAGAAATAGATGGGAAACAGACTATATTTGGAAAAGAATTTTTGTGACTTAAAACCAACAAACTTCCCAGAGGACTTGTGGAACTAGAAAGAGTTTATGATGGGAATGATCATTCTCTCATGAAGCAGACACCAACTAAAAAAAGAATATGTTGAAGAAGTCAATCTGGGGACTGAATTAGTACCTAAAAAGGTATATATTGGAAAGAAAATAAGTCTAACAATCAAAAAAATGTTGATTGTATTGTTGAGGAAATACAAGCATGTTTCTGCTTGGTCTTATGAGGATCTTAAGGCCTACAAGGAAGACTTATTCTAGCATGAAATCCCATTAAAGCCAAATACAAAACCATTCAGGCAAAAGTAGAGACCCGTCAATCCAACTTTGGAGCCTAAAATGCAAGAGGAGTTGGAAAAAATCAGAGATGGAGGTATTATAAAGCCCATTAGACATTCAACATGGGTCTCAAACTTGGTCCCAGTGAGACAAAAGAATGGGGATATTAGACTATGTGTAGACTTCAGAAATTTAAATGTTTCCTCCCTCAAAGATAATTACCCTCTCCCAAATATTGAAGCCATACTACACAGAGTAACAAGGTGTGAGTTGTTGTCAATGATGGATGGATTTTCCAGGTACAATCAGGTCAAAGTTAAAGATTCTGGGAAATAGAAAACAACTTTTATTATGCCATGGAGGACATATGTCTATGTGAGAATGCCATTCGGTCTCACAAATGTAGGGGAAACTTTCCAAAGGGCCATGGATCTGGCATTTGCAGATTTAATTAATGCTATAATGGTAGTGTACCAAGATGACCTCACTGCTTATTCCAAAAGGGTAGAGGACCATGTGGAACACTTGGAGAAAATATTCATTAAGGCTTTGGAATATGGTATCAATCTCAACGCTAAGAAATGTCACTTTGTTGTCAATGAAGGTAAGCTTTTAGGACATACTGTGTCAAAAGAAGGAATTAGAATAGACCCTAAAAGAGTAGAAGCCATAGAAAAAAACCCCATTCCCAAAACTATCAATGCCATTCAATCGTTTTTTGGACAAATTAATTTTGTTAGGATATTTTTGTCAAATTTTGCTAAAATTGTTAAGCCTATATCCAAAATGCTAAAGAAAGGAGAAAAAATAGATTGGACTACAGAAGCCTTGGAAGCTTTTATATCCATCAATAAAGCTATCAAAGAAGCCTCCCTTCTAAAATCCCCTGACTTTTCCAAACCTTTCCAAATATTCTCATTTGCCTTGTTCCACACCATAACAGTTGTTATGTTACAAAAGAATGATGAGGGATATGAGCAACTTGTATCTTTTTTCAAAAAATAACTACAAGGGGTGGAATTAAAATATGGTATTATGGAGAAACAATCTTATGCATTGGGAAAAGCAACAAAATATTTCAGACCATATCTAGTTGGAGCCAAAGTGATTGCATATGTACCACATGTAGCTGTGAAAGATATCTTGGTACAGACAGAGGTGACAAGGAAGATATGTAGATGGATCAATAAGATCCAAGAATTTAATATGGAAATTTAGATTACCAAGTTAGTAAGGGGACAGGGATTAGGAAAACTAATGGAAGAGGCAAACATTGAAGCTAACCAAATCTACAATGTAGAGAATGAAGAGGGCGCAGTTGCAAGCATTGAACATACTCCTTGGTACACAAACATAATGTATTATCTCAGACACATGAAATTCCCTGAAGGATTGAATGATAATCAAAGGAGAACCTTAAAGTTACAGGGGTCTAAGTATGTATTCATAGAAGTTGATTTGTTTTAGAAAAACAAGGATGGAGTATTGTTATTGTGTCTAGATGAATCACAGGCAAAACATGTCCTAAGGGAGATGCATGAAGGAGTGTGTGGAGGTCATTATTATTTTTCATATGTAAGGAGGTGTGAAGCTTGCCAAAAATTCTCAGGAAAGATGAAATATCAAGGAGCCCTACCACTTAGAACTTTACAAGTAGAAGCCCCTTTGCACCAATGGGGAATTGATTTTATTGGGGAAATATGGGAAATGTCAAGTGGAGAACATAAATGGATATTAGTGGCTACTGATTATTTCACTAAATGGGTAGAGGCAATCCCAACTAAACAAGCAACAAGCAAGGTGGTAATAAATTTCCTGATGGAGAATATCATATAACCAGATTTGGTACATCAGTAAGATTGATCACATACAATGGGATGTGTTTTAGGTCTGATGAATTCAAAAGATTTTGCAACACATATGGTATTAATATTTCTTATCCTACCCCCTACCACCCACAAGAAAATTGCCAGGCATAATCTAGTAATAAAAGTCTTTTGAAAATCATAAGGAGGATGTTAGATGGAAATAAGAAGACTTGGGACTCAAAGTTAAGAATGGTTGTGTGGGCGGGAGAAATTACTGTGAAGAAGGCGATTGGAAAGTTTCCATTTGAATTGATGTATGGGACACAAGCCAGGATTCCATTACAAAACCTTTTACTAGTTTATAATTTCATCCTTTAGGAAGATTTAGATATTCTAGAACCAATGGAGGAGAGAATGGAGCAACTTGCAGAACTTGATTAAATAAGGAGAATGTCTCAAAAGCAAAACATGAAGCTGCAATCTCAAATGAAATATCTTTTTGACAAGAAAGACCAAAATAGAAAATTTGAGGTAAATTATTTGGTGTTGATGTGGAATGCTAGATGTCAAGAAAAGGGAAAGCATGGAAAGTTTGAAGCATTATGGTTAGGTCCATTTTTTATCATTGGAAATGGGGGAGAAGATTCTTATTATCTGCAAAATATGTCAGGTGAGGAGCAAGAATTGCTAGTACATCAGAAATTTCTAAAACATTTCTTTTCTTGAGGAGTACCAGAGGATTAAGGATCGCTAGTGCATGGAAAATTCTTAACAAACCTCTTAAAACAACTTCTTTCCATGCACAGTAATTTAGGAAATTAGAAAGGGACTAGGACTTTCCAGTACATGGACAATCCTAGAATTCCCTCATTAAAACAAAGTTTTTCTCCATGTACAATAGTATAGGATCATTTCCATCTCCATGATTTTCCAACTCCATATCCATTTTCATTCCATCCACACCACACTTCCATTTTCATATCTTTTGAAATCTTGGTTTGCACCTAGAGATATTTTGGATTCTTATAGTGATTGGTAAATCACTCATCCCCAACTGGAGCCACTATTGGAACTAGAATTTTCATAGAAAATTTTAAGGATTTTATCAGTGAAAATAAAAAATTCATACTATCATTCTCATAAAAAACCTCATTATTGCCATCCATAAGGTTAAATTTCCTTTTACCACTATACAACTATTGCATTCGATACCCCATATAGCCCTTACATCATACCTCTCTACCGCAGCCCATTACAATGAAGCTTGCGGTATGACGGTATAAGGAGCTAACATTATACTCTATCACCTTCACTGCTATACCTCGGTGGGTCAAGACATACACCGTAGTAGAGCGGTACACTAAAGGACAATAATAGGAGGCACCACTATACCACAGAGGGTCAAAGCATAGCCTATGGTAAAGTGGTATACTAAGGAGGAGTACTAAGAAGACATATCAGCGTAACACGTGAGAACAAAAGGAGACCCATGGTAGAGCAGTATATTAATATATGTATTAAGGATATACCATGGTACCATAAGCGAGCCAAAGATCATTTGTGGTAGAACAGTACACGGAAGAAGGATAATGAAAGCACACCACGGTACCGCAGGGGAGTGAAAAGGGACACGAGGTAGCACGGTAAAGCAGTCGTTGGGTCATTTAAAGCACATCAGTCAACATCAAAATACGAAATTAAGCTCGATACAAAGATGTGAATTGTGTGAATTTATGAGTCGATATTTAATGCATTTTGGTGTAATGATACATGAAGTAGATTGAGATTTATCATTTATAACAACATAAACCTAGTGCAAACAAGCTCAAGGTACGGGAATAAAGGGAATTCTCTAAGGTGAATTATCTTACTAGGTAAGCTCTACTAATCACTCTTTGAATTTTATAACAATGGTACCAAAGAAAGCAGAAGTAGGAGCTAAGAAAGATGAAGTCAAAGCTAGTAAACCCTCTTTACAATCCCCTTTTCTTTCTTTATTACCTAGTTTAGTAGATAAAGAGCCCAAAAAGGTTTTTAGAGATTTAGCTCAGGGATGTAGAGACCCTGTTGTTCCTCAATCGGGGTGGAATTTGTATTGATATTTCTATCAAAACAAAAATGATAAGGTTCTGACATCAAACCCATGGACCCTTGACTTAGCCAAATTGATTGTTCTAAATATTTTCATTGATATCGAGCTGGTTAAAGCCCTGGCCCATAGCTACCATGCCCCAACCCAAATTGTGAGGCTTCCAGATTGTGGGTGTTTAGTCGATGTCTCAAGGTAGGCCATTATCAAATGTTTTAACCTAAACAAACAAGCTGTTACAAAGGTTAATTTGAGGAAACTGGAACAAGAGTATAAGAGGATGAGAAGAAAATATAGAAGTGATGATCTCCCCCTGCATATGAAGAGGGGTGATAATAATAGAATACAACCCATCCCTTCCTAAAAAATGGAGCCTTTCCCAGTTTCAGACTTTTAGGTTTACTTCAAAAATACCTATCATGAATTATGTCAAGTATTGGGGATAGATGCAAAAGAAAATATGTCAGTGGGATTGATGAAGATGGCTATGTTCATTCAACATCCTCAGTCAAATGTAGAATTTTATTTTGCATATGTGATTGAAGAGAAAATACATGAGGGTTTGTTGCAGTTTAGAGAGGCTAAGGCTCCCATTTCCTTTAGAAAATATTATTTGTTGTGTCATTTAATCATGTACCAAAATGAAATGAAATGGACTAGAAGAATGAATTCATGCACACAAGAGAATGGAGTAAGACTCCCTATACAAAATTGGTGTTACATCTAGGACAACAGGTGCACAGAATGTGATTTTGTTGTATTTACAGATGACTTTGTTGTTAGATTGATAGCTACCCTTGGTTAGACAACACCAAGGTTACTTGAATATTTGATGAGTGTAATGAGGCATGTCCAGTACAAGCCAAAACTTGATTGTACTCATAATTATGTTGATTGGTTCCTCATGCCACAACACACCATTATTAGAGTGTATGGTTGTGACTAAGAACCACACATTTTTCCTAAATTTGTACCTACAAGGCTATGTATTTTAGATTTCATGTGGCAGATGCTCTCGATGGAGCATGATTTGATGAGGAATCAAAGAAAAGGAACATTTTTACCTAATTTGACAGTATTTGAGGAATTTTCTATTGGATTTGATATGTTGGAGGAATTACAAAGGTTCATGAGGGTTACTTATCCCCTCAAGTCTAGAAAGGAAAGAGTATGTGACCCAGAGGGCCATATTAATGTGATCAGGAGGACCTTGCTAACAAAGAGGGCCATATCTCATGTATTGGACCCTGAGGAGGATGTAATAAGGAATTTGGTATATCTTGCTGATGTATTTCATACTAGAAGGAGATGGATAACAATGATGAGATGGGAAAATCAAAATAAGGAGAAGATAAAAAGTTTTAAGTGGTTTTTTGTAGATGAACCCAATCTTCTCAAGAGGATGCAAATGATCCTCGACAAATTTGATGATTTTTACAAAATGGCCCAAGATGAGGGGTTAATTCCACCTCCCACACCTCACCATCCATCACTTGAAGCATCTACATCACATACAACACCCCCATCACCTGCATGTCCATCCCCTCCATCTCCTATGCATGAACCCCAGGCCAAGAGACAACAGACTAATTCATTAATTGATTATGACTCAAGTGATGATGAAGAAGAAGTGGTAGTTTTGGCTTTGACTAAAATGAAGGAGGTAGTAGAGTAACAAAAATTTCAAGAGCCTCATGATCCTAAAATTGGGATATCAGAAGAAGGTGTTGATGATATTGAGGATGATGAGATGGTTTCGGCCTCTTTGAGGTTTATGGAAGATGATAACTTCATCCATACAAGTGAATTTAAGGAATTTTGGATTAAGATGAAGATGAAACAATTTAATGAGAGATTGAAGATCAATCTTATAGGAGTTGATGAATCAAAGTAGGCTGAAATCCAAGCTCAAACATTTGCAGAATTAAATGTTGATAATATCAGTGTCACCCCCAAGTAGGCAAGAGTGCTAGTATGGAAAAGTGATATCTTGATTATATCTGAGATGGATCTATCCAATTTTTTTCTTTTAGATCAGATTAGAGCACAAGATGATCCAATGTTAGTAGCTCAGTTTGATTCAGAGGAAGGTGTTTCAAGAATAGGGTACAACCCTACTACCAAAACTCTTGCTTTGTGGAAAAAACAAAAGAGCACAAGGAAACCTCGTCTCTTATTTGTGGTGGAGGAAATGAGGGGGTCAGCCATGGTGAGAACAATGAAGGACACAACTCCTATAGAGGCTGCAACTATAACCATGTATTCTGCAATGTTCACTATAGATGTGGTGGAGAATATGGAAAAAAATATAAATGACTATGAGAAAAGATTAAAATTATCAAATGATGAAGTGAACAAATTTTTTAGTGAGAATGTGAAGTTGAAACAACAATTGCAACATGCTACCATAGTGAGATGGGATGAAGTAGTTTTTTATCATCCACCTATCAGAAGATCCACAAATTCAAAAAATTGAAAGAAGAAATTGCTAAACTGAAGAAACATATCATGGAGATTCTAAGGAAGACATTGGAGCATAGAATTAGGATATGGAAGGAGAAGATAGGGAGATTACATGAAAGCTTTAGCAATTTCATTAAAGCTTTGGAACAGATAAATGCTAATGGAACCCCTATCCTTGAAGAGCTCCAGAAGAGGTGGCAACCAACCTATCACATACTGACTACTCTGTGCAAAGCCACACAAAGGGATTAAGATGCCCCACCAAAACTCAAGCCAACATAGGAAATGGTAAAGGGTGTAATTAAGGAGTATAAGTATTTGATAGATATGAGGAAAAAAGCAGAGAATAGGAGGACTACATTTGACTCTGGAATTAAATTCCTCTTCAACCCATCAATATTCAAAGATGACAATCAGATAAAGGGAATGGATGAGTGGAAAAAATAATTTGATCAAATAGTTCCAAAAGGATTGACACATGTACAAGATGATGGGGAGATTAATCCTGACAAATTTCATACTTTACTTGATGCGATTATCATGCTAGACAGTGGATTCACAAAATTTGTAGTGGATGTTAGGAATCTCCTTGATAATAGATGGAAAATCCATCTTATAAATCTCACAATTGTGCAAGAATTCAAATGGCCGAGTGATATGATAGTCAGTAAAAGGTAGGAGAAGTATTTGGGCTCTGATGAAGATTGATTATGTGTATTACAAAGAAAAATGATCATACAGTAAAAGCTTTGCACAGGTCTTAGATGACCACTGGCTTTTACTCAAAGATTAACAGATTAACTCAAATGTTTATTGTTTAGTTTTTTTAGTTATGTTTAATTTCATAATTATGTTTTGTTATCAAAAGAAATATCCTTCGGTCTGAAGCTTGTTGCCTCTTGTATAAATAAGAGAGACCAAGACAAAAAGGATCATTAGATTAGATATAGGAAAAATTAATAGGCAAATAGGGATAGATATAATGCTCACATTTCAAAAGACCATGATTCATGTATAAATTTTGAAGAAGTCAATGGAAGATATCTAATTTTGCGGCATAATCCTGGAATCAACCGTTTATTGGAATTATTCAATTATTTGGTTGTCTCCACTTTAATGCTTCTTTGTTATTTAAATTGATATATCAAGTATATATTCAATTTATCAATACTCATTTGTTGTATCTATGTGATGTGATTAATTGGTTTCCCCGGAGGAATTAAACATCCTTTTAATAAATCATAGCAATCTAGAAGTGTTAATTGGATCAATAAGAATAACCACATAGTTAGGATTGTCAATCTGTCTCCAATCTGGTATTATATGTGTCCTTGCATAATTTACTCAACTGGTTCTATCAAGTAAAGATTAAATCCTTTTGATAAGTTATAAGTACCTAGTTGTGTCAGTTGGATTTATAAGTAGAGTTTGTCAATCATATACCTACACGTTTATACAAGTTATAAACCAATATTAGTGTGCCTAATAGTTTGAGTTATTGCCAATACAGGTCACATATTCAAGATCTTCATTCAATTCCATTTACCCAACAAGGCACTAGTCTTATCCTTTTTATAATTTAGTTTTATCCAATCTATTTCCAAAATCTTACATTTGTTAACCGAACATATTCATAAACCCCACCTTGATATTGCTTATACAATTTTTACCAAATAGGTTTGCATCTCTCCACTTACAATTATCATTGTGGATAGATTTCTCAAGTAGGAAACACATAATTTAAGTTTGTGTCACTTGCATTAGGTATACCCACCTAGGTCTGGCAGAGCCTAAAGAGAAGAAGGTTCAAATTCATTATTTGGCCTTGTATGTTAGCCTAAAACATACCAAGAGCTTGGAAACCTCTTGTGGTTTCTCAACTAGCATTTTTGAGAACTAACAGGGTCAATGACCCCCAACCTCTCCCTAAGATGCTCAGAAGTATCCTTCAGAAGAGCCTTAGTAAATATGTCTACAATTTGTTCCTTTGTGGTCACATACTCCAATCTAACTTCATTCTCCAACACTTTTTCTCTCAGGAAATGATATTTGATAGATATGTGTTTTGTTCTTGAATGAATAAATGTGTTCTTTGAAATTTTTATTGCACTTGTGTTGTCATAGAAAATAGAAATAGACTCATCACATATCACTCCAATTCCTTTCAGAGTTCTCTTCATCCACAAAACTTGTTTGCAATGGGATGTTGGAACAATATATTCTGCCTCTGTAGTGGATAAAGAAACTGAGTCTTTCTTTTTACACAACCATGAAACCAATCTTCTGCCAAGAAAGAAAGCACCACCACTGGTACTCTTCCATTCATCTACACATCTGGCCCAATCAACATCAGTATAAGCATTCAACATGAAATCATCACTCTTAGGATACCATAATCCATAATCTGGTGTACCTTTAAGATATCTAAATATCCTCTTTACAGCTTTAACATGTGCTTCTTTAGGATCTTCTTGGAATCTAGCAACCGAACATACTACATGCATAATATCTGGTCTAGTAGCAATAAGATACAATAGTCTTCCAATCATATATTTGTATTTTCTCTAATCAGTCCTAGGAGATTCATCATCTTTGCTCATTTTACATCGAGTTACCATAGGAGTACAAACTAGTTTGGAATCATTCACCCCAAACTTCTTCAATAGCTCTTTTACATACTTAGATTGTGAAATGAATATCCCTTTATTAGTTTGATTCACTTGTAGACCAAGGAATAAATTCAATTCACCAATCATGGACATCTCAAATTCCTTTTGCATTTCTATAGCAAACTTTTTACACATGCCTTCATTTCCATCAAAAATGATATCATCAACATATACAACTATTATCAGCATTTTTTTACCTTGCACTTTGAAGTAAAGATTGTTGTCAACAAAACCTTTGTTGAATCCTTTCTTTGTTAGGTATTTGTCTAATCTTGCATACCAAGCTTCGGGATCTTGCTTCAATCCATACAACACCTTCTTCAACTTACAAACCATGTCCAGTTTGTTAGATAACTGAAACCCTTCAAGTTGTTCCATATACACTTCTTCTTCCAATTCACCATCCAAAAATGCTGACTTAACATCCATTTGATACACTTCGAAGTCTTTGTGGGAAGAAAATGCCAAAAACATCCTAATAGCTTCCATTCTAGCCATAGGGAAAAATGTCTCTTCAAAATCTATACCTTGAACTTGTGAATATCCCTTGCATACAAGTCTTGCCTTATTCCTTACAAATTCTCCACTTTCATTTAGCTTATTCTGAAACACCCATTTTGAGCCAATCACATTTTTATTCATAGGCCTAGGGACTAGTTCCCATGTCTGATTCTTTTCTATCTTCTGCAACTCTTCTTTCATAGCTTTCATCCAACTCTCATCTTCACATGCTTCATTCACAGACTTAGGTTCAACTTTAGAGAGAAAACACAGATTTATCTCAGCTACAACTCTAATTCTTGTCTTCACACCTTCACTTTTATCTCCAATTATCTATTCCTCTGGATGATTCTTCCATGCATACTTAGGAGTATTAATAGTGGGTTCTGGATCATTCTCTTATTCTTCTTATTCTTCCATTTGTTCTTCTTTCTCTTCTTCTTCTTCCTTCTCCTTATTCTCCTCAGGTACATGTCCATAGATAGGATCATCAGGTTCAACTTCACTTATTTCAATAGGTCTGTGTATGTCTTCGTGAACTTTCACATTAGCATTTTCAACAATCTTTCTCAATATTTTTATTAAAGCATATGTATTCTTTGCTATTAGTAGAGTATCCAAGAAATATTCCTTCATCACATCTAGCATCAAAATTTTGAAGATTTTCATCATCTCTTTTAATATAACATCTACTTCCAAATACCTTGAAATACTTCACAATAGGAGTCTTACTAGTCCATAACTCAAAAGGAGTCTTTATGCTATTGTATCTGATCTAAACTCTATTAAGAACATAAACAACAGTGTGTATCGCCTCTCTCTAGTTCCGATACATTTGATTCTTTCATCATGGTTCTAGTAGCTTCCTATACTATCCGATTTTTCTTTCAACTACTCCATTCTCCTAAGGAGTTCTTGAAGTAGAAAAAATTCTTTTTATGCCATGTTGTTCACATAATGCATTAGATTCACCAGAAGTGAATTCTCCACCTCTATCAGATCTCAAACACTTGATTTTTAAATTTACTTCATTTTCCACTCTTGCTTTGAATACCTTAAACCTATCTAGAGCCTTTGTCTTTTCTCTAGGAAAAGCAACCCATGTCATTTGAGTATAATCATCAATAAGCAACATGAAATACCCATCACCATTCAGGCTTCCAGTTCTAGTCAGACCATAGAGATCAATATGAAATAAATCCATCATTCCGGTAGTAGAGTTCTCTTTTCCCTTAAAGCCACATCTTGTCTATTTCTCCAACCAATTGACAACTTCTATAAATAGCATTAGCAAGTCTTGTAATTCTAGGAAGCCCTCGATCAATCTCCTTTGCACTAATTTTGACTAGGTTATCAAAATTTACATGTCCCATTCTCCAATGCCATAACCAACTTTCACTGATTTGAGATACAAGGAATTGATCATCAACTCCCTTAAGCTGATAGATTTTTCTATGAGTTCTTCTTCCAACAGCAACCAGACCTCCATTTTCAAATCCTTTTATGATTTCATAGGTATTATTTTCAACCATATGTTTAAAAAAATTGCTACACATCTAACCAACACTCAGAAGGTTATTCCTCAAACCCTTCACATAATATACATAATCAATATTGTGCACTCCATCAAAACTAATTAAACCTTTCCCACAAATATTAGCTCCAAAATCATAATTGAACATAACTAAACCACCATCATATTTCTCAAGTTTAGTGAACTTACTCTTATCTTCGGTCATGTGATTAGAGGATCCACTATCAATTACCTAGTAGTCTTCATCCTATATTGCATGAAAAGCGGTAACCAAAGTACCTTCCATCCTATTCCTCTTATTCTCTAGAGGCTTCTTGCTTACACATTTTCTAAGGTTAGTGGATACAGATTTACTTTCCAAAGCTAAGAATAAGCACTCACTATCATCAACCTCATTCTCAAATTCATCATCATAAATTATTGCTTCTTCTTTAACATAGTACCAACTTCTTATATTTCTTATCCTTTCTATCCTTATCCTTATAATCCTTGTACTTCTTATGTATAGCTCTATTCAAAAATCTTGATCAAATTCATCATCATAAATTATTGCTTCTTCTTTAACATAGTACCAACTTCTTATATTTCTTATCCTTTCTATCCTTATCCTTATAATCCTTGTACTTCTTATGTATAGCTCTATTAAAAAATCTTGAAGCATAATGACCAATATTACCATAATTGAAACATTTAAAGGGTAACATACCTTTATACTTTCCAGTGCCTTTCTTCAACTTCCTGGTGAAGTTTGCTTTCAACTCATCATCACCATCGCTATCCAGTTCGCCTTCAATCTTCATTGCCTTAAATTATGTTTCTATCTTTTATTCTATCTTTTCTTCTTTCCAGAACTTTCTCATCTCAAATGCTTACAGGGTGTCAAACAACTTTTCTAAAGTGTACTTCTTAGGATCATACATTTCTTCAATAACTGAGAACTTATCATTGTAGTAATTCGGTAGGGTGATCAGGATCTTCTCAACTATATCTTCATCTAATAGTTTTCCTCCTCGATTTCTAACATCATTTGTAGTTAATTCAATTATCTGAAAGAAGCATGTAAATTCCTCACCTTCTTCCATTTTTACATTTACAAATCTACGATTTGCCGCCAGCTTCTTTGTCAATTTCACTCTTTCATTTCCTTCATACATGTCTTCCAACTTCTTCAAAAATTCATATGCATTATCCAAAGAAATAACCTTAGCTCACTCATTTTTAGATAAGCCACTACAAATAGCATACTTTTCCTTCTCATTTTATTCATAAGAAGAAATATCATCAGTAGTGGTAAGACCACCAGACGGGGCTGCATACTGTGTCTCAACAGCCTTCTAGGTCTTGAAACCAAGAGAGATAGTATATCCTTTCATCTATCCCTTCAAATCATTGGATTCAGTTACATCGAACATAGGGATTGTTAACTTATGTGCCATCAGATCTTCCTTAAGCGGTTAAGCTCTACACCAAGGAACCAAAGCTCTAATACCAATTGTTAAATAGGCACAGGATAACTGAGATGGGGGAGTGAATCAATTGTCACAAAATTAAAACTTAAGACTTCACACTTATCAATTTCACAACCACACTATTATGTTATTAAGTAAAAACATGAAACACAAATAACAAAAAGTAAATCAACACAATGAACACTAGATTTTTACGTGGAAAACCAAATAAGGTAAAAACCACTGTGAGGGTTAACTCACAATATAAAAAGATTATAAAACTGAATACAGAGGTTCATTGCCCAAAAGAGGACTCACTATCCAAGTACAAAGGCTCACTGCCTACAAAAAGGACTCACTATCCAACAAGGAGGCTCATTTCCTACAAATATAAAAGAGAACAAAAGATCCACCACAACAATTAACACACATTCATAACTTTGAATAAGGATTACATAAACCTTTAGCTCACTGCCTTAAGGAATCCAACACAATGAAGTATTGTTGTCTCTACTCACTCACACACACACTTATTCTCTTATAATTTGTGGCTTACTCTCATCACTTTGCATCACACTTTCATACAATTCTTCACAATTCGACTTGCTTTTATACCATCCTCAACCTTAGAAACTTTCTCCAAGGTTGGCCACAAATACCTCATTTTATAAATTCAAATTAGGTTGAAAACTCAACATTCCCATGGTGGAAAGGAATAAGAATGGACCAATAAAATATTTAACCAAGACCAAAGTTAATGTCTTAGACCAACCACATGATTCCTCAATTTAATTTTATTCTTTGAATGAAGTGTAAACACCAAGTCAGCCAAACCTAATGAAAACACAAATGAACATTGATGTACACACTTCCCAACAAGAATATGACATGTGTACTCCATAACACGCTTCATTGTGCATGAGAATACATCTCATATTTCTTTAGATACATCCACAAAAAATGAAATATGCTTGAAACTTTGAACACCTTTCACAAGTTCATCCAGACTGCACAAACCCATACTGAAACACTGAAACATGACTTCTGGATCACCAAAACTCAACCTTCTTTTTCCAAAACCCATAGAACACCATCTCAAGACATATCCCAAATTTTCAAGATCTTAAACAAAATAGCAAATGAACTATGGAGTAGAAACATTTCTCTCGGTCCTCATAAGATCAACTCTGTCAGAACAATTCACACACTGATGAACATAACTTTCATGTACTATCACACCAGAAGCTAAAACTTAGGATATGTCACCACAGGATCACCATTATCAAATATTCAAATCCGTACAAGCATAGGATCAACACTAGAGAAACTTATAGCACATACCAGAGCACTTTTTGAACACATTCATCACTTTGACTTCTCTTCTTTATTAATTTTCTCAAAATCACTTTGAAACTCATCAACATAACACATTTACAATGACATAAAGATAGCTCCATGTACTCACAACATCTCAGCAACATCTCATCTATACATGTACAATCTAAAACATACTTAACTATGTTGACATCAATGATAATACCACTAGACTAGCTCATACTTGCAACATATCTCTCATGCATAGCTCTTCCTACAATGTTTCAAATTTCCTTACGAGAGCTTTGAAATATTCCATATTAGGAGGGTTTCCACATCCACCTCTACCTCCACCTCTACCCCTTCCTCTTGGGGCTACTCTTGGAGGAATTTTTTTATCAACACCCACACTCACAAGTCCTACTACAAACTTCCTCTCTTCAATTCTCTACCTACAGACTCGGGACAACCTGCTCTAATACCACTGATGCAAGAGACCTTTCCTACAACTATTTTCACTTCAAACCTCACACAAATATTTTATGAAAAAAATAAAACAAGAGACCCAAAATCAGTAACACAAGCAATTCGTATTGGCTTAATAACACTTGCAAGTCACTAAGAAATGCATACAATGAAATGAAGGTACAAATGCAGCCTTGAAGACTGATATTACATGAAAAATCAGAGATAAATATCTTGCTACATGCAATATTAAAAATTGGATGCTTGCATTCAAACCACCTCTCAATTCTTGCAACCTCCTTGCAACTACACACAAATTCTAGAAATCACAATACACATTCACCAATGTCTACAACAAATGTCTTGCTATTTATTTTTGTCTTCCAACAGCAATATCCAAGTGTAAAATAATTCCTTCGAGGAAGATGCTATTCCCAAAACTTCCTCTTTCCAAAATATGGAATCCAAAACAATTACTCTCCCTAAAAATCCCCCCACACCAAAACTCACATCCCTCTTTTTTAAAAAATCAATAAATTTGCAGCAAATTACCTTCATGTAACTCCCAATGCATGTTTACTTCATTACCTACAAGGTAGGCCTCCACTAGCCGACACTGTTAATCCTCCACTTACCAATTTTAATTACCAATTCAAATTTCCATATCCACTTAGGATGAGCAACCAAATCATGCCTAAAGCACAATTTATAATTACATATAAATAAAAATTTCCTCCTCTCCAAATTCCAACGTCAATGTTTTCCTTTTTGTATATTAAATTAAATCATTAATCCCAACACACTTCCCAAGGCAAAAAAATCAACCCAAAACATGTCCAATTAAATAATATGATTTTTTGGTCTTATTAAACAAGCATTAACAAGGAATATGTTGGAAAACTTATGATCAATAGAACTATTGAGAATTTCAAGGGAAACATCTCAGGGATTTATTGTAGCAATTCAAGATCCAACATCATGCCAAGTTCTATGTTTTTTCATGTTATCATGGTTTTATGAAGGCTAACATCTTTTTTTAGGTCTCCAAATCATTCGAGCATTCAAGAAAGAAAGATCCAAATCCTTGAGGTGATTTGAGTGGCTTTAGTACTTTAAGGGAGCCATTGAAGGGTGGTGAGTTACAACATTTTATTATTTCATCATTCCTTCCTTTCCATCATCATTTATCATTGGCATTTTTCCATTATGGAAGTGGAAACACTTACATGGGGTTTGACTAAGGAAAGCCCCTAAATGACCCAACATCTCTTCTTTTTTGATTGTGTAGGTTATAAGTTAAGGATGATAAAGGAAAGTTTGAAGGAAATTCATTCATTATTTCATTTGTTGTCATCAAAATTATCAAGCAATGGAAACTCACCTACAAAATTTACTCATGGCATTCTAACATTTCTACAACTAGGAATCAAGAGCTCAGATCCGACATTAGAGGATTGCAAAATCAATTTCAAGATCTCCCATGAAAGACCCATACGCCCCTTGGAATCTAAGTCCCTCTTGGCATGTTGAATTTAACTTTTGGTGATATTTACACATCACTCTACCTCTCCCAAATCCACTTACAAATTACTGTTTAGATATATTCATCTTTGGGATTTTGCATTTTTCATATTAGGTCATATAGTTCCATTAGGTTAAACATTCCATTTCATTTTTGATTCATTTGTAAGACTCAAAAGGATCAAATCTAGGTTTTATTGGCTCACCTTTGAGGTTGAAAGTCAATCTATGGACCTTGTTGATTTTCTTCTTAATGAGACCCTTTTAAACTTGGAATTGATCTTACATTTAGATATAAACTTAGCATCATCCATTTTCCTATGTTTCACAAGCTTTTACTATTTTACTATTCATCATAATTTGATTCTCCATTTGTAATTCAACAACTTGTTTTGTTGGATATACATGTGAATAGCTTCATTTTGTCTTATAATTGATCTCTCAAGTTTGTCTTTTTTTGGATTTTTTGAATATAGTGTACATTGGAACCCATATTATGCATCATTTATTTTATACAAAGATAATAAAATATTTTTGTGCGAACCCCTCTCCTAGTACCTGCAAAACAACATGAGTAAACAAGTTAAACAAGGAATTTCAAGCCAAAACAAGGATTCCCCATGAAATCCATTTACAACCTCAAACTAGGAATGAAAATAACAAAGAACACAATGAAATTGATAAAACAAAGATTGAATCCTAATTAGATGTGCAAACTCATGATCCCATGGGGGAATTGGTGCCAATTTGATGTGAAAATTGGCCCTTTCTGAATTCCTATGATGAAATCTTGATATGTTGAAGATGATGTTGATCCACTTTGATGAAGAGATGAGAACTCCAAGCCAAATCTGCAAAAAGCCTAGCTAAGAATTCAATGATGGATGGAAATGGCTAAATATTTTAGCATAATAACTTTGCAATGTTTGTGGATGATCAAATGAGGATATGAGCTCTTTATTTATAGAATTCTAAGATGGATGAATGTCCAAATTTGAGCAATGTGGGACTAACATTCATCCAATGATATGATGCCACTTGTCAAGCTATTAATGGATGGAGGATGTGCAAGATTTGGGGATTGTGCCAATAAATGCAAGTATTTGAATTTCAAATTTGTTGAAATGACATGCAAGAGGGAAGGGAAAATGCAATAAATGCCACTTGGGTCAAGGAAAAGGACATGTAAGAGATTTTAAATGCCTTGTTGGATGTACATGTTGACTTGGAATTTTTGAATTCAAATTGAGAGAATATTCCAAAAGATGCCTTGTGAGGAAAATAGGGATTTAATAAATGAATTAAATCTATTTTCTTGTGCAACTTGCATTATCTAGAGGATGGACATGAATGAGGTTAAATTAATCAAGGGTTAATTAATTTAATAGAAGAGGTTAGATGATGTGACTTATTTGACTCAAATTTATGGATTTATTTAAATCAAATAAGAGAGGAATATGATAAGAGGCTAAATAAATAAGGAGTTTGATTTATTTAATTAAAAGGGTGGTGTTAGACTTAAATCAAATAAGGTTTTAATTTATTTAATTTAATGGATAGACTTTAGAGATTTAATCAAATAAATTGATTATTTAATTAAATAGGGATAATTAGATCAGATGGATTGATTTAATTAACAAAAGAAAGTGACTTAATTAGAAAAAATGATTTATTTAATTAAGAGACGGATATTGATGAATTTAAT
Organism: Sequoia sempervirens; assembly: GCA_007258455.2. NCBI lineage: Eukaryota > Viridiplantae > Streptophyta > Pinopsida > Cupressales > Cupressaceae > Sequoia > Sequoia sempervirens. The sequence goes on along the minus strand of VDFB02193867.1, from coordinate 113,937,144 downwards.
CAGATAGGGGAATTTGATTAAATGGTTAGACCAAGGGATGATTTAGGAAGAAACGATGTTAGTAAGTCAGGATCAGATGCACAATGTCAATCAGTATATTTTATGTGTCTACAATTTTAAACAAGTTTGTTTTAATTTGATTTAAAAATTATATAAATTTATTATATCCAAGTTATGATTTAAGTTATTTATATTTTTAAATATGAGATATAGTTATAGAATTTCATATTTTTATATATTAAAATATGTTTATTGAAATATTTAATTTTAAAAGAAGGTGCATTTTTTTAAAGATTGGCTTAGGTTGTATATAACTTAGCAACAAATTAATTTAGTTTGGGAATGATAAATATGTAAATCAATAACTAAATGAAAAGGAATATAGATATTTAGCATAAAATATGTAAATTAATATTAAATTAGTGTAATGATCGAAATTATATACCCTCACAACTTTGCATTATTTTTTAATTTCACTTTAGTGTTCATCTCTCTTAGTGTTCTTTTTCGATTCGTTCAACCTTTACCTTGGTCTTTTTTGGTATGGTGCTAAGGCTTTTTTTTAATGAAAAATCTTCAAAGAAGACTAGTATAAGCATTTAGAAGTAACCATTATTGGAGAAATTATGTTTACTTTTTTTTTTGGGTTATATGGACTTGTGGAAAGCTTATAGATTGGGGTACTTAAGTAGATTTATTTAGAGCTAAAGTAAATTATAACTATAATTAATTATAAAAAAAAAGGATATATATCTACATGTATTTATTTTCCCATGTGTCATCATGCCCATGTTTGTGTTAAGAGTGAAAAGATATGACTCAAAATTTCTTAGAATGTAGCCTAGTACCTCTAAAAGGATAAATTGTGCATGAGATTTGTATTATCAACATAGGGGAGGTTGTAAGTGAAACAAAGAAAAAGAGATTCCCCCAAATAGGATCAACCAAATGGAGGAACCTAATTTTCCTTAGGATGTTTCACTCAATTATGAGGGGTAAAATGCTTAAATAATAATCATAAATCAATCATAACTATTATAATAACAATAAAGAAGGTTTTAAGATGCTGAAACAATGTGTACCTTGTTGAAAAAGTGTTATTTCAAGGGTCATTGAGTGCTCATTCACCCAATGGAAAATGGGTCCCTACTAGGATATTAAAAAAGTGATTTATGGGTTCTATTCTTTAATGTCTGCACTCCTAGCTCCTTGGTGATTAGTGCTCAAAAGTCAAAAATAAATTATGTAGCTTCATTTTCATGATCTTGCAAGATGGATGACAACTTTTGCAACTTTTCAATCTTGACAACTTTGCAACTTTTTATTCTCCACTTGATCTTCAACCTAAAACCTACAATCACACATCAAAGGAGAATAAAACATGTTTATTGTTACAAAATAGGGGTTTTCCTTGGTCAAACCCCATTTAGGTAATTAAACCTTATGATGAAACAATGATACATGAAAATGAAACATGAAACATGGAACAATGATACCTTGGATGAAGTCTTGGATGTCAAATCAACAATATAACATGAAGTGGCTATGAAGAATGTAGATCTTGATCTTGAATATGGATGTGAAACAATGCTTGTAAATGGATCTTCAATGCTAAACCAACACATAAGCTCAACAACATGCATGATACACTAAATCTTTGACATGATGATTGTAGCATAGAAAAAAGTGCACCTTGCTTGATTAAGGAATTATTAATGACAAATTGGACCTAATGTCACCTTGATCTAGTGGTTTGAGGTTTTTTACACATTTACACTAGGTATTGGGCCCTTGAAAACTGAATAAAATGCATTCATCAATGTCTTGTAAAGGTGTTGTAAATGACTTTCACACTTTTCTAGACTTTTACTAAGTATTTAAGTCTAATGGACCTATTTTTCCCTTAATTCAATATTGTAAAATGCATTTAATTACATTCTTACATTAATCTAGAAGGCTTGTAAATTAAACCTAATCTTAATCTAGTTGTGTTGTAGAAAAAAGGGCAGTTTTCTTGACATGGGATTAACTCATGATAAAATGGACTTAATGAGGCCTTGATCTAGGTGTTGTGAGGAATTTTATGCATCCACACTGGGTCTTGGACCTTTGTAAACTAAATAAAATTCTTTTAATGACATCTTGTGAAGGTGTTGTGAAGTGTTGTAAGACATTTCTACATTCTTCTAGACTCTATTTATTACAATTTTTACCTAAAAATCACCTTTTTATTCATCAACAACTCCTATTAGGTGTTGTAAAGTCTTGTAACAAGCTTTCACACTTTTCTAGGCACATCTTCACTATTTATCCCTTTTTCATGCTTTATTTGACACCCTTTATACCCTAATATGACTTAATTAAGTGTATTTTGAATGTTATCCCAACAAATAACATTAAATACATTTTTCCCGACACATGTTTTTAGGTCCTAGGTGGGACCCATCGCCATGGGTGGTGAATGAGTCCCCCTTGGCCCCAAATTCAAAATTTTTTAAATTTCCTTTCGGGATTTTATTCAAAATCACTTTATATGTTGGCCTATGATGAGGTATGAACGGGTAAATACAACACAATTGTGTATAAATATGAGATTTTCATCTCATTTCCATATCTTCTTGACATCACACAATCTCCTATTTTCTTAAATCTCTCATACATCTATCTTCTCAAGTAACTTATGGCTTTCACATTGCAAGTCATCAATTTAGCTTCTTAAGACATTCAAGGGAAGATTCTACATGTTATGCTACAAAATTTCAAGATCAATCATCATGTCAAGGTAATCTATTCCATTTTTGCATGTTTCATTCCTTTATTTCATCATTTTGGTTTAATTACCTAAACGTGGTTTGACTAAGGCAAACCCCCATGCCCTAACAATCAACATTTCTTCTTTTCTTATTGTGTGTTTGCATATTTAGGTCCTTTGGAAGCTTGGAAATCATTGAAAATCAACCTAAAAGGTTGTTAAAGTTCTCTCTCCATTGAACAAGTCAAAGAATCAACAAAAAAGTCATTTTTCAGACCCAAATATAATAGTTTTAGAAGCAGACACCTGTAGAAGACAGAAGTGCAGATCTACATCTATAGAATCAAGTCCTGACTTTGTAGATTCCTATAGGTGGATTGATTCACCACCCATGGTGAATGAGTCCCACCTGTAGGCCTAAAAAGGTGATTTTGTCATAATTCAGTTCCTGACATTCAGAAACCTGTTTCCAAGACTTTTCATCAGAAGAAGGACTAATTCGCCATGCATGGATAATCAGTCCTAGTTACCATTAGTAGTGATTTTCAAGACATTCCAGAACCTTCCAGTACCATCAGTCTACCTCTAGGTGCACTCTATTCAGTCTCATCAATTTATGTTTTCATTTATTTAAGTTTCTAGTTCACATTTGCAATCAACACTGTGTTTTCCAACATCTTGCATTATATTAGTTTACATTCATTTATTTGCATTTGTAAGCATTCAAATACATCCACACACACTTCACATCCACTTCCCATCTATTCGTACATTAATCTTGAGTGAAACATTGTGCATTTTAGACCTATCTTTCTCCTTCTAGGTGAAAAACCCTAAGAGAGCTAGAAAGAAAGTAGGTCCCAAAATCCTTCATTTCATTTTGGTGAACCTGTTGTTTGAACCCCCTCTTTTCTGATTTTGGAGTCCATTAATCATCCTAGATTTTCTTTCATTACATTTTGCATTAGTTAAGCTTGCATTCTAGGGTTTCATTTTTACATGTGTAAAAGTGCATAATAGGTTGCATTTTTGCATCTTTAATCATTGAAAAATTATAAATTTTTGCAATTTTCATTTGGACCTGCATCATAGCATTCTGAAAACATAAAAATCAGTCACAAATTTCTAAAAAAATTGTAAAAATTACATACTGGGACTCATTTGCCACCCTGGGCGAATCAGTCCCTTTTGACCCCTGAAACAACATTTTACAGAACTCAGAAATTTGTTTTTAGGCTTATGTTTGGTGTCTTAACTTGTATATATTAGTCAGTTGCATTTTTGTAGCATGCATTTTGTCAAAATTTTCTTCAATTAGCTCATTTCATGCATTGTTTCATTTCACTTTTTTGCATTCACCACATTTTATTTTTAGAATATTGCACAACCATTTAAAAATTGAAAATTGCATTACATTGTACTTTCTTTCATTTTAGCATGTTTTATTTTAAAAGATATATTCTTGCTTCGATTAAACATGGATTTTATAAGCATAATATCCCCTTTTATCAGTTTTCTTTTGACTACCATAATAGGGACTTTAAAAAACAATCCATTCCTACACTTCTTACTCTTGCATTACCCATTGGTGAGAATGGGAATGTAGACAATCATAACACACATACTTGTTCTTCTCCCAATACCACTCCTGTTAGTGATGAAAGTATTGTGGTACAAGAAGTTACAAATATTAAGAGTCTTGCTTGTCCATCTCCTTATTCCCCTTTGGATGACCTTACACAACAAGAACATTCGATCATTGACACATTCTTCAACATCACCTTACCATATCTTCATAGTCATGACAATCAATCTTTTCCATTTCCTAATATTCCTCCTCGGTGTAAAGAGGATAGGTTGGTGTTAGAAGATACCTCTATTATAACTCATGACACTCTTGATCCTCCCTTCCCTCATGTCCCTATCCTATGGGAAGATCTCTTTGAAAATCATAGTGGTTCTTCTCTTGATACCTCCTCCACTTGTGCTGAAGCTATTTCCCACACATCAAACTTGGATGAACATATTACAATCTCTCCTTGTAGGGTAGATCATATGGAACAAGAGAATAAGACCTTAATGATAATGAACATTCAACCTTGACATCCTCTCATAATTCTCTTTCCCCTCCTCGTGATCCCTGTTGTCACCTAGAAAGGCACCCTATGCAAAGTTGTAAATTGAGCTTTCTAGTGAAACATTGGATCACTTTGAGGCTGTGGGTCACCTAAGATTGGAGTGAACCTCTAGAGAAGGTCGGCTTCCTTTGTGTTATCACCTAAACTACCGATTCTTTGATGGTAAAGGGAGAAGGAAAATTCATAAAAATGGAACTAAACTTATGGTGATACACTATATTAATAAGAAATCATGAAGCAGACACAGGAAGAACATACACTTGAAAGCCTAATTGCTATTCTCAGAGCAACTTCTTTCAGACATAATGTCTTAGTCCTAACAGGTTTGGTCTACATACATATCTTGGGAAGGAAAGATTAATTTCACAACCTTAAGACATAACTGCAGAGTTATAAAACACAGTTAAAGACTTGCATGTTCAAAAGGAAGATACAGAAATGAGAATCAATACAAACATGAACACAAACTTCCAAGGTAAACTCTGTGTTGTATTCAGGATTCCAATTGAGTTATAGAAAAACATACATTAATTGAGAAAGGAATGATTAAAAAATCACTAACTCTTCAAAGTGTGTAATCAAAACTTTTTACAAAAAAGGAAAAAATGCCTTATATATCAAATTGTATCGGCCCCTTAGGGGTTACAAAAATTATCCCAGGCCAGAAAAATTGCCCCTTAGATTTTTATTGAACTTCAAGCTGCACCCTGCGTGTCCATGTTGGTGTCAAAAAATTCCTTCAAGGGACTCCCTTCTTGAACATCTTGCAACCACCGCCTTCACTTCTGCTACTTGTGTCCATCTTTGAATCACTCTGCAGTCGAGCTACTTTGTATGCTCCTAAGCTCCAAACAGATAACCCACTACTAGTCATTATGTTAATCTTCTTCATCTGGTTGAGCCGCCATGGGCTTTTGGCTTTCTCTGATTGGTTGAGTGATCTACACGCAGACTCCTGGGCAGTCAAAACTTCTAAAATGAATCACATCTCAACGAGACACTGGAAGTGTCTCACCGATGCAATTAGGTGTCTCTAAGCTATCATCATATCATAGACAGTTGGTGAGACGTTAGGGCGAGCTCAAATACTTTTATCGGGCCCTAACATCCTTTCGGCAAGACCCTAAACCCTCGGTAAGACATTGTGCCAATATCAAATTCTTTCGGTGAGCACATCCCCGTCAACAAGACTCTTGGCAATGACCCCTAGTCTTCTCCTCCGGGCTCTAGCTCCTTCGACTTTTGGTGAGACCTTATCGGGTCGGAAAGACCTCATGGTGATGGCTTTGTCTTATGGCGAGCTCCTTACCTTTTGGTTGGTGAGACATCACGCAGTTGCTGAGACTTCATAGCGAACTCCTGTTGTTTGCCTGAGCTCTCTTCTATTCGATGTGACCGCATTAAGTCGGGAAGACATCTTACCGAATGTAAGACCACTTTTCTAAGTTTCCCCGAATGCATTTTACTCTGCTAGGCCCTACATTTCCTTCATTGTGCCTTATTTGATGTCACCCCAAGACATTTTATTCCACTAAGCTCCAGGTCTCCTTCATTCTTCGGCAAGACTCTGCTAGTCAAGAAGACATCATGGTGAAAGGAAAACGCTACACTGAGCCCCCCTTTGTTGTCGCCAAAACATTGGTCTATCGGCCAGACCCTCCTACTAAGCACACTAGTCTCCCCAAACACTCATCTTTTGGCCAGACTACCTGTTTATCGCCGAGACTCACACCGAAATTTTCCATTCCACCAGGCTCTTCATTTCTTTCAGCAAGACTCTGCTAATTGGGAAGACTTCATAGCGAGGTTCCCCAATCATACCGATATCTACTTTTGTCACTGAGACACCCACACTTCGCTGAGACCTCTTGTAGAATTTCTTTTCCTTCGGCGAACTCTTCATTTGGAAAGACACCCGGCGAGACCCCTCGTTGTCGGCGAGACATTAGCCTATCAGCCAAACCCTCCTCTGAGTTCCTTAACTCTTGGCGATGAGCCACTTTCTTTTGGTCGGGGAGACATCTGGCCTTCGGCAAGACATTATGCCGAAGTTTGAAACTTTTGGCGATCCTACTTTTTATTTGTGAGGCTCCACTAGTGGGTGAGACCTTCGCCGACTATACCTTCTATGTCACCTAGACTTCTTAGTGTCGGAAAGACCTCAGGGCAATATCCTCATCTCCTGATGAAGGCACTCTTTTTCACTGAGACTCTTCAAAACTAGCGGGGGTGGGATCAAGACGAAACTGGAGCCGGAACCAGGGGAGAAAGGAAATGAGAGCAAAGATAGATGAATCCCAATGGAACCAGGATGAAGACCAAAATGGGAAAAAAACAAAGCAAAAAGTGGAACTGGGACTGGAACTAAATCCAGACCTGAAGCTTTCTCCAAGTTTCAAGTTCGGATTTCATTATGATCCCGCCCCCAGCAACATACGAGGAAGGAAGGAAAGAGGAAAAACACAAGGGGGGAAAAAGGAAGGAGGCAAGACGATCACAGGTCATGAAGAAAAGGAGATAAGAAAGAGCGAAACTGGAACTTTTGGAAAAGTTCCAAGGTTGGTCTCGTCCCGACTCCACCTCTGACGGAAACAAAGGAGAAAGGGATAGAAAACATAAAAACCCGGCGAAACCGGAAATGGGATGGGACTAGTACCCGAAACTTTTTGGAAAAGTTTCAGGTTCAGTCTCGGTTTTGATTCCTCCACCGACAAAACAAAGGGAAAAAGGTACAAGGAAAACAAAATGGAAAAGGAGGGAAACAAGGCAAAACAAAAAAGAAGGAAAACCCACCCGAAACTGAAGACCTGCACGCTGGGCTCAACCCTTTTGGGAGCCACATTTAATCCACGTGCTAAAATTTTAAAACATCATTCTCCCCTGCATCTGGACAAGAAGCAAACAAGTTAGAAAAATGTGATCCTGATGCAAGTGTTCCTTTATTTGGTCTTCGAGAACCCTTGAAAACATGGGTTACCCTGCCTGATTGAGCCCATAGGCAAAAAATGGGTAACATTTCTGGTGACCTTTGTTGGATGTTTTCCTACTAAACATGAAGACCAGTAGCCTAGGCCTATCCACTAGGCCTGGAGTCATTTGGAAGGATCAGAAAACAAAATAAAAAATATCAGTTTTGTACATGGCCGCAACTTGCTTGAGATCCACAGGACACAACAGGTTGCTAGAAGTAAACACAACAGGGGAAAACGAAAGAGAAATTACTATGCCATCACAGTACCCAGGAAATAGAAAATAATTAGCCTGAAGCGTAGAAGCACTTATTGAAAATACAAACCTAAACTAATATATACAAAAGAGGAAACCCATCAGATTTGAAAACAGGGTTTAAGGTGTATCCCATTGACTGGGATAGGAAGTACTTTCCCATTTGTTGTAGCCAGCTAATAAGAATTGTGCTCCTTACAATCTATGATAAGGAATGGACCTGTCCACATGTTATCGAACTTGGTGTGATGGCCTGGCTTACTTTTCAAAACATCCCATTTCAGCACGAGATCTCCTACCTTGAAATTTTTTTTCTGTAGCCTTCTTGTCAAATGTTCTTTTCATTTGGAGCTGATGATGCTCCAAGACTTTCATTGCTCTGTCCCTTAATTCTTCGAGCCCCATGAGCTCTGCATACCTCACAGACATGGGGTCCTATTCCTCAAACATTTCCAACTGGTGAACAATGTCTAGAGCTGGAAGCTCCATAGATAGGGGTAATCTTGCCTCTTTTCCATAGACCAACATATATGGAAAATTACCAACAGATCTCTTAGGGGTCACTCTATCTGCCCAAAGTACATTCTTTAAACTGTTGTGTCAGGTCTTTTGATTATCCTCTATGTTTTTTTTAATGATCCTGATGAGGTTCTTATTTGTGCTTTCGGCTAAACCATTACCTTGAGGGTAATAATTTGAAGATGTGCTCAAATGGATGACATGCTTAACCGCCCAATCCGCTAATGTTAATTCTACAAATGCAAGAGCGTTATCAGAAATGATAGAGTCGGGCACTCCAAACCTAGTGACTATATCTTCATAGAAGCTCAAAACTAAAGACTCTTTTGCTTCTTTTAAAGTTACCGCTTCTGTCCACCTTGTAAAATAGTCAGTGGCTGTAAGTACCCATTTGTGACTAGCACTAGAAGGTGGATTTATTGGCCCAATGAAATCAATGCCCCATCTCATGAAGGGATGCTCCACTTGAATTGGATGCAGGGGCATAGCAGGTAGTTTTTCCTTTCCTAAAAATAAAACACATTTGACACACTTTCTTGACCAAGAATATGCATCTTTGAACAAGTGGGGCCAATAATAACCAGCTCTCATGATTTTCCAGGTAGTAGTTCTTGGGGAAAATGACCTCCCGTAGCTCCATCATGAAATTCATGAAGCACCTTTTCAACCTGATCGCTATGAATGCATCTTAGTAGGACCCCATTTAGATCCCTTTTAGAAAGAACATTATTTATCAGCACATACGGTATGGACTGTAGCCTAAAGTGTCTTCTTTTAGCTCTATTCAAACCATATGGACACTCACCAGTCTGTAAGAAATGGGTCATATCTTGAACCCAATTAGTTGTCCCCATAGACACATCATCTTGAGCATTCTGAAACTCATTTGTATTTGTAAACACATCATCCTTTTCTAATTCATTTTTTTTGTTTAACCCTGTAGCAAGTTGTTCACAGAGACCCTTACCTCTAACCAACTTGGTGATCTTGATATCTACGTCATACTCCATGACCTTAGTAATCCACCCTACTCTTTTTTTCATTCAGTTCTTTATTCAATAGAAATTCCTTCACACTTGCATGTGCAACCAGAATATGAACCTTATTGTTTGAAAGCAAAGGTTTAAACTTCTTCAGACTTCTGATCACAACAAGAGCATGCTTCTCAACAAACATATACTTCTCTTCTTAATCAGCAAGTATTTGACTGAAGAAAGCAATGGGCTGTTCTAGATTATCCCTATTCTTCTGAACCAGCATAGCAGAGATTGAACTACTACTACCAAAAGCATATAAAAAGAAGTCTTTAGAGAAGTCTGGGTTTACCAATGTTGGGGTATATGCTAATGCCTCCTTGATTTCTCCAAAACTATGCTTTGCCTCCTTTATCCAACTGAAAACTGCATTCTTCTTTAACATGGCTGTCAAAGGTTGTAATAGGTTTGCAACAGCAGGGATAAACCTTCTCAGAAAGTTGATTCGCCCCAAAAAAGCTTTGTAGACCCTTCTTGTGATTTGGTAATGGTAGCTCCAATATAGCTCTGACTCTTTCAAAATCAATGGCAACTCCATCTTTTGATACTATATGGCCTAAAAGCTTACCTTCATGAACTGCAACAATACTTTTTATAGGATTGAGGGATATCCCATATTCTCTACACTTTTCAAAAACTTGCTTGAGGTGTGACAAATGTTCATCAGCTCTCTTGGAATAAACTGTAATGTCATCTAGATAAATCAGCATAATCTTGTTGATCAAGCTTTGAAACGCCATGTCCATGGCCCTCTGAAATGTGGCACTAGCATTAGATAAACCAAAAGCCATCCTTTTGTATGCCATGGTGCCCCACTTAGTTGTAAAAGTAGTTTTAAACTGGTCTTCCTCTTTAACCAGCACTTGATTATAGCCCAAAAAATCATCTAACAAGGAAAATCTCTTAGAACCAGCAACTACTTGCAAGATTTGTTCCATGGAGTGCAGCGGGTAGTGGTCTTTTAAAGATGCTCGGTTAAGATCCCTGAAGTCTACACAGAGTCTTATCTCACCATTCTTCTTCCTAACTAGTACAAGGTTAGAAACCCATGAAGTATGCTTAATAGGAAAGACAATACCCCCCTCAACTAATTTGGTTAGCTCTTTAATCATTAAAGGCTCAAGCTTAGGATTCAAGGGCCTTTGTTTCTGCCTTACTGGCTTGGCACTAGGTTCTAACTCAATTGTGTGCTGAGCAATATGGGGATCAAACCCTTTCAAATCTGAATATTCCCAAGCAAAGACATGATGAAATTCTTGGCACAAAGCAACAAAAGCTTGTTTATCTTCATATGAACAAATTTTGCCTATCTTAAGGAGCTTACCTTTGAAAATTTTCAGTTCCTTGTAATGCTCTTCTTTGATTTGCAAGCCAGCTTTACCCTTTTTAAGCTGATCATCAATACTGAAAATAAACTCTAACGTAACAAGACCTTTGGGTAACTTATTTGTCCTCAGCTGTATGACCTGATCATCATATTGTTGCTTGAGTTTTGTTTGATTCACCATAGAGAACTGATCTTCTTTGAGCAAGAAATAAAGGATCTGTTCATCACTGTCAAAGACTTGCCAGTGAATATTGTTATCAGGAATTGACGGTCTGACCACAACTTTCACATACTGCTGCACTCTCTCTTTTCTAATGTCATATGGAATATCAAACTGTGCCCCAACGGCTGCAAGCCTATCAGCATGCTTGTTCTGATTTCTTGAAACATACACTAAGTTAAAGGCATCAAAATCCACAAGCATGTTCCACACTCTATTTCTATAAGACTTTAGTGCGTCATTTTTAGCAACATTCAGGCGTCTTACTTGATTAACAATTAATTCACTATCCCCATAGACTTTCAAGCTGGTTATTCCTCTCTTCCTTGCCCACTCTAAACCTTGAACAAGGCCCTCATATTCAGTAGTGTTATTGGAGCATGCAAAAACAAAACGGAATGCAGAGTAGTACCTATCACCTTGTGGAGAAATCAACATTGCACCTCCTCCTACTCCATTCTTACTTCTGGAACCATTGAAGAACATCTCCCAAAGTTCACTTAGTGGCTGCAACAACTGATCTGCATCTTTCTCTAGGTTTGGAATCTCTGTGTTAGGCTCAAGAATGACATAGTTGCCCATACCAACATCTTGAATGAGGTCCTTAGGACTGTCCAATACATTTTCGACTGCCCATTCATGCAGCAGCACGTCAGGAACAACTTCTGATTGGAGTTCTTGAGCAGCAGCCAGCTCATTGTCAGTAAAAGCAACACAATTTGTATTTGCAGCAGAAAGAGCAGCATTGATGGGACTTGGGTTATATGGCTCAATATGATCCTTGGCCAACCTTTTAGATTTAATGGTAACCTTGGTTCTGTATCTTTTTCTAAATAGCATATGTGACCAATCAACCGACACATAACCACCTATCTTGGCTGTAAAGTCTCTTGATAAGCACAAGGAAAAGAAGGGTGGAAGGTCTATGACACATATGTCTTGGGGAACTGAAAAGTTAGGACAAGCATGAAGGGTAAGACTTAAATCCTTAATGATGCCCAGTGTACTAACAGAGGTACCGTCCAATCGGATTATTCCTTTTTATAAAGGCTAATATTTTAGCCCAAGCTTGTCAGTAATCTATTTTGGCATCACAGAGCTACTAGCTCCACTGTCTACCATACAATTATAAACTAACTTATCACCAATAATCACTGACACGTAAAAGGGGGGTGGTTTGATTTCTTTTCCCATCTCTTTGTTGGGCCGCTTATCATTTCCTTGAGGATTATTTGTCAAAATAGTCCTAACATGACCTATTGAAGACTCATATTGATTAGACATTTTCAAATTTGACAGGGCTGACTGTAACATATCCTTTTGACCTGGGATGGATAATGAGTCCCACATGGACATTGTGACATTCATTTTTGTCATATTATCAAGGAGATTATAAGGTACAATTGGATTTATTTAGGATGTACCTTTATACTATTATGATCAGCTTGCGTCTATGACTGCTCCTTGTCTAGGAGTTGCTGATTTCTTTGCCAAATAGGAGCCACTCGAGGGGTAGATGGTTCTGCAGTCACTACCTTTACTTTTTCAGCCACTTGACCAAGTTCAAAAGCTCTCTTCTTTGCTCTGGTGTTAGCTGCAACTGGAGGACTATCTTCATTCAACCCACAGAATTCTTGACCTTGCCAATTAAGTAGGGTAGTATCATTGCTAAATTGGTCCTGGTGTTGTGGGGATGCATCATTGTTTGCACCCTGCTGTGAACTTGAAGCATTTTGTACCATAAGTGCTTGGTTGATCAGTTTGTTTAAGCAAGTGGCCTGGTTATGAGGTTGGTTACAAGGGTAACACCACTCATAGTCTACTGCTAAGTTGTTTTGGATAGGAACCAGCTCCTTGGTCGCACTAACAGGGGCTGGAGCATAGGCCTGAAAAGGCCTTGTGTTCACACTCTGTCTTAGGCCCTGATAATTGCCTTGATACTGTTGTTTATTACCTTGATATGCTTATTGTTGGCCTAAATTTTGCTACTGATAAGGCCTACTATATGATTTATGCTTCTCTAAGCTTACAAGCTTGTTACCAAAAGACTACAATAGATTTTTGATTTCCTATAACTCATTTGGAGAACTGGAAGCAGCATTTTCTTGTGTTACAATAACTGGAACAGTAGCTGGCAGCATTGGCACAACTGGTATAGGTGTGAAAGGAGGTATTTGCAAAGGAATGTTTGCATGAATCTCTGGAAATATAGGCATTGGAGGCCTAGGAGTGAGTTTACCAGCTTGTATTAAGCTGTTCTCAACTCTGATTGCTATTTCGAAAGCATCTGGCAAGGACACTCCTCCCATTGACTGTATCATGAAAATTATATTGTTGTTCAAAGCCCTCAAAAAGTATAAAAATGTGTATTATGGAGGTGGCCTCACCATTGCAGGGATTCTATCCCAAGTTCTTTGAAATTTGAAGTTGAAGTCATTCATCTGCTCTTGTGGAGCCCTCTTAACTATAGTCAATTGTTCCAATAGAGACAAGTTGTCAGACCTATCTTGAAATTATTTATGCAACTTGTCTCCAAATTCATCCCATGTTGCAATTGAATTAACTAGTAGGCTCCTATACCATTGCACAGCTCTTCCCTTCAGTTAATCAGCTAGTAATCTCACTGCAACATCCTCTTGGGTTATGTGATGGACTCCACATAATGAAGCCACATCTCTCATGTGTTCAATCAGGGTAGTTTGATCTTCTCCCATGAAAATTGGCAAACTCTTCAAGGCTGTCATTGGAATGTCATTATGTTGCACCAAATTCAATGGGCTCCCTCCATTAAAAGCAACAAAGGTTTGATTCCTTGGAGCGGCCATTGGAGGTAGCTGAATTGGGTTTACTTGTATAGCAAAATGAGATCCCACTGATGGAGTGGACTGAGTTCTTCTGGAATAAATGACTGTTGTTCCTCTTTTTTCTATTGTGTTTCCTTTCCTTCTTGGTGGTGACAGCTACAAATATTCAAAGGGACCTGAGCTATCTCTTGTCTGAACTTTTCTCATAAACTATAGAAAGAGTTGATTTCTGGAGTTCTTCCTCTTTGTGGAGTAGCCAGGTATGCAAAAAGGCTTGTATAAAGTCTATAATTCACTGGCTGCATACCAAACTAGTAGTTAAAAAACAAATTCCAGTCCCACCGGGCGTGCCAGAAACTGTTGTCACCTAGAAATGCAACCTATGCAAAGTTGTAAACTGAGCTTTCTAGTGAAACATTGGATCACTCTGAGGCTGTGGTCACCTGAGATTGGAGTGAACCTCCGAAGAAGGCCGACTTCCTTTGTGTTATCACCTAAACTACTGATTCTTTGATGGTAAAGGGAGAAGGAAAATTCATAAAAATGGAACTAAACTTATGGTGATACACTATATTAATAAGAAATCATGAAATAGACATAGGAAGAACATACACTTGAAAGCCTAATTGCTATTCTCAGACAACTTCTTTCAGACTTAATGCCTTAGTCCTAACAGATTTGGTCTACATACATATCTTGGGAAGGAAAGATTAATTTCACAACCTTAAGACATAAGTGCAGAATTATAAAACACAGTTAAAGACTTGCATGTTCAAAAGGAAGATACAGAAATGAGAATCAATACAAACATGAACACAAACTTCCAAGGTAAACTCTGTGTCGTATTCAGGATTCTAGTTGAGTTACAAAAAAATATACATTAATTGAGAAAGGATTGATTAGAAAATCACTAACTTTTCAAAGTGTGTAATCAGAACTTTTTACAAAAAAGGAAAAAATGCCTTATATATCAAACTGTATCGGCCCCTTAGGGCTTACAAAAAATATCCCGGGCCAGAAAAACTGCCCCTTAGATTTTTATTGAACTTCAAGGTGCACCCTGCATGTCCATGTTGGTGTCAAAAAATTCCTTCAAGGGACTCCCTTCTTGAACATCTTGCAACCACTGCCTTCACTTCTGCTACTCTTGTCCATCTTTGAATCTCTCTATAGTCGAGCTGCTTTGTATGCTCCTGAGCTCCTAACAAATAACCTGCTACCTGTCATTATGTTAATCTTCTTCATCTGGTTGAGCCACCATGACTTGCTTTTGGCTTTCTCTGATTGGTTGAGTGATCTACACGTAGACTCCCGAGTGGTCAAAACTTCTCCTAAAATGAATCGCCTCTCGGCGAGACACTAGAAGTGTCTCACCGATGTGATTAGGTGTCTCAAATCTATTGTCATATCATAGATAGTCGGTGAGATGTTATGGCGAGCTCAAATACTTTTATCGAGCCCTAACATCCTTTCGGAAAGACCCTAAACCCTCGGCAAGACATTGTGCCGATATCAAATTCTTTTGGCGAGCACATCCCCATCGCCAAGACTCTATCCGATGACCCCTAGTCTTCTCCTTCGAGCTCTAGCTCCTTCAGCTTTCGGTGAGACCTTACCGGGTCGGCAAGACCTCATGGCGATGGCTTTGTCTTATGGCGAGCTCCTTACCTTCTGGTCGGTGAGACATCACGCGGTCGTTGAGACTTCATAGCAAACTCCTATTGTTTTCCCAAGCTCTCTTCTATTCGTTGTGACCGCATTAAGTTGGGAAGACATCTTACCGAATGTAAGACCACTTTTCTGAGTTTCCCCAAATGCATTTTACTCTATCGGGCCCTACATTTCCTTCGTTGTGACTTATTTGATGTCACCCTGAGATATTTTATTCCACTAAGCTCCAGGTCTCCTTCATTCTTCAGCAAGACTCTACTAGTCGGGAAGACATCATGGAGAAAGGAAAACACTACAACAAGCCCACCTTTGTTGTTGCCAAAACATTGGTCTATCGGCCAGACCCTCCTGCCGAGCACACTAGTCTCCCCGAACACTCATCTTTTGGCCAGACTACCTTTTTGTCGTCGAGACTCATGTCAAACTTTTCCATTCCATTGGGCTCTTCATTTCTTTCAGCAAGACTCTGCTAGTCAGTACGACTTCATAGCGAGGACCCCCAGTCATACTAATATCTGCTTTTGTCACTGAGACACCCACACTTTGCCAAGACCTCTTGTAGAATTTCTTTTCCTTCGGTGAACTCTTCATTTAGCAAGATACCCAGCGAGACCCCTCATTGTCGGCGAGACATTAGCCTATCGGCCAGACCCTCCTCCGGGTTCCTTAACTCTTGGTGATGAGCCACTTTATTTTGGTCAGGGAGACATCTGGCCTTCGGCAAGACATTATGCCAAAGGTTGAAACTTTCAGCGATCTTGCTTTTTATTTGGGAGGCTCCACTGGTCGATGAGACCTTTGCCGACTATACCTTCTATGTCACCCAGACTTCCCAGTGTCGGCAAGACCTCAGGGTGATATCCTCATCTCCTGACGAAGGCACTCTTTTTCACTGAGACTCTTCAAAACTGGCGAGGGCGGGATCAAGATGAAATGGGATCCAAAACCAGGGGAGAAAGGAAATGGGAGCAAAGACAGATGAATCTCGGCGGAACCGGGATCGAGACCAAAACAGGAAAAAAACAAAGCAAAAAGCGGAACTAGGACCGTAACTAAATCCGGACCTGAAACTTTCTTCAAGTTTCAAGTTCGGATTCCTTTTCGATCCTGCCCCTAGCAACATACGAGGAAGGAAAGAGGAAAAACACATGGGGGGAAAAAGGAAGGAGGCAAGACGATCACAAGTCATGAAGAAAAGGAGAGAAGAAAGAGCGAAACTGGAAGAGGAACTAAAACAGAAACTGGAACTTTCAAAAAAGTTCCAAGTTTGGTCTCGTCCCAACTCCACCTCTTACAGAAACAAAAGAGAAAGGGATAGAAAACATAAAAACCCAGTGGAACCGAAAATGGGATGGGACTAGTACCTGAAACTTTTTGGAAAAGTTCCAAGTTCAGTCTCGGTTCCGGTTCTGCCCCTGACAAAACAAAGGGAAAAAGGCACAAGGAAAACAAAACGGAAAAGGGGGGAAACAAGGAAAAACAAAAAAGAATGAAAACCCACCTGAAACTGAAGACCTACACGCTGGGTTCAACCCTCTTGGGAGCCACATTTAATCCACGTGCTTAAATTTTAAAACATCATTCTCCCCTACATTTGCACAAGAAGAAAACAAGTTAGAAAAATGTGATCCTGATGCAAGTGTTCCTTTATTTGGTCTTCGAGAACCCTTGAAAACATGGGTTACCCTGCCTGATTGAGCCCATAGGCAAAAAATGGGTAACAATCCCATCATTGATCATTACCCTATGGGCAATGAAGTTATTTCGAAAGAACCAAGCCCTCTTTTTCAAGCACATATGGCTTGTTGTTCTCCTCAAAACTCTCCTCCTAGGGAGAATATCATGGCATTGGATTATGACAAACAAGTGGTTCTTGATTGTGCTTACATAGAGATACATCACAACCAAACTACTAAGGATATGCATGCCTAAGTGTCAGTTTGATCCCCTTTGATCAATGAACCTCATACATATCCCATAGGAAATCTTAACAACCCTCTCATCCTTTACCCACCTTCATTTAGTCATCCTCTTCAATCATCCCTCTTACCTAATGGCTTTGAACATTTTCCTTACCAAAGCATCCAAAATTTCATCTCGTAATCTAGAGAGTCTTGCATAAGTATGAAATCCACTATTATGCAAGATGAATCTTTCACACCCACCATATCACAGCCTTCTATCTTGGACCAAGAAGGTATTTTGTCAAGAATTCTCCAAGATAACTTGATCACCCTCCCTTTTAGATCTCGAAAGAAATGTTATGACAAGACTTCATTTTGTACTTATCATAGAGTTCATGGTCACTCCACAAATGAATGTCATGCTTTGAGTCATAAAATTCAACACTTTTTGGAGTTTGGTATGCTTCCTTATATGGGGGCATCTAATTCCTCTAATTGCTATTGATTTTCACTCTAGAATGCATTTCATCAATTGTTTTGGCTCACCTTTGTTCTACACTAAGTGGGGGGAAGGGGTTCGATAGCCTTGTCCTCGTATGTCACTTGTTGTTGTCTCTTTTAGCTAGTCGTTAACCTTTCATGAATACATAAGAACAAGCTTGGGATGTGGACGACATGCCTTACGTTGGCTCAAATATGACATACTCCTCTCTTTCATAACATAGCTTATTGGAAACATATGACTTGGAATAGGGTTTTCTTAGTAAGCTCTCATGTCCTCCTCTTCTACTTTAAAGCAATTGCTCACAATACAGGTGCTCACAACCGCTTTAAAGTGGGGGCATACATCACCACTCACATTTCATTATGCGATTTTCTTTTTCTTGTGATTCCCTCTCTTGGAAGCATTAGGTACAATGTTTCCTAGGATGATACCTTGCACTTGTCCTCTCTTAGAAACAAGATGAGATCATTTGCACTTATCCTCTCTTGGAAACATTGAACATTATGTTCCGTAAGGTGAGACCTTGCACAAACAAAACAAAATCCATTTGAACAACCCTTAACATTATTTTGCATTAAGTATCAAAATCATTTCATTTTATTTTGTGGCACCTTGTTAATGTTATCAGGTAGGTATAACTTTAATATGGTTGAGTGGGAAGCCCACCTAGCGATATGACTTTTCTCCATAGCCACCTTTGTGTTTGTGAGTGCATACCAACTAGTATATGTATCTTACCTTTTTTGGGATTTCTCACCCTGCGGACAACTAATTATGTGGCCCTAGAGTGAGTATACCTTTGGCCTTTCTCACTCGGCAGACAACCAAGAAGTCCCGTCAACCCAGAGTGAGTACATCTCTTCCACCCCATCTTTCTTTTTATCTTTCCTTTGCATGATTTTGTATCTTGGGGGCTTGATTTACATGTGGATCTTTCTTGAATGTCTACTTTAGTGTGGGTTTGAAGCAAGTTCATCCTCTAACTAAAGTGGGGGCTAAATGTGCCTTAGAAAAAAGGACCCTTTGCTTGACATTGGATTAATTCATGATAAAATGGACTTAATGAGGCTTGATCTAGGTGTTGTGAGGCATTTTATGCATCCACACTAGGTCTTGGACCTTTGTAAACTAAATAAAATGATTTTAATGACGTCTTTTGAAGGTGTTGCAAGACATTTCTACATTCTTCTAGACTCTATTTATTACAATTCACCTAAAACTCACCTTTTTATTCATCAACAAGTCCTATATTGAGGTGTTGTAAAGTCTTCTAACAAGCTTTCATGCTTTTCTAGTTACATCTTCACTATTTATCCCTTTTTCATGCTTTATTTGACCCCCTTTATACCCTCATATGACTTAATTAAGTGTATTTTTGAATGTTATCCCAAAAAATAACATTAAATACAACATTTTTCTGACACATGTTTTTAGGTCCTAGGTGGGACCCATTTTCCATGGGTGGCGAATGAGTCCCCCTTGGTCCCAAATTCAAAATATTTTAAATTTCCCTTCGGGATTTTATTCAAAATCACTTGATGTCGACCTGTGGTGAGGTATGAACAGGTAAGTAAGGAAAAAGTGTGTAAAAATATGCGATTTTCATCTCATTTCCATATCTTCTTCACATCACATAATCTCCTATTTTCTTAAATCTCTCATACATCTATCTTCTCAAGTAAGCTAGGGCTTTTACATTGCAAGTCATCAATTTAGCTTCTTAAGGCATTCAAGGGAAGATTCTACATGTTATGTTGTAGACTTTAAAGATAAATCATCATGGCAAGGTAATATATTCCATTGTTGCATGTTTCATTCCTTTCTTTCATCATTTTGGTTTAATTACCTAAATGGGGTTTGACTAAGGCAAACCCCCATGCCCTAACAATCAACATTTCTTCTTTTCTTCTTGTGTGTTTGCAGATTTAGGTCCTTTGGAAGCTTGGAAATCATTAAAAATCAAGTTGCAAGGTTGTTATAGTTCTCTCTCCATTCAACAAGTCAAAGAATCAACAAAAAGTCATGTTTTAGACCCGAATTTGACAATTTTAGAAGTGAACACCTATAGAAGACAAAAGTGCAGATCTAGATCTACAAAATCAAGTCCTGACTTTGCAGATTCCTATAGGTGGACTGATTCACCACCCATGGCAAATGAGTCCCACCTATAGGCCTGAAAAAAGTGATTTTGTTAGAATTCGGTTCCCGACAATCAAAAACCTATTTCCAAGACTTTTCATAAGAAGCAAGACCAATTCGCCATGCATGGCGATCAGTCCTAGTGGCCATTAACAGTGATTTTTGGAAAATTCTAGAACCTTACAGTAACATCAATCCACCTCTAGGTGCACTCTATTCATTCTCATCAATTTCTATTTTCATTTATTTAAGTTTCTAGTTCACATTTGCAATCAACACTATGTTTTCCAACATCTTGCACTACATTAGTTTACATTCATTTATTTGAATTTGTAACCATTCAAACACATACACACACTTCACATCCATTTCCCATCTATTCATACATTAATATTGAGTGAAACATTGTGCATTTTGGACCCATCTTTCTCCTTCTAGGTGAAAAAATCTAGGCAAGCTAGAAAGAAAGTAGGTCCCAAAATCCTTCGTTTCACTAGTGTTGTAATGTGTTTTACACATTTACATTGAATATTGTACCTTTCTAGGCTATGTGGACCTTATTTTAATGTTGTAAAGTGTATTTAATCACACTTTCACATTGAACTTTGTTTCCTTAGCCCTAATCACCTTGTATACCATCATTAATAAGGCCCATGACTTCATATTGTGCATCCTGAGGCATATTTTGATAAAAATCTTGACTAGATCAACATATAAACCCAATTTATGCACTCCTTGACATCCCAACTAGAAAAAGTGCCCCTATGAGACCCATTCACCACTTTGTGTGAATGAGTCCCATCCAAGTGGGACTCATTCACCCAAGATGGCGAATGAGTCCCATTTGGCCTATTTTTAAGGCTTTGAGCGGGAAAAATGGGTTTTTAATTCAAATTTCTTCAATGTCAGCCTTGGGGATCAAATTAATGGCCATTTGAGTGCCTTTCCTATATAAATGAGCTTCCAAATCATTATTGCATTCATTAATCATCCATTCTAGTTATCAAGTTAAGCAAGCAAAGGGTTAATCACTTCAAGTCTTCACAAGGTCATCAAGATAGCATTCAAGCTCATTTCTAAGGCATTTAAGGGAAAATTCTTCATCAATTGTTATAGCAATTCAAGATTCATCATCATGGAAAGTTTCTATTTGCATTAATTCATATTCATGCTTCATTATCTTGTTTCATCATTTTGGTTTAATTACCTAAAAGGGGTTTGACCAAGACAAACCTCTATTCCCTAACTATCAACATTCTCTCTCTCTTTGTATGGTTGCAGATCTAGGTGCTTTAAAGGCTTGGAGATGATTGAAGATAAGTTTCAAATTTTTTGAAGTCATCTCCCTATTGGAAAGGTCAAAATATTCACAAAAGTCACTTAAAACCTCAAAAATTAGGATTTTGAATCTGGAACCTAGAGGAATAGAAAGAGTAGACCGAGAGCTACATATTCCACTTTTGAGTTTCTAGAAAATTCAAAGTGGACTCATTCACCATTAGTGGAAAATGAGTCCCACTTTACCTATTTTTTAGAGACTTTTATGGATTTGGATACCCATTTGGCTAAAACAGGCTCCAATGCAGTTTTCCAAAATCGAGGCTGATTCACCCAGAATGGTGAATGAGTCCCACTAGGCTTAAAAATTAGCGTTTCTAGAATTTCAGAGCTATTTTCAATCTTCAATACATTTCCAAGCGCACATTTTCTATTTCATAGCTTTATGTTTTGCTTTATTTCCATTTCTAAGTCTTTTTCTAGGTCATTTTGCATATCACACTATGTTTTCAAAAAAAAAGCATTTTTCCAAATTTATGCTTGGTGGTGAACCCTCATTTCATGTTACTAATGAGGGACTCAGAATATAGTCATTTTATGTTTTAAAAGACTTGTTTATTTTATTAATTAACATGACTGGCAGTAAACTATAGACTGATGTATTTACTTGCTTTGCTTTATGTTTTGCTAATTTGGTAGATATATTTGAGGTAATGCTTTATATTAAATGTTTTTCTTTTGTGATGATATTGATGAGTTAATTATATAGTTTTAATCTTTTACTATCGTAATTAGTATCCTATTCTTAAGGATTTTATTTAGGGTATTTAAAAGACTGATGACTGATGATAAAGTTAAATTCCCCGTTTAATCACATGAAGACAATCCTGCCACTGATCAGCCCAACTGGATGATGAATCACTAAAGTTTCAAATTAGCTTCTTTTAGTTGGTTTAGGCACTTCTAGTCCCAACGTTGATCTATCATTTTTCTCTTTGTCTATTCTCAGTCTTGTTTTAGTTCTATTTTAGTCTTTCATTTTGATGCCTTGAATCTTGGCAATTAACACCATGTTTTAATTCAATAAGGATATAGTTATAAATATCCATGTTTAGGTTTTAGAAAGGAATTAGATAATTTTCAATTAGAATCTTGTAATGGTTGCAATACTTTGTTGTGTCCCTATTTTGATCAATTTGAATGAAGATGATAAGTTAACTCGAATCACTATGTTAGAGATCTCACCTGAGGAAGAGCAGGGCCCACTCAACCAAAGGAATTGATCCTGTGTGGTATTTTTTTGATTTTTTTTTTGTTCATTAATATTAAATATGGAATGCTAAGATTTTTTGAATCATTTTCAGTTCATTGGATGTTAAATCTGGAATGTTAATTTTGGGGTATGTGCAGGATCATGATGGGCCAAAAAGTGGCGATTTGATGGGTATGTGTAGGGTATGTGGTTGACGACTTTTTTTTACCCAAAATTGATGAAACGAAAAGGGTTTTTAAAGGATATTCTCAGATTTTAACCAATATAAATTATGCGTTACTTTGAATTTAATAAATAATTATTATTCATTTTCTATTTGAACTACAACTAAAGTCCTAATTGATAGGTTGATTGAAAAACACCTATAGCTTTCAAACGGTATCACATTTTTTTAATCCAAAATATGCGTCACATTCTATGCCTCGCATAATATAGGATTAAAAAAAACAAAATTGAATTTCATGATGTTTTGACCAAGCTAAGGTGGTTAGACATACAAGTTTTTATATTTTTTAAAAATTGTAATAAAAAAATCATAATTAATTTTTCTACTTAAAAAAAATTACAAAAAATATGCATCACATCGAGACATGAGTCATCTACTTATGTCTAAAATATTATAAAAAATATTATCATTTTATTGTGGTTAGGGTGGTTAGACAGACACCTACTTATGTTTTCCTTTAAATTTAAGTACTACTGCATTGAAATTTCAAATTTTCACCAAATAGATTTTTTTCTTTTTTAAATAAACCTAGTAGTTTAGAAACTACATTCAATTTGCTATGGATTCTATTCTTACATATTTTTGAAAAAATATAGATAACTTATTCAAACTTTTACGTCAAGTTGCCTAACTCTGATTTTATTTTATTTTTTTCCACTTAAGGGCCTGTTTTTTCCATGATGATCCTACACATACCCTTTGTTTGAATTGTTTTCAACAACTGTGTTTAAATCACTTTTAAGTTTAGTTCATCATGGTCAAAATGGTTTGTTAGATTTGTTGTAAAGTTTATTGAGTTAATCAAGATTTAGATGTTGTTGTAGGAATTAAGTTTGGTAATTATCTTTTGAGTTTAATTGAATCAATGATGGGAACTTATGGAAATACAAAAATGAAATTTGTTTGGAATCTATTCATGGAAATTAGTATTTATGTTTTCTAGATTAATCATTATTTCCTTGCAATCTATTTCTGTTCTTTAAAATAACATTTATTTTCCAACAAATCTTAAGATAGATTTCTTTTTTTCAAAGTAAATTAGAATTAAATTTGGATTTCAAATTCTAGATTAAGAATTAAGGTAAATGTTAGTCTTTTCCATGAATCGGTCTCAATCAAGTCAAATGAAGTTAGAAATAAGTCGACAAAACTTTAAATTGGGAAATATGATAGAATTAATCCTTAGGAATTAGTCGTTGAAGTTCTACTCCTGAGAGCTCTTGAAAGCTCTTGAAGGAGTCAAACCGACACCTGAAGTCACTGTTTATAGTGCAAAACTCCCCAAAAATCTGTGACAAACATCCTTATCGCATATAGCTCTGAGACACACCCGGTTCAATAACTAATTGAATAAATGATGCAATTTTTAACATCAACGACCTTGCCCATCAGTTACTTTTTCCCTAGAACCCTCCCTTTGTCAGATTTCAATTTCCTTTGCATTCAAATCTCAAGGTTTTGTTCTTGAGTGAAAGATTCAAAATATCCTCTTTCATTTTAGGTCCAAAACCTTAGAAGTGAAAGAGAGTACCCTATTTTCTATGTTTCAATGATATGACTGTAACGAAGAGAATTGACCCCCCTTCTTGGAGATAGGGTAATTTCTCATTTAATATGGACCTATTTTAGTACCTTTACTTTAATCACCCTTTACATTACAACTAACAAAATCACTTGAAACACCAAAAATCTCAAAAACCCACCTCAAAAAGCTAAGGTGGGACTCATTCGCCACCTTGGGAAAATGAATCCCCTTGGTGGGACCCATTGACCAAGGGTGGCGAATGAGTCCCATTTGGGGTCTTTTTCAATTTTGAGTGGGAAATTCACCATTTTAATTCAAATTTTTGGTGGATTTCGGTCTTTGAGATCTAAATAATGATTAATTAGGTGTTAATGCCTATATAAGTGATGGAACCCAGGAAAAAATGTTTTGGTTCCATTCCTAAACTTTGCAAATTTAAGTCAGTTTCAAATGTCTGGACTTAGGGTTTTTCCCACTAATATTTCCTTGGGACTTTACTGTCAAAATATCTCCTAAGAAACCCTTAAATCAAAGCCCTTATCAATGTAATATCCATTTGATAAAGGAGATAGAAGTGATGATGGATGGGTATTTATTAGTATCAAGGAAAATAATCATGTATCTATTGAATCTGCTAGTTGTACAAATGTGGAGAAATCCCTAGCTGCTCGAGTTGAAGAGAAAGATGAATGGGTGATTGACAGTGGATGTTCACATCGTATGACAGGAGATAAAAGTAAGTTTGTAAGCTTGGAAAAGTATAATGGTGGTGTTGTGAGATTTGGTGATAATACAACTAGTGTGATCCATGGAAGAGGATGCATTTCTCTTGATGGTAAGCATAATACTGATGATGTCCTATATTTAGAAGGCTTGAAGCATAATCTTCTAAGTGTTGGTCAGATGGTTGATAAGGGATACAATCTTCAGTTCAAGGATGGGAAGTGCAAAATATTGAGTCCCAGAAATGTAATTGCATCAGGTACAAAAACAAAAGGGTAATATCTTTCACTTGAGTGTTGCTAGTAAAACTTGTTTAATTGCTCAAGTTGATGAAAGTTGGTTATGGCATAGGAGAATGTGTCATGTTAACTTTGATAATATTGTCAAGATAAGTTCTACTAAGGCTATGAGAGATCTACCTAATTTGGTGAAACCTACTAATGCCATATGCAAGGAATGTCAGTTAGGAAAACAAACTAGAATTTCATTTTGAAGCAAACAACATTGGTCAAATGAATTGTTGGAGCTTGTGCATACTGATCTATGTGGTCCCTCTAAACTTAAAAGTTTAGATGGTTACATGTATTTCATGTTACTCATTGATGATTATTCTAGAATGGTATGGGTTATTTCTTATGGGAGAAATCTAAAGCACTGGAGAAGTTCAAGATCTTTAAGGCTATGGTTGAGATAGAGACAAGTTTGAAGATTAAATATCTAAGATCAGATAGAGGTGGTGAATTCACTTCCAATGAATTTAATTCTTTTTGTGAAGAACCTGGAATAAAGAGACAATTATCTGCACCACAGACCCCTCAACAAAATGGAGTTGTGGAAAGGAAGAACTGAACAATTGAAGATGTTGCTAGAACTATGACACTAGAAGGAAATGTCCCTCATATATATTAGAAAGAAGTTGTGAGTACTGTTGTGTACACACTCAATTGGGTGCAAATCAAAGGTGCTACTAGGAAGACACCTTTTGAGCTATGGATTGATCAAAAGCCTATTGTTAAATACTTCATGATATTTGGAAGAAAATGTTATATTAAGAGAGATGAAGATATAGGAAATTTTGATGTTAGGAGTGATGAAGGTATCCTTCTAGGTTACTCTATTAAAAGAAAGGCCTACCGGTGTTACAATAAAAGATTGAAGAAAATGGTTGAAAGTGAAAATGTCAAGGTTGATGAAGACTTAGGTACACCATCTAGAACTTGTGGATATAATTATGATGATCAAAATGACAATACAAATAAAGGAAAGAAAGTTCAAACTACAAATCAAGTGCAAATCATTCTGGTGAATTGGGAAAGTCAAGAGGAAGAAGAAACTAGTGAAATTGCAAAAGAGAGAACACAAGAGCCTGAGATTGAACAACATCCTAAGAAGACTCTGAGGTACATGTAAGATTGAATCATTTCGAAGATCAGATTATAGGTGACAAGAAGAAAGGTGTCCAGACAAGGAGAAAGATTGCAGAAGAGTACTACTTTATTTCAAAGACTAAGCCTACTAGTGTGAATGAAGCATGTAAAGATGAGCATTAGGTTGAAGCAATAAAAGAGGAGTTGAAATAGATTGAGAAGAATGATACATGGATTCTTGTTCCCAAACCTAAGGATAAGAATGTCATTGGAACTAAATGGGTCTTTAGAAACAAACTAAATGAGCAAGGTGAAGTGATTAGAATCAAAGAAAGAATGGTATGCAAGGGATATTCACAGATGGAAGGAATTGATTTTGAAGAGATTTTTGCTCTTGTTTCTAGAATTGAAGCTGTAAGATTATTTCTTACCTATGCTACTCACAATAACTACAAAGTTTATCAAATGGATGTCAAGTCAACTTTTTTGAATGGCAAATTGGAAGAAGTGTATGTTGATCAACCTAATGGATTCCAGTTAACTAATAAGGAGGATATGGTGTGTCGGTTGAAGAAAGCAATGTATGGACTCAAGCAAGTCCCTAGAGCATGGTATGCCAAATTGGACAAGTATTTGTTGAAGCTTGGATTTAACAAAGGTATTGTTGATAGTAACCTATATTTCAAGAATGATGATAAAGATTTGATTGTTGAAGTCTTTGTTGATGATATCATTTTTGGAGGAGATGATGGTTTGTGCATGAAGTTTGCTAATGAGATGCAGAATGAATTAGAAATGTCAATGATTGGTGAGATGAAATTCTTTTTGGGATTGCAAATTACTTAGTTAGATAAAGGGATTTTTATATCTCAGTCCAAGTATGTGAAGGAATTATTGAAGAAGTTCGGTATGGAAGATTCAAAGCCAGTCATTACACCCATGATGACTAGATGCAAGTTGACAACAAAAGATGATTCTCTGAAAGAAAATCAGACTAGATACAGATCAATGATTGGTGGATTGTTGTATTTAACTCAAACTAGGTCTGATATCATGAATGTTGTATGTATTGTTGCAAGATTAAAAAGATGATCCAAAGGAATCTCATGTAACTACTGTGAAGAGAATCTTTAGATACTTGAAGGGAACAATTAACTTTTTCCTATGGTATCCTAAAGATGATGATCTTACCTTGAGTGCCTTTACTAATTTTGATTGGGTAGGAGATGTGAATGATAGGAAAAGTACTAGTGGTGGACCATTTTTCTTGGGTAAGAAGTTGATTTCATGGTTAGTAAGAAGCATAATTCTATTTACTTATCTACTACAGAAGCTGAAAACATTGTTGTTGCTAACAATTGTACTCAATTTTTGTGGATGAAGTAGATGTTGAAGGATATCAGAGTAGTGTATAATGAACCTATTGCTATATTCTATGATAATTCAAGTGCTATTAACATATCTAAGAATCTGGTGTTGCATTCAAAGAAAAATCATATATCTATTAAGTTTCACTTTTTGAGAGAAAAGGTAAGTGAGAAGGAAGTCAGACTAGAGTATGTGCCTACTAAGGAACAGATTGTAGAAATCTGTACCAAGCCATTGCCTAAGGATACTTTTGAGTGTCTTAGAAGGAAGTAAGGGGTGATTACCCCTCCTAATCAGAACTATGGATGCATTACTTTGCATTAGTCTGTGCATTTCATAGTCATATATTGTTTCAGATTAATGTCGTGGTGGCTACTACTCATGGGGAGTAGTCAAATGTTTAGATGTTTAGATGTTCAAATGTTCAGATATGTGGTTTAGATCTTGTGTGGAGTTTGTAGATATTTGTCATTGATGTCAAAGGGGGAGAAGATTCATGTGAAAGTTGGTGATTATCTAGAGAGAAGAGACTTGTGGGGAGAAGATCATGTGAAAGAGTTGAGGAAAATGAGTCAAAACCAAAGGGGGAGTAGGTCTCAAGAGTTAGTTGCATTGATGGTGTTTTTCACATCATGTATTGCCATCAATGTGAAAGGGGGAGATTGTTGGATGTTGTGGTTGTGTTGTTGATATGTGGTTGTCATTGATGTCAACACTATTAGCATTAATTCATTTGAAGTTGTATATGTCGAGGATATTGAGAAAATTGTAATAAATGAGTTGCAAGTTGTCAGTGGTGAAGTGAAGTTCAGTATGTTGGTAAATTTTGTACGTTGATGATTAGAGGTTGTGGACTAAAGGGTTTTTTGTTGAGTATATCTAGTTTATCCACACTGAGTTTCAGAGATCTACATAGAGATTTGATCGAGTTATGAAGATTTTCATTCTCACAGTTTTTTTATTGCTTCAGTTGGTGTTCTTGATTGAAGATGATGTGATTTCAGATAGTTCAGTTGTTGTGGATGCTTCTATGGTGATTCAAGATGCTTGTGAATGTTTCTAGATCGTGCTCTATCTTTGTTGCATGTCCAAATTAATCGTTGCACATGTTTTGGATCTTCGAGGAGAAACTAACTGAAGTGTTTTCATGTTGGAGATGTTGATTTGGGTCTTCACTAAGTTTTGGCCAACCTTGGTTGATTTACATTAATAATCTGTAATGTTTTGGGCTAATAGTTTATATTCATTTTATTATTTTGTTGAAGCGGACATGTAGGGATGAAAATTCTTGTTGCAAATATATATAAGAGCGATTGTTTATTCAAATTAAAGTGCACAAGTGTATGCCAGTGGATGATGAATGTGTGTGTATGTGTGAATAAAGTCCTAATCATTTGAAGGCAGAGCAGAGTGTGAAGAAGAGTAAAGAAGAGTGAAGAAATGTTCATGTGCTTAATCAGAACTATGATTAGGCATTAGAAGATGTTATTTTATCAGTTGAAATATTTGTGGATGTAATATGATTATTTATGTAAGATATTATGTCCTCCTTTTGGTGGTTAGCCTTGTTGTAATTGAGCACTGAGCTCTAGGCAATGTGCCTGAATGCATGTGCATTCCCCATATTTCATTTCTTTATACTTTTAACAAGGTATAATCTTGTGGACCAACCTCCACCATGGTGTTTCCCCTAATAGTGTTCCCACATTAAAAATCTTGGTGTTATGTGTGTTTCTAATGTGTTGTTGATTTATGCTTCCATGGTTAATTATCAGATCTAAGAATAAGGTTAAAAAGGAATAAGTTTTAATTTTCTGTGACAACTAATTCACCCCCCTCTCAGTTGTTTTCCCTTGTTTTTCCAACAATAGTTTCCTTAGAAATTAATAAAAAAAATAAATCCAATCATAAAAAAATACATGTTTGAAAACTAGACATTGTGATTTATATATGAAAATAATTTTGAAAAATAAACACGTCATCCATATTGCCAAAGTTAGTTATTTTTCTTGACATTACCATGACCTTCTACTTGTAGGTCTAAGGCTAAAGGTTAGATTACCATGACTTTCCCAAGCCTAAAACCAAATCCAAAAGTGGGTTGGAATTTCAAACTTTTTTAGAACAAGTACCCATTTAAGAACGGGATCCCAATACAAGGCTCGGGTCCCTATTCCTAAACAAGTACTCCTTTTTTTCTTTCAACATTTTTTTTGCATAGAACATCCCGTCTTTGTGAATCCATCTTCTTGCACTTACTTTTGAAGCATAAACAAGTTTTGATTAATTTTTTGGCAAAACAAGGACAAACAACTGAGAGGGAGGGTGAATCAGTTGTCACATAGATTCAAACTTTTCAAACTTAACTTAACTCTAATCTCAGATCTAATGAATAAACAATTTAACTACAAGCAATTAACACATCAGAGAGACAAAGAACACCAAGAATTATTTTTACGTGGAAACCCTGTTAGGGGAAAAACCATGGTGGATGTTAGTCCACAAGATTATACTCTACTAAAAGTATAATGAGAAATAACAAGGGGAATGCACATCCATTCAAGCACATTGCCTAGAGCTCACTGCTCAATTACAAAAGGGGCTCACTGCCAAACAAAGTTGGATCAAAAAATCTGGAGGGTATGAACTGAGAAAATAGCTTTTGCACAAGCCTAATTAAAGTTCCAATTAAGCTCAACACTTCTTCACACTTCACACAATCTTCTTCACACTCTGCTCTGCAATCGAATGATATTTGCACATACACACATAGGAGCACACGGAGCATACTTTCCATTGATGACACAACCGTTCTTATATATCTGCTTCAAGAGATTTCATCACAACATGGGCGGCCAAGAAAACTAAATTATATTTGCAATGTCAACCCAGATAAATAACTAGATTTTTAATGCGAACCCACCAAGGTCAGCCACAACATAGTGGAGACCCAATTAACATCTCCAACATAAAAATAATTTAATTAATTCTACCTTGAAGATCCACAACATGCTACCATTATCATGTCGGCCAAGGACATGAAAAATTGAACATGCACACAAATATCTTCAACCACGAGCACACCAATTAATGTGGATGTACCACAAAGATAGAGAATGAAATAGAGACATTTGAGAACAACAAGAAACAATAGAGAAGCATCCACAACAACTTAGATAACCAAAATCATACAATCTTCATTCAGGAACACTTACAAAGACAACAAAAATACTATCAGACCACAACTCACACAAAACTTCATGCGAACCTCTGAAACTTCTGGTAGATGATCTAGACATACTCAACAATAAACCCTTTAATCCACATCAACTAATCTTTAACGTTTAGAAAAAAATTCCTTCATGACCTGCACAGTTCCACTGGGAACCTGGAACACTTTTTCTTATAATTTTCTCAATATCCTCGACATATACAACAACTTATACACCAAATGCTAATAATGTTGAAATCAATGACAACCACATATCTACAACACATCCACAACATCCAACAATCTCCCAAAAATCTCCCCATTTGGTATTGATGGCAACACATGATGTGAAAAATATCAACCCAACATACTGACTTCTTCTGCACTTCTCCTCTCAACTAAACTTCTTCTCCACAGAGATTTTTCACATTATTCTTCTCCCCCTTTGACATCAATGGAAAAGGTAACCATGACCTTTCCATAAACACGCTTTGAACCACGTATCCACACATCTGACTACTCCCCCTGAGTAGCAGCCACTGAAACATCAATCCAGAACATAATATAGAAATGAGGCTCACAGATTGATGCAAGTAAATGCATCATTTAGTTCTTATCAGGAGGGGTTATTACCCCTAGCATTCCTTTGAGATACTCAAAAGTATCCTTCAACAATGGCTTAGTAAACATATCTGCAATATGTTCTTTAGTAAGCACATACTCCAATCTAACTTCTTTTTCATTCACTTTTTTCCCTTAGGAAGTGAAACTTGATTGATATATGTTTGGTCTTATTGTGCAACATTGGATTCCTTGATATATTTATTGCACTTGAGTTGTCACAGTATACGGCAATAGTCTCTTCATATATCACTATGATATCTCTTAGCATATGTTTCATCCATATCACTTGAGTACAATTATTGGCAGCAACAATGTATTCTGCTTCAGCAATAGATAGAGAAATTGATTTTTTCTTTTTACTTAACCAGGATACCAGCTTCTTCCCTAGGAAGAAATCACCGCCACTAGTACTTTTTCTATCATCCACATCACCAGCCCAATTATCATTAGTGTATGCACACAAATTGAGATCATCATCCTTTGGATACCAAAGTCCAAAGTCAATTGTTCCTTTCAGATATCTAAAGATTCTTTTGACAACAGTCACATGTGATTCTTTTGGATCAGCTTGAAATCTAGCAACCATACATACAACATTCATAATGTCTAGTCTAGTCTGAGTCAAGTAGAGCAATCCACCGATCATTGACCTATACCTAGTTTGATTTGCTTTGGGAGAATCATCATTCTATGTCAACTTGCATCTAGTTACCATGGCGGTACCAACAGGTTTGGAGTCTTCCATTCCAAAGTTCTTCAAAAATTCTCTCACATATTTGGACTGAGATATGAAAATCCCTTGGTCCAACTAAGTAATTTGCAATCCTAGAAAGAACTTCATTTCACCAATCACATTCTTGTCTTTGGGCCTAGGAACCAGTTTCCATGTGTCATTATTTTCAATCTATGTCAGTTCTTCTTTCATGGCTTCCAACCAGTGTTCATCTTGACAAGCTTCAGTGACACTCTTAGGTTCAATCTTAGAAATCAGACAATATTCTTATGCAATTTTTCTTCTAGTTTGCACTCCTTTTCTTTTATCTCCTATGATTTGACTTTCAGAGTGATTCAGCTTTACATACCTTAGAGTCTTGGAACTTTCTCAGACCTTTGTCTTCTAAACTTTCTTCTACACTTGCACTTGTTTGTGTTTCCTGATTGACTTGATTTACTGGAACAACTTGTGGTTGCTTAACCAGAACATATGGAATAATCTGAAGAAGATTCAGTGTCTGAGTGTTCTTCCCTTGATTTGTGTTGTCTTCATCAGAATCATAGTTGCATCATCTGGATGATTTGACAAAGTCCTCATCAACTCTGACATTTGCACTCTCAAGAATCTTTCTTATTCTTTTGTTATATCATTGGTATGCCTTGCTCTTAGTGGAGTAACCTAGGAAGATCCCTTCATCGCTTCTAGCATTAAACTTTCCTATATCATCATCCCTCTTGATATAACATTTGCTTCCAAATATCTTTAAGTACTTAATAGTAGGCTTGTGACCAGACCATAGTTCATAAGGAGTCTTACCAGAATTACCATTCACATTTACCTAATTCAAAGTATACACAACAATGCTTACCGCTTCACTCCATTACATCTGAGACACATTCCCTTCCATCATCATTGTTCTAGCAGCATCCAGAATTGTTCTATTCTTTCTTTCTGCAACTCCATTTTGTTGAGGGGTTCAGGGAGCAGATAACTATCTTTTAATTCCATGTTCTTCACAATAAGAGTTGAAATCCTTAGAGATTAATTCACCACCTCTATCAGATCTCAGAAACTTGATTCTCAAACCTTTTTCATTTTCTACCATAGCCTTAAAGCTTTTGAACTTATCTAATGCTTCACATTTTTCTCTCAAAAAGGAAACCCAAATCATTCTAGAGTAATCATCAATGACCAGCATACAATACCTTTCTCCATGAATACTTCTAACTCTAGAGGGACCACAAAGATCAGTATGTAGCAGTTCCAACACATTATTTGTATGAAATTTTTTGCTTCAAAATGAGACTCTAGTTTGTTTAGCCATTTGACATTATTTGCATATTTCATTAGCAAGCTTCACTAACCTAGGTAGATCTCTTTCTGCTTGAGTAGAACTTATCTTCATAATGTTGCCAAAGTTTACATGACACAACCTCCTATGCCACAACCAACTTTCATCTACTTGAGCAATTAAGTAACTTCCACTAGCAGTATTCAGGTGAAAAATATTACCTTTAGTTTGCACACCAGTAGCAATCATGTTTTTGGAACTTCCACGAATCTTGCATTTTCCATTCTTGAACTGTAGATCATATCCCTTGTGTACCATCTATCCAACACTCAACAAGTTGTGCTTTAGGCCTTCAACATACTGGACATCATCAGTATTATCTTTACCACCAAGGCAGATAGATCCACCAACATTGTTATCTCCAAATCTTATAACCCCACCATCATATTTCTCTAGGCTCACAAACTTACCTTTATCACCGGTCATATGATTTGAGCATCCACTGTCAATGACCCACTCATCTTTTTCTTCAATTCGGGTTGCAAGAACTTTCTCATCTCTACTGGATTCAGTAGCCATAGGATTATCTTCAAGGGTAGAAATAAAAGCCCAATCATCTTCATTTCCATTGTCTTTATTAGACTCATCATCGGTCACTGCTTCTTGAGAAAAGTAGCATCTCCTTTGGAATCTAGGCTTTCTAGGCTTAGATCTAGGAACTATTTTAGGACATCTTGATGCAAAATGACCTATTTTATTGCAAGAAAAATATTTAATAGGCAATAAATCCTCATACTTACCTTTTCCTCTACCTTCTTGCTTTGCAATTAGTGCTTCCAGTTCTTCTACCTCTCTTTCTTGGTCTTCAAGTTGTTTCAGTTCTTCATCATACTTGGATATCTTTCTAGAACTTTCTCCCATACTATATCTACACCTGTTACTTCTGAATACAGAAGCCTTGAATGCAGATTTGGTTTTTGGTGTAGATTCACCAAATTCACTTATTTCAAAAGTAGCTAGCTTCCCAATCAATGTGTCTATTGTCATCTTGTTTATCGATCTGAACTCTTCAATAGCATGAACCTTCATTTTGTAGGAGGGAGGCAAGGATCTGAGTACTTTAGCCACAATTTCATCCTCATCCACATAACCACCGACACATGTAATACCCATCACTATTTCATTTACTCTCTGCATAAAAGAAGTGATATTTTCATCTTCACCCATCTTCAAATTTTCATACTTTCCTTTCACACTTTGTAGCTTAGCCATCTTCACCTATGCATCTCCTTCATACAAAGTTTCTAGCTTCTTCCAAATCTCATGAGCTATCTGCAAACCCATCACATTAGCCATCTCTGAATCTGTCAGAGTACTCACCAAAGCTTCAATGGCCCTGGTATTACTTTCAGCATCTTTGATCTCATCAGTAGTGGAGGGACCATTCTCAGGAATAGTATATGCATCTTTTGTAATCTTCCAGTAGGCATCACCAATGCACTTTAGATGACATTGCATCCTGAATTTCCACATTGAATAGTTGGTGCCATCAAATCTAGGACTGTCCTTCTTGAATGTTTCCATCCTGGATCACCTCAAGCTATTAGGCTTCTAAAGAGGAACTTGTTCTGATACCAATTGTTGAAAAAATATAAGGACAGACAACTAAGAGGGGGGGTGAATTAGTTGTCACAAAAATTCAAACTTTTCAAACTTAGCTCTAATCTCAGATCTAATGAATAAACAATTTAACTACAAGAAATTAACACATCAGAGAGACAAAGAACACCAAGAAATTTTTTTTACTTGGAAACCCTGTTAGGGGAAAAACCACGGTGGATGTTAGTCCACAAGATTATACTCTACTAAAAGTATAATGAGAAATAACAAGGGGAATGCACATGCATTTAGGAACACTACCTAGAGCTCACTACTCAATTACAAAAGGGGCTCACTGCCAAACAAAGTTGGATCAAAAATCCGGAGGGTATGAACTGAGAAAATAGCTTCTACTCAAGCCTAATTACAGTTCCAATTAAGCTCAACACTTCTTCACAGTTCACACAATCTTCTTCACACTCTTCTCTGCAATTGAATGATACTCGCACATACACACATAGGAGCACATGATGCATACTTTCAACTGATAACACAACCATTCTTATATATCCACTATAGGAGATTTCATCACAACATGGTCGGCCAAGAAAAATAGAATATATTTGCAATGTCGGCCCAGATAAACAACTAGATTTTTAATGCGAACCCACCAAGGTCAGCCACAACATAGTGGAGATCCAATTAACATCTCCAACATAAAAATAATTTAATTAATTCCACCTCGAAGATCCACAACATGCTATCATTAACATGTTGGCCAAGAACATGAAAAATTGAACATGCGCACAAATATCTTCAACCACGAGCATACCAATTAATGTGGACATACCACAAAGATAGAGAATGAACTAGAGACATCTGAGAACACCAAGTAACAACAGAGAAGCATCCGCAACAACTTAGATAACTAGAATCATAAAATATTCATTCAGGAACATTAACAAAGACAATAGAAATATTGTCAGACCACAACTCACACAAAACTTCATGTGGACCTCTGAAACTTTTGGTAGATGATCTAGACATACTCAACAATAAACCCTTTAATCCACATCAGCTAATCTTTAACGTTCAGAACAAAACACCTTCATGACTTGCACAGTTCCACTGGGAACCTGGAACACTTTTTCTTATAATTTTCTTAATATCCTCGACATATAAAACAACTAATACACCAAATGCTAATAGTGTTGACATCAATGACAACCACATATCAGCAACACATCCACAACATCCAACAATCTCCCAACATAATTTATGTCCATTTGATTATAATGTGATGGTATCTTCAATAAATTAAATCATATTTATATAGTATTTCCATAGAAATGATACATATAAATCTAGGATTGAATCTTAAACACTTGATCATTTCAATCTCATTGTAAGATATATCTTTCTTACATTTTCACATCTACATTCCAAATAATTTATTAGGGCTATAGAGTTGAACTACCTTTAAATTTCAATTTCCTATTTTATAGCACTCTAATTTACTTTTGAGCCTTGTAGTCATATGTAGGGCATATAAGATGTAGAACCAATGATCGATATTTTCATTTAAATACATATTTCTCTTGTTCTTCCTAATAGTTTACAATTATTTTAGGACTTGTCAATATGCATATGCTTAGCAATATAAACATTGTCATATATTTTGTGATCTTTTGCTAAAATAAATTATGTGAGTTATGTACCCTAGATTCCAAATTGTTGAAATTTATGTAAGGGAATATTAATTTGTTTTCTATGATTAGTTATATGTGTAATCCTTTCTTTATCTACTTAATATGGGTCATTGGCATATTCATAGTGAGCTAATGTGGTGTATTGCTAGTGATTAATATTTAGCGTGTTAATGGGAACAACATATGGTTTGTTACTTGGCTTAATTTTTTATTTTCATTTATTGCTAATTATCTTATTGTAGGCCACTAGGATAACCCCATGGTTTTGTGAAGCCAAAATTAGAGTAGTAGCCTAGTTCTATTTGTTGACCCATTATTGTCCACAACTCTTCACTCAAGTCAACATAAATTATTAGGCATGAATTTTGATTCTAATCTCTAGGTTTTATGGGGATATAGTATTTCAATTAAAAAGAAAACATCATTTCTTAGGAGATAAATCTATTGCTTAGAAGATTAGCCCATTCTTAAGGTTTGAGGATTGAATAATTTGTTTTTGTGTATAGTGTTTGCATACCATCAACTTAAAGTACTTAATAATATTGTTGTCAAGAAGATAAGTTAACTATTAGGGACGTAAATTCATAGATAGAGAGTTCTTACACCATCGATTTTGACATGACATTGCTAGTGGTGGTCAATTCTTATCTATTTTCTACCTTTCTGAATCTTTTCTTCTCTTCAAGATATTGCATGATATCTATAAAAATATTGTGCTAGATAAGATTTTGGAAAAAGAATAGACAAGATTTAGATCTACAAATAATAATATTTTTTTATATGATGTAACTTAGACATTAATGATGATTTGATAGATTTTTAAAGATAAGATTTTCACAATTCATAATGATAGCTTACAATTTTTCTCGATTAGACTATATAAACGATGAAGAAAAAAATGACATTAATAGATTTTATTATATTTTAATATAACTTCCACATTGATAATGATTTAACTGACTTTTAAAGATAAGATTTTCACAATTCATAATGATAGCTTACCATAACTAGACTATATCAATGATGAAGAAAAAAAATTACATTCATAGATTTTGTTATATCGTATTTCACACTAAAGTTCGTAGATTGCAAATATGTCTTTATGCTGTTTGGATTACCCAAGAAATAATCAGGAGAAAAGACGGAAAGGACTACATTAGTAACATAGACTTTCTTTTTGGCAATTTTCTTTACAGCGGGACACTGTTTTAGTTTACTTGTTTTATGTTTTTTTTTAATGTTGTTGACCCAAATTCTAGCTTTGCAACTAGGCGGTGCCGAGATTCACCTCAGGAAAAGCAAGCTGTGCAAAAAATGGTTTATTACAGTACTTGATGAACGTCATGTACAGGTTTTAAACGCCTTCCAGTGTAAAGGCAACTTAGTCACTCATATGGCGTGCATTGTGTACAAGCAATCCGTACAGAATATGATTCATTACAGTAATTAATGCACGTCAAATATAGGTTTAAATCTGCATAAAGACAGCTTATTCACAGGTTTTGACGCATGCATTATATGAGGTGATTTTTCACATCACGTATGATACCTAGTGGTCCCATTCTGTCCACCATGTACTATAATTTCTGTGTGCGACAAATGGCTACAACAAAGTGGGCTATTGATTGGTATGAGTAGTTTGATGTACCAGTCTCGGGCAGTGGCTATCCAGCCCCGAAAATGCACCGGGGCAAGGATATGCCCATCTATGCCCATCCATGCTACGGATTTAACTTTATGTGTTCCGTGCAGTAAGCCGTGCAATTTAACTGTCTGTGTTCCGTGCAGTAAGTCCCTTAGTGGAGTAAGTCCCTGTTTTATATGGCAGCAAAAAAAAGGGGTACGTAGTAATAATGTTTTATTTTATCGATTTAATTTATACAGCAACAAACGGGGGCAGTGTTAATTTAATTTTTTTTTACGATTACCTATGCTTGTATTATATTTTTTGGACAGATTATAAATATATTATGTTATATTTATATTATAGTTTTAAATATTTTTTATTTAAATTTAGAATCAAATTTGAAATTTAGTGAAGGAGAATGTTATAGGATTGTGAAAAAAAATAGGATTATTAAAAAAATTTCTTGTATTTAAATTATATTATAATAGTGGTAAAACAATTTAATGAGATAGATAGATATAGATTATATCAAATTAATTTTTTAATAAAACATGTTTAAAAGTTAGTTTTAAGAGGTGAAAACATTTTTTTATCTTGGAACCTAGTTTTATTAATAATTTTTTAATTTTCTAATAAATATAAAATTGAAGATTTTGTAATTTCTGGATTTTTGATTGTGTTTGAGTTTTTTCATCGATGTTTCAGATCACACACAGTGATCCATCATCAGGATGATAGAGAGCAAAGGAGATGAGAAATGAAATATAAAATTATTTTGT
The DNA here is from genome assembly GCA_007258455.2 of Sequoia sempervirens. NCBI lineage: Eukaryota > Viridiplantae > Streptophyta > Pinopsida > Cupressales > Cupressaceae > Sequoia > Sequoia sempervirens. The sequence continues at coordinate 113,897,591 of VDFB02193867.1, read as the reverse complement.
CATTTTTTTTTATAAATGTAATCTATTTTGGAATTAAATATATGTTATTGTGTAATTAAAATCTTCCTTCTATTTAAAATATATTTAACCTAATTTTTTTTATAACTTAGTAAAACTCTTAATAATATATCATATTAGTAGTTTTATTGAACATGTTTAAAACTTAGTTTTATGACATGTGATAATAATTTATTAAAGATTATGAAATTTATTTTAATGAGTAAGGTATTTTAGCTAATATAAATAATTGTTAACAATATTAACAATATTATGAACAATTAATATTATTAACAATATAATAAAAAAATATTAAAATATAATATTTTTAATTGTTAATTATGAATATTGTTAATTGCTAATTGTTAATAAAATTGTTAATTGTTAATATTATTACAATTAACAATATTGTTAATTGTTAATATTGTTAATTGTTAATATTATTAACAATTTAACAATTAATAATTATTATATTAGTTAAAATACCTTACTTGATTTAAAATAAATTTCACAAACTATTATCACATGATGCCATAAAACTACTAATATGATAAATTTCCTTATATTTTTAAGTGTTATATCATTAAGAGTTTTACATCTATTTTGTAAATATACAACATTTATAAATAAACAATCTTTAAAACTAACCAAGAAAAAAATATTTTACCTCTTAAAACTAACTCTTACACATGTTTTATTAAACAATTTATTTGATACAATCTATATCTATTTTTCATTATATGTTTTTACCACTATTATAATATAATTTAAATACAAGAATTCTTTTTAATAATCCTATAAAATTCTCCTTCACTAAATTTCAAATTTGATTCTAAATTTAAGTAAAACATATTTAAAACTAGAATAATATTCATATATTTTTACAATTATAATAGTATAATATCAATAAATATATTTATATAATATTATAAATATATAACAATATTATAATATAATTATAGTATTTTATGTATTATAATAATATTATTATATTTGTATATATAGTAGCATACCTATATTATAAAAATATATGTAAAGTACGCGAGAGATATCCTTCTCAAGATGCCTATTTTTAATCAATTGAACCTTAACCCAAGTTGAAGCTTAACCCTAACCATAAAGCTATTTGAACCCTAATGGTTTAGATTATTGGCTCGTAGACAAGGACAAATTCCTTAGAAGAGTGTCTTTTGAAAAAGTGTTCATGGAAATATCAAACTTCCAAATGGTTGTCACTGACTCCTAGCTCACCCAAACGGTTGATCAACTCACTAAGATGTGCATGTTCAACAAAAAATTAAAATTCATAAAACTCATATTGAAAGAGTGGAATATCCAAGTCTTTAGAAACATTTTAGAGAAAGGATCTCCTTGAAAGTAGAATGGCTAAGATCCAAAAAGACCTCTCAAATACTTTTCTTACATCCTAATAGAAGAAGAGAGGAATCTCATAGTTCAATTGGATGGTGTCTACAGTTTTGAATAAATCTATTGGAGAAAAAAATCAAGGTTTAAATGACTTAAATAAGGTGTAAAACCAAGTTTTTTCATTTAACATGCAAAATGAGAAGGAAAAGAATCATAATATGAAGATTGAAGATGCTTATGGATAAAATTTTGATGATCCTGATGCCATCAAGGCTTACATAAAAGTGCAATAGGCACCTCCAAAAGGATATCTCTTAATTTATTTTATATATATTAATATATATATATGCTAGTTTTAAAACCCTAGCCCTAATTTAACCCTAGCCCAAGATTTATCTTACAACCCTAATTGAATCCTAACCCTAATTAAATTTTAATCCTAACCTTAAACCTAAGCCTAACTGTAATTCTTCTTCTAACCTTAATGATACTCCTAACTCTATTCATAATAATAATTTTAATAATAACCCTAATTCTAATGGCAACCCTATCTAATTATAATACTAATTAAACCCTAAGCCTAATTAAAACCTAACTCTACTTGAACCATTACTCTAACCTAACATTAACCCTAACCCTAATTGTATTGAACTCTAATTGAATTGTAACCCTAACCCTACTTGAGTCCTAACCCTAACCCTAAGATTTACCCCAATCTTTATCCTATCACCCAAACCTTAACCTTAACCCTAATTGAACCATGTCCTAACCCTAACCATAATTGAACTTTAAACCTAATTAAACACAAACTATAACTCAAAATCTAATTGAACCCTAACCCTAATATTTATCCCAAGATTTATTTTAAAATTCTAACCCTAATTTAACCCTAACCCTAACACCAACCTTCAACCTAATATTGACCCCAAGATTCATCTTAGAACCCTAATTCTAATTGAATCATAACCCTAATTGACTTTTAATCTTAGCCTTAAATCTAACCCTAATTCTAATTCTAACCCTATCCTTAATTCTAACTCTATTCATGATTATAATTTTAATACTAACCTTAATTCTAATGACAACCCTAATTCTAACTGTAATACTAATTGAATCCTAACCCTAACCCTTATTAGAACCCAACCCTTATTGAACCCTTACCATATCCTAAAATTAATCCTATCCCTAATCCTAATTGTGTCTAACCCTAATTGAAACCTAACCCTAACTCTAGTTGTTTCCTAACCCTAACCCCAACCCTAATCCTAACATTTACCCAAAGCTTTATCCTATAACCCTAACCTTAACCCTAATCTTAACCTATCCTTAAGCTTAATTGAATTCTAATCCTAATTGGACCCTAACCTTAATTGTAACCTTGATCTAACCCCATGCTAACTCTTACTCCAAGATTTATCTTAGAATTCTAATTGAACCCTAATCATAACTAAGCCATAACCATAATCATAACCCAATTATAATCATAATCCTAACTAAGTCATAATCATAATCATAATAGTAAATAATAATGTTATATAATTTTTTTCATATGATAAACTTATGTGTAAATGTAATTCTTAATCACATTTTTTTTAAAAGATATATATGCTAGTTCTAAATATATTACTTTAAAAAAAATTTATGTGTAATAATAAATTTATTATATATTTTTATTTAATTTTATAATTTTAAATTGATTTTAGATGTGCACTTATTATAAAAAATTTATCTATTTAAGTTGTTATATTTTTGTACAATAAAACCTTTAGTAAAGCCTTAAAATTACATATTTAAATAATATATATAGAAACTTCCAGAGATATCCTAACCCTAACCCTAACCCTATTTGTATTTGAAGCTCAAACCAAACCGTGATTCCATGTTTGTGTTTCCTAATTGAATTGTAACTCTAACCTTTACTACTACCATAATTAAACTCTAACCTTAATTAAATTATAACTTTAATTGAATCATAACACTAATTGAACTCTAGCTTAACTTTAACCCTAATTGAACCCTAACCTTAATCTTAATAGTAACCAAACTTGAGCCCTAACGCTCATTAAATTATAACCCTAATTGAACCTCAAGCCCTAATCTTGATAGTGAACTTTACCTTAACCTTAACCTAATTGAAATCTAACCCTAACCCAATTAAAATCTAACCCTAAACCTAAAACCTAATTGAATTCTAACCCTAATTGAACCCTAAACTTAATTGAACACTAACTTGAACCCTAACACCCATATATAAGTCCATAATTTTTCTTCAAATAATTAATTTAGAGGATTGAATATAATTTCATTAAGACATAATGTTTCTTGACATAATTAGTTTGGAGGATTGAATATAATTGCCCTAAGACAAAATGTTTCTTGACATAATTAGTTTGGAGGATTGAATATAATTGCATTATCCAAGACATAGTAGAATTTTAAAATAAGCACTAAACTAAAAAAATGGCAAAGGTATACACATTTCACCCTTACACTTATAGTAAAAATTTAAAGCAATAACTTAATTTAATTTTAAAGCAAGAAGTGTTCAAGAGTTAAATAACTTAAATTAATCATATGTTTAAAATTGGATTTTTAAATAACACTCATATACAAGTGTAAAATGTTTATTGGCATAATTAGTTTAGAGGATTGAATATAATATCATTCTAGAGGCAAAGAAGGATCTAAAAATAAACACTAAACATTAAAAATGGCGAAGCTATACAAATTTCACCATTAGACTTATACTAAAAAAATTAAAAGCAAGGACTTATTTTAATTTAAAAGCAATTTGTTCAATAATAAAAATAAATTAATCATAGGTTTAAAATTATTTTAAATAGATCGTAACTTATTCTAATCATATGCTTATCACTATATGTTTTATTATATTTATAGGCAAGGACAATTTGTCTAAAATTAACTAACATTTTCATCACTATGAAGTGATGGTAAAAATAACTAACTTTTTGATTCATCAAACAACAATATAGTAAAAAACTAATCTATTTAATTTTGTATGGCTAAACTTGTTGATGATGAACACTTATAATTTTATTTTAATTGAATCCGATTTTTTTTTTTAATTTAAATTATTTTATATGTTAAAGATATACAAATTTCACCATTTTACTTATACAAAAAAATTAAAAGCAATGACTTATTTTAATTTAACACAACTTGTTTAATAATAACATAACTTAAATTAATCACAAGTTTAAAATTATTTTAAATAAAGCATAACTTATTTTAATCATAATTTTATTTGAATTAAATCTTTTTTTTTTTTTTAAATATTTTATATGGTAAAAGTATACAAATTTCACCATTTTACTTATACTAAAAAAATTAAAAGCAATGACTTATTTGAATTTAAAAACAACTTGTTTAATAATAAAATAACTTAAACATTATAATATAATATAATATTATATTATATTTATATAATATTATAAATATATAACAATATTATAATATAATAATATTATTATATTTGTATATGCAATATAAGTATAACATAATATCTTTACAGTCTGTCCAAGGGTGAAAAATATAATACAAGCATAGGTAATCGTAAAAAAAAATTAAATTAACACTGCCCCCATTTTTTGTTGCTGTATAAATTAAATCGATAAAATAAAACATTATTACTACCTACCCTTTTTTTGCTGCCGTATAAAACGACACTACAGGGACTTACTGCACTAAGGGACTTACTGCACGGAACAGACAGTTAAATTGCACGGACTTACTGCACGAAACACATAAAGTTAAATCCGTAGCATGGATGCGCATAGATGGGCATATCCATGCCCCGGTGCATTTTCGGGGCTGTATAGCCACTGCCCCAGTCTCGTCACTCTATTATTGGACCAATTTGGGTCCATACATTTCATGTTCAGTATGGGGAAAATGAAATGAATGTTTTTAATCACACGAGGCCAAGCAACTTATGGGACCCGCAGATAGCCAGCTAAGAATCTTGAACCCCCAGAAAATACAAAAACCTATGTTTTTTTTTTCTTTCTGCATCTTGGATTTTCTGCTGTGTATCTTGACCAGAAAATCTGCAAACCTTATTATCTTCTCTTCTTCAAACAAATCACCCAAGTTGTTCCCTTTTAATGTCTCAATATAATTGATCTGGATGTCCTTGTAAGCCGAACATTCCCTGATGTAGTGTCATTCTATCTCAACCACTTCTTGAGTGCAATATCTACACATTTTGTCTACCCACTCCTCTTTAGGTATCATCCATCTTCCAGTCTCACATCTAAGCTGGTGCGAACTTATTCTTATCTGAGCTATTAACATTTTTGCTTTCCATTTTATTTCCATTCCAATGTAGGTCTTTTGTGTATGGTCATGTGTAGGGTTAAAATGTTTGACATAGTATTCTTTTTTCCTCCCAAGTGGCCCTTTCCACATGCCTTCTTTGAACTTTCCTTGCACATACCTTTTTATTTCCCTATTGTTATTTAGACACTCACTTATGCTAATACCCCACTTGCTCATCAATTTGATATTTTGTTTCATCCACGTGCTCTTTCTTCTATCTAATTTTTCATTAGCTGCCATTGAGCCCGAGAATGCACCCATCCATTGACATGCCCCATGATGCATAATTGTTGTATTTTCAAAGCTTAGAAAGTAAGTATTTGGATTCAAATACGTTTTTTTTTGTTTTGTTTCTGAGAGTGATCCATCATAGTTGAATCCAATAGCTTACTTTCTAACATCATGGACTATGGAAAATTCATACCAATTATTTTTAAAGACCGTCAATTTAGTAATAATCTGTAATTGGACCTAGAAAAATAAGTTGACTCTTAGTGTTGGATAAAAGCATAGGTGTATCCATCTTTTTAATAACTCATAGACAAAAAACACCTATGGTCTTATGTCATAAGGCACATAACATCCCATCTCTCATGGATAAAAGACACACGATGACAAAATGGACAAAACAAATTGATGGCAGAATTGGACGGAAGAAATAGATGAATGAAGATGACAGAGTAACAAGAGAAATAGACGGACGGAGGCAGATGAACATTTCAGACATATAGTTTTAAAAACGAGCAAGATTTTTCAAAATGGGAGTTTTAAATTTCATATAATTTCAAATTGGTTAAGTTGACTCTTAGTGTTGGATAAAAATATAGGTGTATCCATCTTTCGAATAACTCATAGACAAAAAGCACATATGGTCTTATATCATAAGACACATAACATCCCATCTCTCATGGACAAAAGACACCCAACGACAGAATGGACAAAACACACTGATGGCAGAATTGGACTGAAGAAATAGATGGAAGAAGAGGACAGAGTAACAAGAGAAATAGACGGACAGAGGTAGATGAACGTTTCAGACGTATAGTTTTAAAAACGAGTAGGATTTTTCAAAGCGGGAGTTTTAAATTTCATATAGTTTCAAATTGGTTAAGTTGACTCTTAGTGTTGGATAAAAACATAGGTGTATCCATCGTTTGAATAACTCATAGACAAAAAGTACCTATGGTCTTATGTCATAAGACACATAACATCCCATCTCTCATGGACAAAAAGCACCTATGGTCTTTGTTTTATGATAGAAACAATGTTATTCACGTGGCAAGGAACTTCACTTTTCATAATAGAACCAAGCATAAACTTTGATATCGTCTCATTCCACATGTTCTTGATGAGGGTAAGCTGCAACTGTTCAAGAAAATTGATACTAAAGTGAACTCGACGGATGCATTAACGAAGGTGGTACCAAGGGAGAAGTTCAAATTTTGTAGAGCTTCTTTCGACATTCTAAAGAAGTAACAATAAGATCAAAGTAGGGGAATTTATGATATGTTGCAGTAGTCATTGGACTTCAAGTGGGAGATTGTTGGGTATATGAAGCCCAACGGTCTTTTCTTGGCTATTTTACCATGTCTCTTTGCCTTCCTTCTTGAAGGTTGTTTATTCGAACTTGGTAATTGGTAACATATTCTTGATGAAAGATGCTTATGCTATAGCATATGGTGTGTACTGAAAATAGAATCAAATACATATTTTCTCCTGCTGAAAGTGGATGTAGCCTATTGGTGAACCACTATAAAAAAGTTTGTGTTCTTGTTTGTGGATTTTTCTTTCCATCTGTTAATTAATTTGTTCTATCTTTCTTTCATTAATACTATTGAAATTCAATCAACAGTAAGGACCAATTTAGAATGGAGTGTCTTGCTTTCCAAGATTTTGAACATAATTATTCATTTCAATCTCCAGTTGACATTGAAATTGGGATCTACATTTTGCATATCCTCCTAAACATTGATATATATTTATTAAACATTATAAAGACAAAAGTATATAATAGTAAAAAAAACATTAGAACAAAAGAATCTTTATTGGTATTCATCGTCTATCATAGCATAAGCAAGAAATTAGTGAAAATAAGGATGTAATTGAAAATGTTAGGTAGATGTAATCACATCACGAGGAAAATCATTCCTTTTAGAAATGAATGATTGGTTCGTTCGAGGGAGGAATAGTACCTCCAATCTATCATACATTTATCTAAAGTTATGAGTTGCCCTAGAACTTTACAACTTGGTTGTAAAGAGACAAAAGAACCTCAACGTCACCCCATATTTACTGGAATTTTTTATGCAGGCATGGAGTCTATCCTCATTGTTGGGAAGGAAGCGACATAAATGGCTTTGATTGCAAAAGTCTTTGCAACCTAGTATCTAAAGGTTGCATTCTCTAGGTAATACCATTGGGCAATACTCTATGCTCTTCTAGTAATTATGGTCATCCTAGATGTGCTAGAGATTTAGTATCACTTTTATTATGCTTAGATTTAAAAGTATGGAAAGATATGTAAATGGCATAATTTCTATTATGCTAGAGATAAAAAGGTAGGAGCTCTTTAAAAGTTTTGAGTCTTAGCAATATAAGTCATGTATGTGTGAGTGGAAAGTGGAGGTGAGTGGTTACATGTGAGAATTAGGAAGACGTAGAGAGAAGGGGTGAAAATATAAGTGTATTCAAGGAGTTTTAGATATGTGTAAAAATGTGAATACAAGAAAAACAAGTATTTACATGTGAAGCAAGTAATTTTTTATGAAATAAAATATTTTTTTGTTGTTGTTGTTCAAAGTGTGCCCTATGGGTGTTTCTAGCTGCATGTAGAATAAGTCTTCATTATTGTGTGTGAGGCTACATAAAATAACTTTGAATTTTAAGTGTTAGCTTTAGGCTTAGCTATGAACAACTACAAGTTGACCTACAACCAAAGAGAAAATACATAATTTATTTATGTATAGCTATGCATATAGATTTTGAGTTGTCCATTGAATATCCTTGATCTAAATTAAATCAAGAATGGTATGTCCATCTTCTCAACCTCTCTATTTATATAGAGGATGAAAATTAAGTCTCAAAATATTACTTTGCATACATATATATTATAATAAAACTATTTCCACATTTACAAAAATATTTTCTATAGCTCCGGGAGATGTACTAGAGAATTGGAGACACAATGAGATTATTTGTGTCATATATATTGGGGCATTTGATTCTCAATTATGTATCATCTTGAGCAATAATATCCATATACATATTTATTGAAAGGAAATACTTGTTGATATTATAATTGATTAAAATATTAGGATTTCTCAATTATTTTTTTCTCATCTACAAGTGTTCATAATGTTAGATCCTTGTCTTTGGATGCTTAATCCATAAAATAGTAAAACTATTTGTGATTCTAGTGAGAAGATTTAATATGTACTAGAATTCATTTCATTGTTGTGGTGTGTGATGTATGGTCCATATCAAGTGTGTAATAGTGAGTTGCATTTAGAAGAAGAAAGTATAAGTCCATAACTGATATTGGTTTAATTGAATTTATTAATGAGCTTAATTTTAAAATTGTTAGTGAGTGTGATACCACTTTTGATGATGAAAAATAAACTTGTAATGACTCTAATGCAATGACTCTAATGCATTATAAATTGTATTTAAAATTTATCCTCCTAATAATAAATTAAGTTATGAATATGACTCAAATAGTTCAAATATATCATCTTTTGTGTAGATGAGTAGCCTATATCTCCAACATCTATAAAGCATAGTTTAAGCCTAATAAATGTGATACATTTTAGATTGAGGAAAAAAAATATTTATCATTAAATATAATTTCCTTTCACTGTAATATATAAAATTTTGTGAGTGGAATAAGCATGGATTTTAAGGAAGAAGAGATGGTATAATCAAGTTACATTGAGGTTAAAACAAGGTAAAAAATGATTATATTTTATTGGGATGTGCATGATGAAACTATGTGTCAAAAAAAAGTGATTAAGTATGTTACCTTGATCCTCTTAACCTTGAGGGATTTAATTTTGATCTTAGTATACTTGGAAACTCTATCATTAAAAATAGTGTTGTGACTCTAAATTATGATGTATTTAATTTTCTTATGCATGAATATATATTTTTTAACTTGTATAGTTGTGAATCGCATCATATCATCCCAAATTATTACTATAATCATGAAAATATTAAAGTTTATACGTCATCATTAGTGTTATACTTTTTCATAGGTGGGGTGTTTGTGGTTTATACACAATATAACAATCTTATATGTAGTAGTTGTAGACTTAAATTCCTATCATTTATAAACTAAAATATTATTTAATGATTTTCTCATTTCTAGACATCTAAATTAAAGACACAATGAATGTGTTTAAATTCTAAGGCACACTAATATTTTCACAAACACGTGTTAATTCAATTCATAGCATCTAATAAGAAGGGGTTTAAATTTGAGTTTTGTTCTCAGATGTTGTGAGAATAATATTGAGTGGCATAGAAATAAACATGTTTGTGATGAAATTATAGTCTTACAAAAAAATTAAATGTTTTCCAAGGTGCAAGTGTGATTGGGTTACATTAAACATTGTATGAAAGTTAAATGTATTGGGATAACTATAAAATGGAGTAAATGGAAATGTATTAGGAATAGGGCATGAAATTAACCTAACACAAAAGTATGTTAGTTAAATTTTCCACAGAAAAAAGTCACAAAACTAAACAAAAATTAATATAGTATTCTAGTTATATTTCTATAATGGTATAGAAAAATGATATGTTGTATAATATTTCTATTAAAATCCATTACATATTAGAAATGGGATAACAATGATAATGTAAGAAATAAAAAAAAAGAAACAAGGGAAATTTCATATAGTATATGCATAAAAGCACAATTATAGAGTTAAAAATACCATACAAATATTGTAGTAGAAATAAATGAACTATCAAAATGTAGAAAAAAAATTCTCAATAAGATAAGGGAAAAATTATGATTTAGAATAATAAATTTAAGTAAACAAATCCAATACAAGTTATATGAGAGATAAATTAAAGAAATAAAAACTCACACATGTATCTATGTATGATTAGTTTTATTTTTTAAGATCTTGCTTCCTTTTAGTCAAGTTCCATATTCATTAATTTAAGCTTATTGATGTATAGTCATATAGATCATGTCCTTATTATATTCATTCATATATGTGTGTAGTTTTTTATTAGAGGTAAAAGTGGGTTTTGATGGGGCCCGAAACCCGGTACATAATAGTTTTGAAGGGAACAGTCAACCTTTCAAAGAAAAGCAAGCTGCAAATAAAATAAACCGTAAACCAATATCAACCCCACAATATCCTCTAAAAGATTAGCATGACTACACACGCTGTAACTTACAAACAAGAAAGCGCCTAAAACCCTTTTACAACCTGGTTTTAACTGGGACTAGAAACCCCTCCATAACTAGAACCCGCCTGCATCAGCTAGGCAACAACACACTGTCTACTCAAGAGAAGCATCACTAATCCAAGAGAAAAGGGAAACTTAATGGTAGAGAACACCATCAACCCCATACCCATAATAAAAAACACCAACAACTCCAAACACCCCTCATCAATAGGGGAGTAGGAGAGCACGCCAAAGCACTGAAGCACATCCATCTTTAAGTAGTTGCATCCCACCAGAGCCAAACTCACCTCCACCTCAATAGGAAGGATCTCCCCTCTATAGAATAAGAAGAGATGAGAGCCCCAACCTCCAAATCCTTCACACAATAGCCCAAACAAACTCCACCTCGATAGGAGCAAGCTAGCCAAAAACTCCAACGAATCTACATCAACAATCTCCACCTCAATAGAAGAGGGCTTCGCCTCAATGGGAGCAATCTCCACCTCCATAGAAGACTCTGACTGTAGATCCAAAGGGCGCACAAAAACTTTAGAAAGCTAGAACAACATATCCTCTCTAGGAAAAATAGGGAGCATAAAAAGAACTGAAGAACACCCTTCAACAAACTAGACAAAACCCAAAGAAAATGGAGCCATCAAACTAAACACATGAAGCTTCTCATCCCAAGAAAGAACCTCAAACCTTTGCATTATCAATAATAGAATCAAGAGAAACAATAGTGACCATAGCAAAGAGGAGCCAAAGGCATTCATCCAAAGAGAACAAGGCTACAAAACACACACAACCAAAGAAATCATGGCTGCAAAGAAAACCATAGCAAAAGGAACCAAAGGCCAAAAGGACACCAAAGGCAGAGTCCCAGACTCAAAGTGAACAGGAACAACCAAGTCCCAAGAGGAATAGGGGAACCCAAACAGGACGAAAATAAGGAGAAGGCCAAGCATAAAAGAGCACCAAGCTACCCCAACATGCCAGTCAGAGCTAGAGATAAGCCATAACTCCATACAACCAACTAGAGGGGAACCCCACCATTCCACTAAGAGGGGCCAAGAAGAACCCAACACACTCTGAAAAACATAAACCCCCAAAAGAGAGCCACCAAACACACAACAGGAAGAAATAAAAGAAAAACCAAGAGGTAGCAAGGAGAAAAGTAGGCTAACACAAGGAGCCCCCAAGCCTTCCTATTACACCGAATAGGAACAAAAATAAGCCCATTCAACAACCAAACTACCAAAGAGCATCCAACACACATCCACACCCAGTGCAAGGAAAGCAACCTGAAAAAAACCTAGAGCATATACACACCCTCCCACAATGAAGGGGCACTTAGAAAGAACCCATAGGTAGAAAAGAGGACCCATTCAATAACAAGCCCACAACCATCAGTTGAAATAACAGCCTCATAACACCTCAAATAACTCTATAAAGGAGCCCAAATAAGAGGCCCCACAAAGGTTTCATCCCTGCCACGCAAGTAGAAGCCACATGCTTCCCAAAGGACAAATCGTAGCACCAAAGGAACTGCAAAGTAGCCAAAAAAGCCCAACAGAAGCCACATCACCAATAGTCGGATCTCCATCATCTTCATCGGCTTCAACATCTCCATCTTCTGCATATTTCAAACTGCAGCCTCCACGCCTATTTCCACCGCACTTCTCCATCCACTCTATTACTATTAATATATGTGTGTAGTTACTCACATCATTGTATTTATTTTCTATTCATATGTATGTACTTAGTTTTTCCTAGATATATGCCTTCAATGCTACCCAAACTTCCATCAATTTTTATCCTAACCTTGTTTCTTAAATTTATATAAATTCATAGTTAAATCACTAGGTCTTTGCAATTATTCATTCACTTTATCCTTAGAATTATAATTCTTTGTTCTTCAATTTTTCTCATTTATAGTATTTGTTTGGTTTATTTTACATGAGTTTATTATTATAAAATTGATATTTTTTCCTCTTTGTTGGAAATTAATTTGTGCATTTTTGTAGCTCATTTATATTTACTATGAATTTTTTATTGATATATGTGAGATGTCTATTTAGCTCTATAGTTATTCTTATATGCATATACTATATTATTATTTTTTATTCCTTTTTCTTGTAAATTGGTTATTTCTTACATTATCAATTTTATCAATTAATTTAAATATTTCACTCGAATGAGGATATCTTGAGGATCTCTTGTTGAGAAATTTTTCCTCTCTTAATTTAGCTTAAACTTATGTACCTTTTTCTATGGGTGCTTTCTCTTGCTACCTATACTTAAATAGCCTAGGTCTACAATTCACCAGTTTCTCCTTTTATTACCTACTTCCTAATGATAGATAACAAAATGTGATCTAAAATGTTTATACTAAAAATTGTAAATTGGTTTTGTTCTAGAAGTAGTACAATATCCCCATGGACAATAAAAATATGATGTATTTAATTGATACCTTTCATGGGAGGGAATTGTGTTACAAAATTAAATAGTTTTAGGAACTAAGCAAGCATCAAGAATTAACTAAAAATTATAAAACTAGACTTTCTAAACAGATGTCAGGAATCTCATCTAATTCCTTCTTTTGTTAGCATCATCCAAAATCTTTGAAATCACAACAAGAACATTTTCTTTATAGTATATCAAGAGGGAGGTCAAGATTTGTGTAGAAATAAACAATGAAAAGATGGATGGGGCCACCTACTAATAAAGGGCGTGAAATAAATATTTACCAAATTTGAAGTAGGTATCTAAAACATATAGATATATAAACATGGGAAGTACACATGTGTTAAAATATGTAGAAGGCTATATAGGATCTTGAAATAAAAGGTAAATAAAAACTTTGTATACAACTTTGAAAAAAGATATGTATATCCTAAAGATGAGACAACATTTTAATGAATAAATAGAGTAGGCACATAAAAGTACATGTAAGAAGATTGTATTAGATGTGCATATGAATCCTAGGAACATGCATATGTGAAGACACTTTTCAAATATTTATTTTTTATATCTTCAAAGAAATATACTTATTTAAAGGAGTAGATATGTCAAATATATGTGAAATTTGTTCATGGAAATAATATAGAAGGTGATATATGAATTAATAATTGGAGTTGTTTTTTTGGATGTATTGAAGGAGAGGGGTCATAGAAAATGTTTTCTTGTTTATTGTTGTCATTTGATACCTTTTTTGTAATAGCAATTTTGAAATTATTCCAATTAAAATCTTAACTTTAGTTTATTTTCATGGTAAGTTTGTTGTAATTATGGGATGTAGTAGATTAAGTTGAGTTCCATAAATGCTAGATGATGGTATGAGTTGTTGGTTCTTGTCCAATCCTTTACAAATAGCACCTTCTCAAGCATCAATTGTATATATATATACACACATATGTATGTATATACATATACGTATATATGCATATATATAAATATGTACTTATATACATATATATACACATATGTACATATATATGCATATATACATACATACATATTGTGAGTGCCTTTTTAAAATTTGCACATACTCAACTTCAAACAAGGGTTAGTATCTACAAATCTTTCAAGAACACTCCTATGAAATACCTTGTGAATGTTTCCAAATGCAATGCATGACAAGAGAAAACTAAAAGCATTGTGAAAACACTAACAAGTTACCTATTCCATAGTGGATTGGTGTCAAATGTGCAAATGACCCTTTCCCAATCCTTGCTCAAAGCTTAAAATGATGAGATGCAATGGAGATGAAGAACAAGATTAGTTCTCAAACCAAGAGAGTAACCTTGCATAAAAGTTGTGGATAGATTGATGAGGATTAAGGCCTTCTTTTATAGATTTTCTTGATGAAAGATTGGCCAAATGGGTGAATGTGGGACTAAAGATCCACCAATGAGAAGAGGCCACTTGTTAAGTGGTGATAGGCCAATGGATGTGCAAGATTTGGGAAGTGTGCCCATGAGAGGGAGTTTCAAATTCAAATTTGGGCAATAAATTTTGAGAGGGGGACAAGAAAATGAGAAATAAATGCAATGTTGGAGGGACAAATCAACTTGTCATATTTTTCAAACTTGAGGAATATTCCTCATAAATGCCATGTTGAGTGAAAATGATGATTTTAATAAATCAATAAATTGATTTATTGGTGCAAGTGGCATAATCTAGAGAGAATGCAAGTGGTTAGGATTAGCATTTAATCATGGTTAGATTAAATTAATGATGATTAGGATGTTTGACTTTCATGATTTAAATATTTGATTTATTTAAATAAAAAAATGATGAAATATGAATTTAATTTAATTAAATAAATGTTTGATTTATTTAATTAAAGGGAAGATGTTTGATTTATTTGATTAAAAGGTTGATGATAATGTTTATTTAATTTTGAATGAATGACCTTAGGAGATGGAAATTAATGAAATTACCTTATGAATGAATGAAGGTGAACCTGATTAATTGATGAATGGACCTAATGTGAAATGTAGTTTAGTTAATGAATAATCTTGATTGAATGCACAATGTTAATTTTGCATGTCTACACATATATACACATATATGTATATATGTATGTATACATATTTATATGTATGGGTGTGTATATATGTAATATACATAGATATACCTAGATATACATATATATCTATATACATATAAATATAGATATATAAAGATATGTATATATACATATAAATGTAAAGCTCTCTCTCTCTATATATATACATATAGATATACACATACACACACACACATATATATACATATATATACATATATATATATACATACACACACACACATATATATACATACATACATACATATACATACATATACACATACATATATACACACACATATTTACCTTATAAATGAAATCATCTTACTCAAGAATGTAATGAAACTTTATTTTTTTTAAATATTTATTTATTGTCATGTCTTCATTAAAATTGAGGGTAAGTGCAGGAAACTGGGTCCATAAAATGTTCAAAAAATGGAAGTGTTTTTCCCAATTTTCATAATTTGTCACAATTGGATTGAAAATTTCAAGCACTTCCACATTGAATCTTAAAAAATCAAGTAATATGAAATTTTATATTTTGAGTTTAGTTTTCAAATATGTAATTTATTCTAATACCCAAATGATAAAAAACCAATTTTTAATAGGCATGTATAAAAACTTCTTTTTAAAAGTCACTTTTTTAGGACCATACCATGCACATGTATGGACACCATAGTTTGACGTAAATAAAATTATTTTTCTAATTATTTTTTAGGAAAGATGTTTAATAAATTGAATATTGATGAGGATATTTTTATATTTTTTTCGAAATATTTTTTTAATTCATTTTTTATTGTCCCTAATTGTTGTTTTTTAAAACCCTCACGTACGGAAACCATAACTTGACCTAAACTAATCATTTTAAGAAAAAAAATCATTCTGTAGAGAATTGTTTGTAGATTGATGTCATACAATTTCTTTTATAAAAAAATAAAAATTAAAAGTTATTAAAAAATATGAAAAACCTGACATTTCAAGTTTATGGAATAGTTTCCTTAAAAATTAATAATAAAAAAAATCCAATCATAAAAAATTACATATTTGAACTACAAATTGTGATCTATATATCAAAATAATTTTGAAAAATCAACACGTCAGTCATATTGCCAGAGTCGGTTGTTTTTCTTAACATTACCATGACCTTATACTTGTAGGTATAAGGCTAAAGGTTAGGTTACCATGACTTTCCCAAGCCTAAAACCAAATCAAAAAGTGTGTTGGGATTTCAAACTTTTTTAGAACAAGTACTCATTTAGGAATGGGATCCCGATCCAAGGCTCGGGTCCCTTTTCCTAAACAGGAGCTCATTTTTTTTCTTTCAACATTTTTTTTTTGCACAAAACATCTCCTCTTTGAGAACCCATCTTCTTACACTTACTTTCGGAACATAAATAATTTTTAATTAATTTATGTCCATTTGGTTATAATGTGTTGGTATCTTTATAGATTAAATCATGTTTATCTAATATTTCCATATAAATGATACATATAAATCTAGGATTGAATCTTAAACACTTGATCATTTCAATCTTATTGTAAGATATATCTTTCTCACATTTTCACATCTACATTCCAAATATAGCACTCTAATTTACTTTTGAGCCTTGTAGTCATATGTAGGGCATACAAGATGTAGAACCAATGATATTTATAAGCTATATAATTGAAGGTTACTTACATCCATTAAAACAAGTGTTTGGCATCAAGGAGACATCTAGACCATGGCTCTAAATTAAATTAAAATAGTAATGATCAATTGTCTAGATGTGATGATGGCATGCATGTTTTTATTTTATCTTGTAGTCTTAACTATATTTTATAATGAATAAGCATTGATCTAAGATGGTGAGTTGATCAATCTTTTTCATTTAAATACATATTTTTCTTGTTCTTCCTAATAGTTTAGGATTATATTAGGACTTGTCAATATGCATATGCTTAGCAATATAAACAATGTCATGTATTTTGTGATCTTTTGCTAAAATAAATTATGTGCATTATGTACCCTAGATTCCAAATTGCTTATCTATATTTAATGTTTAAGGAAATTTATGTAAGGGAATATCAATTTGTTTTCTATGATTAGTTATATGTGTAGTCTTGTTTTTATCTACTTAATATGGGTCATTGGCATATTCATAGTGAGCCAGTGTGGTGTATTGCTAGTGATAAATCTTTAAGATGTTAATGGGCACAACATATGGTTTTTTACTTGACTTAATTTTTTATTTTCATTTATCGTTAATTATCTTGTTGAAGGACACTAGGATAGCCCCATGATTTTGTGAAGCCAAAATTAGAGAGTAGTAGCCTAGTTCTATTTGTTGACCCATTATTGTCCACAACTCTTCAATCAAGTCAACATAAATCATTAGGCATGAATTTTGAGTCTAATCTCTAGGTTTTATGGGGATATAGTTTTTCAATTAAAAAGAAAACATCATTTCTTAGGAGATAAGTTTATTGCTTAGAAGATTAGCCCATTCTTAAGGTTTGAGGATTGAATAATTTGTTTTTGTGTATAGTGTTTGCATATCATCAACTTAAAGCATGAATAACATTGTTTCCAAGAAGATAAGTTAACTATTAGGGAAATAAATTCATAGATAGAGACGTTTCTTACACCATTGATTTTGACATGACATTGCTAGTGGTGGTCAATTCTTACCTATTTGTATTGTCATGATATTTATAAAAATATTGTGCTAGATAAGATTTTGAAAAAGGAATATACAATATTTAGATCTACAAATAATAATATTTTTATATATGATGTAACTTAGACATTGATGATGATTTGACAGATTTTTAAGGATACTTGATTTCCACAATTCATAATGATAGCTTACAATTTTTCTCGAAGAAAAAAATTACATTGATAAATTTTGTTATATTTTAATATAACTTCCACATTAATAATAATTTGAGAGACTTTTAAAGATAAGATTTTCACAATTCATAATGATAACTTACCATAATTAAACTATATCAATGATAGATTTTGTTATATTTTATTTCACGCTAAAGTTCGTAGATTGCAAATGTCTTTATGCTCTTTGGATTTTACCCAAGAGACAATCAAGAGAAAAGACGGAAAGACAACTTATGCACAGGTTTAACGCATGTTTTATAAGAAGTGATTTTTCACATTCGGTATGATACCTAGTGGTCCCATTCTGTCCATCATGTAGTATAATTTCTCTATGCGACAAATGCCTAGGTTGCTTTCAGTAGTTTTGATGTACCAGTCTCGTCACTCTATTATTGTACCAATTTGGGTCCATACGTTTCACGTGCAGTCTGGGGAACCGGCTATTGAGCCCGAGAATGCACCCATCCATCGACATGCCCCCTTATGCATAATTGCTGTTTACTGATATTTTTTTTTTTAACTATTTTTAAAGGTTAGAAAGTAAATTTTTGGATTCAATTGTGTATGTTTTTTCATCTTTTCTAATAGTGATCTATTATAATTGAATCCAAAAGCTTACTTTCTAACTTTGTGGATTGTCGAAAACTCATACCAATTATTTTTAAGCGCTGTCAACTTAGCATTTTAAGAACAAAAAAGAATGTAGCACACAAAGTCATATTAAATATTTTATCATTCTCTTTTATAATGTACAATTTAAAATTAATATTTCTTCATTAATTTATAATTTATATAAATATATTATAATATATAATTTTTATTTTAAAAAATAATTTAACATTTTTATTTTACATAATTTTTTATTCATTTAAAGTATGAAATATAAAATATATGAAATGGGGATTAGGGTGTAGGGTACAAGGTTGAATGTAGGGTTTAGGGTTTAAGTATAGGGTTGAGGGATAATGTTTAAGTTTTAGGGTATAAGGTTGAGGGTACAGGTTATAGGGATGAGAGATGAGGGTTTAGGGTTGAGGGTTTAAGGTATAGGATTGAGGGTTGAGGGATAGTGTTTAGGGTTGAGGGTATTGGGTTAAGTGTATAGGGTATAGGGATTAGAGTTTAGGATATTCAATATAGGGTTGAGGGTATTGGGTTTCGGGTTGAGGGTTTCGGTTACAATGTTGAATGTAGGGTTGAGGGTTGAGGGTGTAAGGTTAAAGTGTATAGGGTATAGGGATTAGGGCTTAGGATATTGGGTATAGGATTTAGGGTGTAGCGTTTAGGGTATAAGGTATAGGGTTAAGGGTTGAGAGTGTAGGGTTTAGGGTTTAAGTATAGGGCTAAGGGATAATGTTCAGGGTTTAGGGTATAAGGTTAATGGTATAGGGTATAGGGATGAGGATTGAATGTGTAGGATTTAGGTTTTAAGGTATAGGTTTGAGGTTTGAGTGATATTGTTCAGGGTTGAGGGTATAGGGTTAAGTATATAGGTTATAGGCATTAGGTTTTAGGATATTGGGTATAGGGTATAGGGACTAAGGTTTAGGATATTTGGTATAGGGTTGAGGGTTTAGGTTACAAGGTTGAATGTAGGGTTGAGGGTATAAGGTTAAGTGTATTAGGTATAGGCATTAGAGAGGGAAAGAGGGAGGGAGGGAGAGAGAGAGAGAGGTGAGATAGAGAGAGAGGAGGGAGGGAGGAAGAGAGGTGAGGGTTAAGTGTATAGGATATAGGGATGAGGTTTGAGGGTGTAGGGCTTATGGTTTAAGGTATAGGGTTCAAGGTATAAGGTTAAGTTTATAGGGCATAAGGATTAGGGTTTAGGATATTAGGTATAGGGTTGAGGGTATTGGGTTGAAGGTTTAAGGTTAAGTTTATAGGGTATAGGGATTAGGGTTTAGGAGAGAGAGAGAGAGAGAGAGAGAGAGAGAGAGAGAGAGAGAGAGAGAGAGAGAGAGAGAGAGAAAGACAGAGAGGGGAGGGGTTGGAGGGAGATACACGAGAGAGAGGGAGAGAGAAAGAGAGATAGAGAGAATTTCCTGGTTAGGGTGGGAGGGAGACTTGAGATAAGCGGGGAGGGGGAGAAGCGGGGGATAGATCATGAGAGGGGAGAGAGAGGAGAGGAAGCTCTCCTGGATTTAAAGTGGGAGAACTTGATAGGGGAGAGGGATGAGAGAGATGCTTGAGAGAGAGATTTCTCTAGTTAGATTGAGAGGGAGAGAGGTTTGAGAGAGGGAGTGGGAGAGATATAGAGGAAGTGAGAGAGAGAGAGGGTGAGGGGGTGTGAGGGAGAGACCCAAGAGAGGGAGAGAAAGAGAGAGAGTTCTCTAGTAGAGAAAGATGGGGGGAGAGAGAGAGAGGGAAGGAGGGATGGAGAGGTAGATATGGAGAGAGATAGAGAGAAGTATATATGGAAGGAGAGAGAGAGGGGGAGGGGGAAGGAGAAGTAGAGAGAGGTGATCTAAATAAAGAGAGAATGAGGGAGGGAAGGAGGGAGAGAGAAGTGAGATATAGAGAATGAGAGGGAGAGAGACGAAGAAGAAAGGTGGATAAATTGAGAGAGAGAGGATGGATAGAGAGAATGAGGTATATAGGAATATGTTAGACAAAGAAAGGTAGAGAGAGGTGGGTGGGATGAAGGAAGAGAGAGAGAGCCAAGGAGGGAGAGAGAGGGGGGAGTTAGGGAGGGAGAGAGAGAGGTGAGATAGAGATAGAAAAGTGATATAGAGAAAAGTAGAGAGGGAAGGGGAGAGAGAAAGGAAGGTGGAGAGATTGAGAGATAGGAGGGAGGTAGAGAGAAAGGTAGATAGGGATATGTTAGAGAGTAGAGAGGAAAGGTGAGTGGGAGGAAGGAAGAGAGATAGATAGATAGGGATGAGGGTTGAGGGTTTAGGGTTTAGGATTTAAGGTATAGTGTTGAGGATTGAGGGATAGTGTTTAGGATTCAAGGTATAGGGTAAAGGGTTATGGTTTAGAATATTGGGTATATGGTTGAGGGTATTGGGTTTAGGGCTAAGGGAACAAGGTTGAATGTAGGATTCAGGGTTAAAGTATAGCATTCAAGTTTGTGGGTTTACAGTTTGGCCATAGTGTTTAGGGTTGAGGGTCAAGGTTAAGTGTACAAGGTATAGGGATTAGGGTTTAGGATATTGGGTATAGGTTATAGGGTTGAGGGTTGAGGGTATAAGGTATAGGGTTAAGGGTTGAGAGTGTAAAGTTTATGGTTTAAGTATAGGGTTGAGGGTATAGAATTGAGGGATAATGTTTAGGGTTTTGGTTATAAGGTTGAGGATATAGGGTATAGGGATGAGGGTTGAGGGTGTAGGGTTTAGGGTTTAAGGTATAGGGTTGAGGGTTGAGGGATAGTGTTTAAGGCTGAGGGTGCAAGGTTAAGTGTATAGGGTTAAGGGTATTGGGTTTAGGATTGAGGGTTTAGGGTACAAGATCAAATGTAGGGTTTATGGTTTAAGTTTATGGTTGAGGGATAATTTTTAGGGTTTAGATTATAAGGTTGATGGTATATGCTATAGGGATGAGGGTTGAGGGTGTAGGGTTTAGGGTATAGGGATATGATTTATGATATTTGGTATAGGGTTTGGGATATTGAGAGAGAGGGTGAAAAGGAGGGAGAGAGAGAGAGAGAGGGAGAAGTAGAGAGGGAAGGGGAGAGAGAGGTAATAGAGAGAGAAGTTGAGAGTGGAGGAAGGTGGAGAGATTGAGAGAGAGAGGAGGGAGGGAGGGAGATGAAGAGATGGATAGGTTAGATAGAGATAAGTAGAGAGGGAAGGTGGGTGCAAGGAAGGAAGAGAGAGAAAGAAAAATATAGAGTATATTAGAGAGGGAAGGAGAGAGGGGGAGAGAGATAGAGGTGAGACCCCATTTCTTTGAGACATAAACACATTAATAAGGTAGTACTTGTTGTATGAAAATGCCTCAAACCCCATTTCTTTGAGGCATTTTTTCATACACAAACACTACCTTGTCAATGCTACCTCATTGACACATTGAAAAGGTAGTGAGCTTAGTGTTCATTGTATGAAAAAATTCCTCAACGAAATTTTGTCTCATGGTGATGTACATCACCATGGGACCCCATTTATTTGATGCATTTTTTCATACAACAAGCACTACCTTGTCAATGCTACCGCATTGACGCATTGACAAGGTAGTGCTCTTTGTATGAAAAAATGTCTCAAAGAAATGTGGTCCCATTGTGATGTACATCACAGTGGGACCCCATTTCTCTGAGGAATTTTTTTCATACAATGAGTACTACCTTTCCAATGCTACTACATTGATGCATTGACAAGGCAATGCTCGTTGAATGAAAAAATTCCTCAAAGAAATGGGGTCTCATGGTCATGTACATTGAAAAAATGCCTCAAATAAATACCTTGTCAATGGGTCAATAGCATTGACAAGGTAGTGCTCATTGAATGAAAAAATGCCTCAAAGAAATGGGGTCTCACATTGATGTTTTTTCATACAACGAGCACTACCTTGTCAATGC
>VDFB02193867.1:113760002-113874427 GCA_007258455.2 Sequoia sempervirens | reverse complement strand
TGAAATGGATGTAAAAATACTTATTTATAAACAATTGTGCCTTAGTAACTCGAAGATACCTCATCACAGGCCAACATAAGGTGATTTTAAATAAAAACACAAAATAAAATTTTAAATACTTTGAATTTTGAGCCAAGAGGGACTCATTCGCCCCCCATGGTGAATGAGTCCCACGTTGGACTTGATAGTGGGTGCTGGGAATTATCTTGCATTTAATGTTATTTGTTAGGTTTACATTCAAAAACACACTTAAGTAAGCCTTATAAGGGCATAAAGGGGTCAAATAAAGCATAAGAAAGGTGTAAATAGTGAAATTAAGCCTAGAAAAGTGTGAAATATTGTTACAAGACTTTACACCACTTTAGAATAGGACTTGATAAGTGATGAAAAGGTGATTTTTAGGTGAATTGTAATGAATAGAGTCTAGAAAAGTGTAGAAATGTTTTACAACACCTCACAACACCTTCACAAGATGCCATAATTTGGATTTTAAGGACCTAATGTGAATGTTCAAGTCACATTGCAACAATAAATCAAAGCAAAATGGACCAAGCATCATGAAGAAAGACCTCAAAGACCATGAAAATGTCAAGGGGCCATTTTTCTACAACACATTTAGCCCCCACTTTAGTCAGAGGATGAAATTGCTTCAAACTCACACTAAAGTAGCCATGCATATTGAGATAGAGGTCCCAATGCACTTATGTTAGCAGAATGGAATGACAACGGGGTGATCCCACAAAGTGGGTTTCTAATTTCTGGGAAATTCTGATTTTTTCTGAAATCACATATTTTTAGAAAATATAATTATTTAAGCCTTAAAAAGTTCCACTTAAAGCATTCCAATTGAAGAGGGTTTGATCTAACTACCTTTGATCAAACCCCCTTGGATATAACTCCCATAGTTTTAAACCATACCTATAATGGAGTCTCCTTTACACCTATCCAAATGCTGATAAAAAACCACTTTTGATTTACCTTTTGGGGGATCAAATGAATTCATTTAAAAAAATTATTTTTTGTAAGTATGTAGTCCTTATTATAAGCTTCCTAAGAAAATTTTGAAAAATATGAGTGTACCAAATATTTAAGTCCTTGATCCAACAAAAAAAAAATTAATTTCAATACATACAAAAAAAGTTGTGTTATACAGTTCGCCTATTTTTGAATTGTAATTGGTTGGACTTAGAAACTTGATTAAGGAAAAAATATTCAATAAAACACTATGAAACCAGTTGGAAGCACTAGATATCATAGTTAAAAATATAAATTCTAAAAAAAAAGAATTTTATCCTTCATGAAAAAGAAGTTATGTATTATATGGTGAGCGTCACTCCTTAAAAATGGTGTTTACTAAAAAAACTAGTTTTCAAAGGAGATGGAAAAAGAAGTGCAATCTGATTCCAAACATTTTGAAAAAAATAATTAGAATCTATAAACAAAATTTCACAAATCTAGTTTGCATCATCTTCAAATTCCTCATGGTTTAGCCGCTATAGGTGCTTGAACGTGAAGATTTAGTTAGAAAAAATTATTCCAATGTCCAGTTTGGCCAAAAATTGTAAATCAGTATTGTGGGATCATCCAACAATCAAAATGAATGATCAAGGCCCCAAGATGAAGATCCCATGGAAAACTAAACATAGAGAACAAATGAACGCATGTGAATTGGGAATTGAATTGAGCTTTAATTGTCTATCCAACTAGTTGTGGATTAGATCTAGGCTATTTATGAGAAAAGAGAATGCATACTCACTTTGGGGTGACAAAACTCTTGAGGAAATTCGCTGGGTGAGAAAACCCAAAAAGGTAAGATACATACGCTAGTTGGTATGCACTCACAAACAAAAAGGCGGCTATGGGGAAAGTCGTGCCACTGAATGGGCTTCTCAAGATACATACGCTAGTTGGTATGCACTCACAAACAAAAAGGCGGCTATGGGGAAAGTCGTGCCACTGAATGGGCTTCTCTAAACCATATTAAAGTTATACCTCTTGATAACTTTAACAAGGTGCCACAAGAGAAAATGTTGGTTCGTGCTTCATGAGACAAGCAAAGCTTTGTATGCTTAGAACCCATGAACAAAGAGCAAGGTACCATAGGCATCTAAGTTGCGTTATGCAAAGTGGAAAAAATGTAAAATGTAAAAGGTATTCAAAGGAGTCTTGTTAAGTTCATGCAAGGTCTATCACTTAGGGAACATTATGTCTATTATCTCTAGGAGAGGACTAATCAAAGAATAGTATATCCATGACTTAGGGGATGCAGTGCATTGCATCGGGCCACTAAGAGGAATGTAATATGCTAAGATATATCACACTTATGAAGGGCATGGCATCCAATGTCATCCACAAAGTGACAAACACATCATATGAAGTGACAAGGCTACACTTGGAACCACAAATGTAAATGAATTCTGAAAATGTATGCCCACCACTTTAAAGGAATTGCTACACATTGTTCTATGAGCAATTACTTTAAAGTAACAAAGGAAAAAAAATGCAAAAAGAGAACAAGACATGAGAACCAACTCAGAAAGCCCCTATGCCAAGTCATATGTTTCTAAATTAGGCTACATCATGTAAACAAAAAAGAGAAAAAAAGAAAAGGGAGTTGCCCCCCAAAAAGGAACACAACAAACACATAAAGGGATCTATGGATTTGGGGTCAGTATGTTCATTGTTGCAATTTTTTTATGAAAGAGCTCAAAACTGTCATCATTCCCCAAAGCACATAGAATTGGAAGAATGACACAAAGACAGCAAAAAGGAAAAGAAAAATAAAGTCTATTTTGGGTCAACATGGAAGAGACATTGTGGTCTCAATGCTTTGCATCGTACCTAAAAGGATAAACATGAGTGAAAAAAAAATTGAAAAGGCAAAAGAAAAGGAAAAGCTTTTGGCTCAACATGAAGGAGACATTTCAGTCTCAATACCTTGTGTCATCCCTAAAAGGAAAAACTCAAGAAAAAGATAAAGTAAAAAGGAAAAGGGATTGATTGGGTCAATATGGAAGAGACATAGGGTGTCTCAATGCTTTGTACCATCCCCAAAAGGAAAACACAAAACAAAAAGGGAAAAAGGACCTTTTGGGTCAACATGGAAGAGACATAGGTCATCTCAATGCTTTGCGTCATCCCCAAAAGGAAAACACAAAAGAAAAAGGAACAAAAGATAAGGACCTTTTGGGTCAACATGGAAGAGACATAGGGCGTCTCTACACTTTGCATCATCCCCAAAAGGAAAAAATAAAATAAAAAGGAACAAAAGAAAAGGACCCTTTGGGTCAACATAGAAGAGATATAGGGTCATCATCCCAAAAAGTAGAAACAAAAAACAAAAGCGAAAAAAGGCAATGCACAACATATAGAAGAATAGAGGTACAAATAGAAGTGTACAAAGAGAGAGAACATCAAACACACATTACGGGGGAACACAATACGCACATAAAATAAAACCAAAGAAAAGAAAAAAGGAATATAAAAGGCTAGTAAGGAAAATGCAAGTCAACCATCCAACAAGTCATCTACCTCCTAATCATGTTCAGTGTATTGCGAGGGTGGTTGATTGTCCAAAGGAAGAATTGCAAGTGTCGAACTAGGAGATGTACCATGTTCTTCACTTGGTGTAGAAGGTTTATCATTTAAGCTCGTGGTAGATGAAAATAAAGAGTTTAGATCATTATGTACTTCTTCATTTGTTTTTATGATCTCCTTATCATCATCATCAACAAGATTGATTACGATAGGAGGACGAAGGGTTATTTCCAAGGAAGGATGTATCAAAAGTTGTGGCTATTGGATCGGTTAATTTTGGTGTGAGGGCTGGAGTGTGTTATGTTATGGTAGGTCAGGAGAATGAGGGTGATCATCTATTGCTTCTGTCAAAGCCGGAGGTTGGTTTTTTGTGTTTTCTTCCATTTGAGATTAACAAGCAAGGAGACGACGACAACGCCTACATTCCCTAGCACCACGGTTTCATTTTATTTTATTTTGAAGTTGTTGAGGTGTAAGAGTGAGTTGATCCATCATAGGTTCCTTTTCTTCCAAAGGGGGAAGAACAAATGAAACCGAAGAAGACAAGTCAATCACTTTCTTTTTGGCTTTATACACTTGTTTAATGTGAGGAGGCATGACGAGATTTGTTTCATTTTCTCTTGGTTGTTTAAATGATGGAGGGGAAGTGTTTATTGCTGGGTGCTCATGAGGTTGTATTGTTTTTTCTATGTCAAACTCAAGCTAAAGCAAGGTTTCATCTAGGATAGGAGGAGTGGAAGTGGATGGGGACATGTTACAAAGAGACAATTCGTCTATGCATTTGGCTTTGAAATTTTGATAGGTTATGAAAAAGAAGTCATTTTGAGGGGTGATGGGTTCCATAGGTTCAAGCCAAAAAGCTTCTAAGGAAAAAATACCTTTGGAGGATAACGGATTAAAGCCACTATGGTGTATGGTAAATATTTCATTACCATGTGGAAACTTCAAACATTTGTGAACAACTAACGAGACCACTTTCATCGAGCGGAGCCAAGGATGACCTAGCCATAGATGAAATTGGTTCAATTATGGAATGATAGAAAATGCTACCTCCAAAGTTTTGGGTCCTATCTATAATGGGAGTATGATCGATTCAATTATAGGGCACACAAAACTAGTATGTGTTTTAATCCATGCATTTGGTTTGTTATAATCATCTTGATCGAGATTGTGTAATACTAGAAACTCTTTTATGATCACATTCTCACAAGTAGGATCTATCAATATCCCATTAGTGGGCTTATCATAGATTTTGTCGGGTACATAAAGAGTACCATCAAGAATCTTTTTAAGTGTGTCATGAGAAGAAAATGTAATATCAAGAGATTTGTTGGTTGGGCCCTTTTGAGGGACAACATTTATCGTACCCACAAGTTCATCCATAGGATTAACTTGGGTAACATTTGGAGGAAGATCATGTTGTTCATTATTTGTATCAACACTGATTACATCAGTATTTGAAGGTTCACTAGCCTTGAAAAATGAAACATTGTGTTTAGGCATAGGGTTGGTAAAAAATTATAAATTCTAGTTAGGGGGTGCAACAGACTTATTACCTTGATCATTGACACCCACAATGGATAAACGACCAGAATCAATGAGGTCTTGAAATAAGTGTTTGAGACGCTTACATTGTTCGGTGTCATGTCCATTTTGGCAATGAAAATGGCAATAAGCATCAGGTTTAAAGGTAGGTGGTAAAGGCTTGGTGGTATCAAGTGGTTTAATGGTATGAAAAGTGATCATTTGTTTTTGCAACAATTGGTTCATTATATTATGGAGGGTATTGGGTAAGGGAGTAAATTATCTCTTCGGGTCCCCATGGGTAAAGGGCACCACTACTTTAACAACTACCACTTGACTCTAAACAAGTTCGATTCCTGGCAGAGTAGGTGGATTGAACTGTAAAAAGCCTCTATTTGGTTTTCTAAAGTTTTTTGTCTTGTTTTGGTTGTTTTTCTCAGATTTCTTTGCTCACTTAGAAGTGGAATTTGAATCATGATTAGAAACTAACTTGTGATAATCACAAAGGTTCATGCATAAATGCATGAATGAAGGGAATTTCATCATAGTCAACTTATCCTGAAGGTGAGCAAGTTTTCGATAAACATCTTCTGCAGATGTGAATCAGGGATCTTGACATCAATTTGAGCATACAATGACTAATATCGTGAAATGAAATTAGTTACTTTTTCATCTACATCTTGTCTACATCGCATTAAATCAGCCATTGTCTTTTTAGGAGTCATATGAACTTGGAAATGGCTTATGAAGGCATCAGATAGTTCATTGAATAATTAGGTAAGTTTGAAAACCACTCCAATGTAGTGTCCTTCAAGGTCCTAGGAAAAAGTCTGGCTAACAGCTTATCATCGAGGAAAAAGTCACTACACAAGGTTGTATAAGCATTGACATGATTAGTAGGGTCTCCTTTACCTTCATATTTCTCAAGCTTAGGCATTTCAATTCCTTGTGGCATTTTTGTGCGTAAGATCTCTAAGGATAATGGACTACTACAAACATGATATGTGGGTGAAGTTGTCACAACCCTCTTACTAATACATTTGAAAATAAAACTATTTATTATTAAATTAAGTTGGTTTGACAATAATTATTATTTTATTTCATAATGGGATTAAAACACAAGAAAAATAAAAATAAATAGATTAAAAAATAAAATCAACAATTAAAATATTAAGAAAATAAAATAATTATTTTAAAATAAATAAAACTTATGATGCTAAAATTTAATTATTGAAATAAACATAAATTTTTTCAAAATATGAATAAATAAATTTTATTTAAAAAAAAGAAAAAGTTTCCATATATATTTTTGTTTTAGCTTCTATTCCTCTCCCTAGTTTTTAGTGGTTAACTTCATCTTGTTTTAGAATTTAAATATTTTTTTATCAGTTAACTACTTTTATTTTAGTAACTTCATGTGTAAACTGCACATAAAAATGGAAGCCTTGTGTGCACCTTTATCCATCTTTCAAATTTAAAAATTTGATATTATCCTCTCACAATTTGATATTATCCTCTCACGAGTCATAATGGAGCCTTTCCTCTTCTCTTCTCTCATCTTGATCGTTGGATGGTTTTTTCAAATCCCGACTGTTGATTTTCACCATCAAATCTCCATTAATTTTTCTATAAATATGACTACCTAGCCTCTTTCAAAGACACAAAAAAAGATTAGAATCCTTGATGGTCATTAATTATCATCCTTTTTATTATTTTTTGCATTCGTAGTATAGGAATTTATTAAAAAAAAGATAGGGAGTAGGAAAGGTTGTTTTTTCTTACTTGTTATAAAAGCACAAAGATTTGAAAGAATCAAAGAGCTTGGTTCAAGAGAGGAGGATTTTCAGCAATTGTGTTACAGGTAAGTTTATTCCTTACAATAGACCCTAATTCTTTAAAAGAAAAAATTATAGCGAAACAAAATTATTTATTTTATTTAATTTTTATTTCATCAAAAATTATACTTAGAAATTTTGTTGAAGATTGAGATTTTTCTTTTAGACTCATTGAAAATTTTAGTTAAAATGTTCTTTAATCTCATTGAAATCTAACTTACTTTACTTTAAAATCATTATTAAATTTCATGAAAATTTATCTATTTAGTTTTACCAATTTTTTTTAAAAGAAGTTATTGAATTCTTTTTAGAAAAGAAATACAAGAATTTTTCTTTAGTAAAATTTTGGTAATTTTATTATTTAAATTATAAAAGAAATATTACATTTAAAAAATAAAAATAAAAAAAATTAATATACAGGTTTATGTTTTATAATTAAAATTTATCATTATGTTTTTAGTAAGTTTTATAATTACCATTTGTAACTAAAATTTAAAATTATGTTTTTAATTAAAATTTTATTTTTTTATTTTTATTTGAAAAAGACAATTATAAATAATTTGTGATTAATTTATAAAATATTAAATTTATTTGTTATAATATATATATATATATATATATATATAGTAAAATTGGGTAAAGGAAATCTAAAATAAATCATAAATTGATACAAATTAGTTTTAAATATATGTTGTTTTCTTTTTAAAGAGGAGTTAGATGAGGAAGTGAAAATAGGAGTTTAAATTTCCCTCTTGATTTAGAAGGTTGATTTTCTTTTTCCTTATTTAATGAAATTTTCCCAATAGTTACCAAATTAGAAGTTTTTAAGATTTCCAGCAATATAATTAAAGTGAACCAAAAAAAAAAAAACCCAATAATGATAATAATGTGATTAGATTGTAAAAGAAAAATAAGCATACTAAATAAAATTGAATAGTGTATTAAAATAATTATCGAATATAAGAACTAATAGTTATTCCATATTTAACTATGGAAATTAAATTAAATGAATAATTGAAAACTTGAAATAAATTAGTATTAATAGAAACTTGTTTTTCTTATAAAAGAAATTGTATGTGCCTTTGATTGGATTAGTCACACAATTTGATTTTTCCTTAAAAAAGAAGAATTTTGATTAATAGTAAATAATTATGTTATTAGAAGTTTCCAAAAAAGTAAATAAAAGCAAAATTACGTAGGATCTTCATAAGTTGTCCTTTTGATCTTTTAGTAATTTAATGACTCCTTGATTTATTAGGTTATCATTTAATTTCAAATAAAAAAATATAAATAAAAATATTAATTCATATACCTTTTAAAAATAAATATGATTGAAAAGAGAGGAGAAAACTATTTAAATTAGAAACATCTGAAAAATCATTCATGGATTTATTTTTAGCAAATAAAATAAAATAAATAAAGATTCTTTATTTTTAAGGAAACTTATTTATCTTGGACTTGAAATTAGAAGTTACCTTTATTTTCTTAGAGCTTTAATCACTTAGAAGATTCAAAAGAATATTTTAATAATCACACTTTGTGTTGTTCCTTATAAGCTTGTACATAAGTTTTAATAGAAGTTTCATTAAAAAGTAATAATTCATCAATGGATATATTTATAATATTTGATTTTTCCTTACAAACTAGTAGACAACCTTAATGGGAACTTTATCTTAAAATCAATAAATCAGATTTTCTTTTTCAAACAATAGATTTATAACATTGATTCTTTAGTATCTTATTATCCCATATATATATATAACATTGATTCTTTAGTATCTTGGGTGGGGGCCCTAGCTCGGTTGGCTAAGTAATTCCGTTGTGGCTCTGCTAGTCACGAGTTCTAGTCTCCCCCGTCCCGTGGTATCAGAGTTTACCAGGCGCACTGCAGTTTATAGGGGGTCGTGCTACCCGATTCCTGCAGTCTAAAAAAAAAATAAAAAAATTCTTTAGTATCTTATTATCCCATATATATATATATATATCTTATTATCCCATATATATATATATAAATAAAAATAAATAAATAAATCATCTATAAATCAAGAATTTAAAAATATGAATTAGTAAAGTTTCTCAATTATATAGTAATTGATAAATTACCATTATTACTGTCCACTTTGAAAATTAGTATTGTTTAAAATTGAAGCAATGGGTGTTAGTTTTATTACTCCAAAAAAATAGTGTTGCCTTAATTTATTTAGCAAGAGCATGTTGATAACTAGGGTTAGTTTAAAATTCCAATTAAAGTTAGCTTAAATATATCTTCAAGAAATAGTTATTTTAGAAAAAGAGAATATTATTTTTATGTATTCGTGATTAAGTAAATTATTTCCAAAAGTAAATTATAAGATAGATGCTATTAAAGTTATACTATTTATATGATGGTTAGAATAGTTATTTGATTTCATAATAAATAATAGTAATTATTTTATAATCAAATTTAAAGATAAATTTATTTCCAAAAAATCATTAAATAAAAATAAAAAATGAAAGGAATAATTAGTCACTTAGAATTGATTTGATTAGTTTTTGGTAAAAAGCAATTGAGGTTAATATTAAAATTATTTCTAGAATACAAATTTAGATAGATTTAATAATTAATTCAATTTGACTAATTATAAAGCTAGTTAGTATGTATTTCTAATTAATTAAAAATATATATAATTTATTAAGTTGATGTTCTAAAAGTAATCAATTAGAAGGAAAATTACTTGAAAACCAAATAATATGATTCTTTTTCTAAAAGGAAACTAGTATTAAAAGATTATTTATTACAAAAAAAATAGGTTTCAAATTGAACTTAGTCATATCTAATAATTGTATTAAAAAAAAAAAGGGGGTAATTTCTAGATTGTGTTAAATAGAACATAATTCAAGAAGATGAAACTTATAATGTCTTATTTATTTATTTACTTAAAAAGGAAAAAAAAAAGAAGAAAAATTAATCTAATAAGATTTAAGAAATGATTTTCTTATAACAATTATCTTAATCATCATAAATGAAATTAGATGTTCATGTTTGCTTAAAATAAATTATCCCTCAATAAATACTTAATTAGGAAGTTCATACTTATTTAAGATTTTCTTTTCTAAAAGCAATAAAGCTAGTGTTAGGAAACAAATCAAATTAGTAGATTCATTATCTAATAAACTCAATCAAATCTTTGTTTAGTTTCAAACGATTTAAGGAAATGTTTTATTTAATTTAGTGAGATAATTATATTTCCAAATCAGTTATTTTTGTCTTAACTTATTTAATTTTTGCATAATTGTTTTCAATAAGTTTAAATCATTTTAGAAAGTAGATTAGTGATGGCAAGTAAAATAACTTAAACTTCTAAATTATTCTCAAACAATTATTATTGCATCAACTTAGTTATTTTTGCATAATATAATTGCATTCAATTTATTGTTAATATTTGGATATTCATTTATCAAAGATTTACTTTAATTCATTTCCTTACAAAGTAAATTATTAATGTAAGTAATTTAGTGACTAATATTGTTTTGTCATTTATTTGTTAAAAATGTTAGTAAACTTTCTTATGTATGATACTATCAAATGTTCTTATTTGTTAAAATCCTTAAATTGTAAATTAGTAATAATATTTAACTATATTAAGAATAGATTAGCATCTTTAGCTAATTTCACTTCTTAAATAGATGAAATGGTTAATTAATACTTGTAATTCTCATACATTGTATATTAGGATCTTGGTAATCAAAAAGTGGAAAGGAAGTTATTTTTTTAGAAAATTAGCTTAGGATCTCTATTTGCATCATTTTAATTCAATGTTGTCTTGATATCTTTTATAATAACAATTAATTAAGTAAAAGAAGAGTTTATTATTTTCCATTAAAGTATTTTATTCCATGAAGTAGTTAGATGATATTTTCTTAGTTAGGTAAACTTTAATCAAGAGTTGAAACTAAAACCAGTAGCGTTCAGTATCAGCGGTGCCTCTAGCTCACATTTATAGGTAATGCCATCGCGCTTGAGCTACTGCATCCATAGCCTAACATAGCTGCAACAATGGTGTCTGTGGCACCATCCCTTTAAATCACCGGGGAGAAATAAGGAACACCATGTGTTAATAAAATCCAAGAGATGGGTAATCTCTCTTGGATCGATAATCTAATAAGATAATTTTAAATGAATGAAAATACACTAGTCCAAACCTAGTCAACCCCATTATAGGGTTCAATGAAA
Organism: Sequoia sempervirens; assembly: GCA_007258455.2. Taxonomy (NCBI): domain Eukaryota; kingdom Viridiplantae; phylum Streptophyta; class Pinopsida; order Cupressales; family Cupressaceae; genus Sequoia; species Sequoia sempervirens. The sequence continues at coordinate 113,863,318 of VDFB02193867.1, read as the reverse complement.
TTGTTTTAATATATTGTTATGATAATTAAAGGTAATTGTATATCAAATGGGTTCAAGGGAGATGTTATTTAGGAACTAGGATTTAGATGTTTAGGAAACAAGTAATAGTCAAGGAGACTATTTACTTATATTTTATTGCTTCCCTTCGTGGGTAGCAATCGCAGAGGAACTGTCTGGGGAAAATGAAAATCCATAGAAAGGGTTGCATACCCACAAAATAGTTCACATCAAACATAGATTAGAAAACAGAACTACATATTTTACGCCTTGATCCCATTTGGAAGCAGGGTATGTAGGCAGTCTGGGAAATGAAGAATGCTCCCAATACCTCAGGCGTTCGGGGATGGGGCCTAGGGAAAGTTTGAGATAATGGGAAATTAAAATATAAATTGATATTTCAAGAGAACCACTTGGTCAAAAGGGGCTATAAATATCAAACATAAAGATAAGATAAAAAAAAGTTCCTTGTATACTTAGAAGGAATCCCGAATGGATTCGCTTGACTCCTCGAGGCCTTAGGACGAATTCCGAGGTGGGACTCAAGCTACATATTTATTTTTAAATACTCCTAAGGACGATGACCTCGGTGCACTTCCAAGGGAAGTGTAGTCTTTAGTGAGTGACTCAGGACCCAGATGGTCTGATGAGTCTAAGTCTCTGGCTAGAGCACATTCCTATCCCTTATGGATAGATGCCTACCCCATTTGGGTAGATGCCTATCCCGGATGGATAGATGAATTCTTGTCCCATATGGACAAATGCCTAACCTGTATGGTTGGATGCCTGTCCCGGATGGTTGGATGCCTATCCCGTATGGATAGAAGTACCTGAGTATGCAAGTGAATGAACACATAATAAGATAGTAATAAAGAAAAAAAAAATAGTGGTAATTTTGGGTTATTAGTTTGGGTCATTACAGAAGTATTTTGAATTTGGCTAATGGTGAAGATTTGTTGTTGCATGGATTAAACAATGTTAAAGAGTTGTGTAATGATGGGATTGGTGTAAGTGGTATGAGGTGGAAGGTAAAATGGTGATGGAGTGTATGTAATGTTAGGGGAAGTGAAAGGGACACTAAGAGGGGTGAACGTGGAAGAAGGAATATGTGATGCCACCAAAGAACTAGGAATGCTAGTTGGAATTGTGAAAGAAGGAACCACATGACTAACCTATTGCATAGTTTTGGTAACTTGAGGAGTGGTATAAGTTGGTATGGATGTTATGGCTAAACCACAAGGATTGTGAGGTCCTCCTTGGCTTACAACAATGTTAGCTGACTGGGAAGTAGAAGGAACATGTTTATTGTATATCTTAGCTATTCTTTTCATAACGTGTAAGCCATCATCACTTTCAATCAAACGATGAAGGTTTTCTATTGCAAGTATGGCAGTGGTGGAAATGTGTTCAAGGGATAAATCTTGTTGTAAATGCGCAAAATCCTCATGAATACTAATGACTTTTTCTTACGGAATGAAATTGTTTTATGTGTCAACATTCATTGGATGGAAAGGTGAAGGAATAGTAGTGGTATTGTCCATGCCTAATGCACCATTGTCCATACTAGGAGTAGGAGCTCTTGAGATCCCAAGGTCCACAACGAAAGTGCTATCACGAGAAGCCATGAGTCTAGAATTTTGTCTCACTAAAGTATTATCAATGGGGCACCAAACACTCATACAAGTACCAAAAAAGATGGGGTGAATGAAAATACAATGTAATCTAGGAGTGCAAAATGCAAATAATAGGAATTTTTGCAAATTGAAATAGAGAAATAACAACAAAGAACAAAAATGCAATAATTACCCAAAAAAATGCCTGAAAATGCAATATGAAATGTGCAGGTGGACTGATTCACCCAGGGTGGAGAATCAGTCCAAGTATGGTATTTTTTTTTGTTTTTCAAAAAAATTAAAGTGATTTTAATGCTTTTCAAATGCCAATGAAGGATGCAGATGCAATTTTTCAAAATTTTCAATGATATGTAAACATGAAGTCTAAATGAGTCTTTCACTAATGCAATTTTAAGAAACCCTAGGATACAAAAACAATGCAAAAGATAATGCAATTAAGTCCTAGGATGAAAACATAAATGAAAATCAAAATGATATGATGTTCACTATGTAGGTTCACCAAAATGAACCATATATTTTTGGGCATTAGGATTATAGACTACTCTTGCACTCTTAGGATGTTTCACCTAAAAGGAGAGAGATAAACCTCATGAAAAATCAATGTGGTTCACTCAAATTAAGATGTGTATGATGTTATTAAGGCTAGATGAGATGATCTAAATGCAACTAAGTTAAGTAATTGACTAATTATGAATGCAAAATGTAAGAAGTAATTGATGTTTGAAAACACAACGTGATATGCAAGCATGAACTAAAGTATGAACAAATGCAAAACAAAAAAGAAGGCTGAATAAGAGTGCACCTGGGAAGAGAATGAAGAATCTAGAGTGTCCTGAATGTTGACAGAGATCACTAAAAATCACCAATGGGACTCATTCACCACTGATGGTGAATCATTCCTACTTCTGATGAAAACTTTTGGAAATAGGCTTCTGATTGTCGGGATCTGGAATTTGACAAAATATAGTTTTCTAGCCTTAAGGTGGAACTCATTTGCCACTGATGGTGAATCAATCCTCGCCGAAAATTCTATGAAATCGGGGACCAATTCTATAGCACTAGATTTGATGTTGTCTGCTTATCGAGCTGATGAAGTCAAATATGCAGAAAATGGACTATAGGTTGTCTCCAAGCTTGAAATAGGTTGTAGTTGACTTGAAACACTTTGTTGAATAGTTAACCACCTTTCAACACCTAATTGCTTGATAAATATATACACACAAGTCTACAAACACACATGCAAAAGGGGATAAATGGTTAAGGGTTAGGTTATAGGGATTTTCCTTGTTCAAATCCCACTTTGGTAATCAAACCCTTAATGAAGAAATGGAATGAAATGAACAAGGAAAGATGAATAAATAACATGTAAATGTCTTAAACTCACCAACCATGTTGAAGAAATCTAAAGATATATCAATGGTTGCTCCAAGATACTTGATTTATGCTTGATTGAATGATGTAAAGTGCTTGAATGCTTGAATGAATGAGTGAATTAGTGAACTTGATGAATAGGGGATAAAATGGATGTAAAAACACTTATTTATACACACTTGTGCCTTAGTAACCTAAAGATACCTCATCACAGGCCGACATAAGGTGATTTTATATAAAAAACTGAAAGAAAATTTGAAATATTTTGAATTTTGAGCCAAGGGGGACTCATTCACCACCCATGGCGAATGGGTCCCACCTGGGATTTGAAAGTGGGTTTCATAAATTATCTTGCATTTAATGTTGTTTGTCAGGTTTACATTAAAAAACACACTTAATTAGGCCTTATAAGGGCATAAAGGGGTCAAATAAAGCATAAGAAAGGTGTAAATAGTGAAATTAAGCCTAGAAAAGCATGAAATCTTGTTACAAGACTTTACAACACTTTAGAATAGGACTTGATAAGTGATTGAAAGTTGATTTTTAGGTGAATTATAATGAATAGATTTTAGAAAAGTGTATAAATATTTTACAACACCTCACAACACCATCACAAGATGTCATAATTTGAATTTTAAGGACCTAATGTGAATGTTCAAGTCACATTGCAACATTAAATCAAAGAAAAATGAACCAAGCATTGTGAAGAAAGACCTAAAGGACCATGAAAATGTCAAGGGGCCATTTTTCTACGACACAGGTAGATAGGGATAGGTTATATAGAGAGAAGTAGAGAGGGAAGGTGGGAGGGAGGTAGGAAGAGAGGGAAAGGGGGAGATATATAAGATTAGATAGTGAAGGAGGGAGGGAGGGAGAGGTAGAGATGGAGAAAGGGATATAGAGAGAAGTATATAGGGAAGGAGAGATAGCGAGGGAGAAGTGGACAAAGAGAGAATGATGAGATAGATAATAGAGAGGAAAGAAGAAAGAAAGAGAAATATGGGGAGAGAGAGGAGGATAGTTGGGATATTGAGAGAGAGGGAGAGACTGGGAGAGAGAGGGAGAGAGAGGAAAAGAGGGAGGGAGATGTAGAGATTAAGAGAAAGAGATAGAGATAAGTATATATAGGGAAGGGGAGATATAGAAGGGGGAGGAGGGAGGGAGAAGTAGAGAGACATATAGAGAGAGGGAGAGATAAGGAAGGAGAGAGAGGAGATAGAGAGAGGTGATATATAGAGAGGAGGGAGGGAAGTGAGATAGAGAGAATGAGAGATGGAGAGAGGGGGGAAGGAGAAAGGTGGAGATATTAAGAGGGAGGAGGGAGGGAGAAAGAGTGAAGCAGAGAGGGATAGGTTAGATAAAAAGAAGTAGAGAGGGAAGTTGGGTGGAAGGAAGAGAGAGGTTAGATAGAGAGAGAGGTGATACATATGTAAAGAGACAATTAAAGAGGTAAGGAGGGATGAAGTTAGAGATATTGGTGAGATAGAGAGAAGTATATAGGGAAGGAGAGAGAGGAGGAAGAGGAGGAGATTGAGAGATAGGGAAGGAGATAGGGGGAGGGAGAGATGGAGAGAGAGATAAAAAAGTATAAAGGGAAAAAGAGATAAAGAAGTAGAGAGAGAGGAAGTGAGAGACAAAGAGATGGAGAGAGATAGAATGATGAGATATAGAGTAGAGAGAGGAGAGAGTTAGAGATAAAGATGGGGGAGGGAGATTGTTTGTGAGAGAGAGGAACACAAAGTGAAGGAGGAAGGTTGGGAGATTGAGAGAGAGGGAGAGAGGGAGGGAGAGAGAGGGAATGTGGGAGGGAGAGGTAGAGATGGAGAGAGATCTAGAGACACGTATATAGGGAAGGATAGATTGAGAGGGAGAGGATGGAAGGAGGAGTAGAGAGAGAGGGAGAGGTAGGGAGGGAGAGAGAGGGATGGAGAGAGATAGAGAGAAGTAGAAAGGGAAGGAGGGAGGGACAAAGGGAGAGAGAAGTTTTATAGAAAGAATGAAAGAGAGAGAGAGGGGAAGGAGGAAGGAGGAGAGATTGAGAGAGAGAGGAGGGAGGGTGAGAGATAGACAAAGAGGGATAGGTTAAAGATAGAGAGAAGTAGAGAGGGAAGGTGTGTGAAATGAAGGAAGAGAGAGAGAGAGGGAAGGAGGAAGGTGGAGATATTAAAGGAGAGGGAGAAGGAGAGAGGGAGAGAGAGGTAGAGGAATGGGTAAGATAGAGTGAACTAGAGAGGGAAGGTGGGTGGGAGGAAGGAAGAGAGATAGGGGGAAGATAGAGAGAAGGGGAGAGAGAAAATTTGAGAGGTAAGGAGGGAAGGAGGAATGTACGAAGGGGTGGAGGGAGAGAGATAGAGGTAAGATAGATAGAAGTATATAGGGAAAGAGAAAGTGAGAGAGAGAGGTATAGAGAATAAGGGATAAACAATGAGTGAGATTGAGCAAAAGAAAGATGATACAACTTGCTGATTACTAAAATTTGACCTCCTAATTACTGATATTTGACATGCTAATTACTAAAATTTGGTTTTTTGAAAAATTGTAAGATCTTCCAAAAACTAGAATTTGAATTATAACTCCTAGAGATCTAAAAGCACTCTCAAACATCTTGAAACTATATATATGAAATATAACTTAAAGTATAAGAGAGTAAATGTCCATATGTAAATGTCAACTTATAACTTAAATGTTTATTTAATGTATATAGTTTCCCTGAAAGATAATGAGAATAAAGAGACAAGAAAAAGAGAAGAAAAAAATTTCAATGTAGACCAAAACATGAGCATGTTATAATGCACTCGCGTTTTGGAAATATTTTTTTTATTTCAAAAAATGCACATTTTTTTAATTCAAAATACGCACATTTTTTGAATTCAAAATACATGCATTTTTTGAAATTTAAACCATAATACGAGCATGTTATAACACACTCACATTATAATGTGCTCACATTATGGCTTGGTAATTACCAAGCCTAGGCTTGGTCACTACCAACTCCATAACACAAGTGCATTTCAGTATAACCCACTCATTTTTTTGCTATTTCAAGATGAAAAAGTAATTTGGCCACTTTTTGGCCCCTCAATTTTTTGCACTTACCTTGTAATCTTTAGGTTTTGAACCTTAATAAACTCAGAATGTACAAGAATATTCTTCAAAATGAATTTCACCTTGGGTGATCCCACAATACTAGTTTACAATTTTTGGCCAAACTGGACAGTTAATTGATTTTTTCTAACTAAATATTCACTTTCGGGCACCTATAGTGGCTAAACCATAAGGAATTTGAAAATGATATAAACTAGTGATTTTTGACTTTTTTTTTTTTTCTGTACATTCAAAATATAATTTTTTCAAAATTTTTAGAATCATATTGCACTTCTTTTTCCATCTCCTTCAAAAACTAGTTTTTTCAATAAACACCATTTTTAAGGAGTGACACTCACCATATAACACATAAATTGTTTAAAGATATCAAGTTTCCACAATCCATCAAGTAGTGCTATTAATTTCTGGATTTGATTGTGTTTTGGTTTTTCACATCGACGTTTCGAATCATACTACATGATCCATCATCAGGATGAAAGAGAGCTGGAGGAGAAGAAAATGATTGTTGCAGACCAAAGCAAGCTAAAAAGAGAGAGAGGAGACACAAGGAAGGGGGCACACAGTTTGTGGCACACAGTTCGAGAATAAGGGTGGATTAAAATTGTTTAATGAATAAGAAATTGTAAATATGAATAAATAAAATAGACAAAGAAATAAAGCAACAAAGACATAAATGATATAGGTGTGAATCAAGGATAAAAAATAAAATGAAAAGAAGAAGAAAAATCAAACAGTAAGAGATAAACAAACCAAAATTGAATGAAAAGAAAATAATAAAATAAACATAAGAATGATGAGGAATGCATGAAAGCGATAAGAGAGATAAGTAGAGATGAATAAAAATAAAAGACAAAATGATAAAGGAACAAGGATTAAAACAAAACAAAACAAATGACTATGAGTAATAAAAAGCAATAAATAAGTGACCAACAAAGAAAATTGAAAATAAAATACAAAATAAAGAAAAACTAAAATAAGGATAAAAACAAAATAAGATAAAGAAAAAGAAAAAGAAAACTAAAATCAAAATTAAAGAGATGAACAAACCAAAGAAAATAAAATACAAAGAAAATAGAAAATAAAATAAAATAAAAAGATATAAATATAAAATAAAATAAAGAAAAATGAAAAGTAAAATAAAGAAAAACAAAAATAAAAATTAAAGCGATAAAATTCTCTTTTTTCAAATTTAGATTTGTAACTATGATATCTAGTGCTTCCAATTGGTTTCATAGTATTTTATTGAATATTTTTTCCTTAATCAAGTTTCAAATTAAAACCAATTACAATTCAGACATAGGAAGACTATATAACACAACTCTTTTTGTATGTATCAAAATTATTTATTTTTTTGTTGGATCAAGGACTTCAATATTTGGTGCACTCATATTTTTCAAAACTTTTTTATAATCTTCTATTTTTCACATGTGTAGAACAAAGAGCTTGATTTTTAGTGAAAAACCTACATTCACAAGAAATAAAAAATAAATATAATAATAAAATTGAATTTATTTAAAATTATACTTTTTGGGAAGCATATAATAAGGACTATATACTTACAAAAACTAAAATTGAAATGAATTCATTTGATCCCCCAAAAGGTAAATCAAAAGTGGTTTTTTATCAACATTTTGATAGGTGTAAAGGAGACTCTGTTATAGGTATGGTTTATATGAAAGAGTTTTATTATTACCGACCTTCCAGTTTTTGTTTTCAATTTTTATTCTTGCAAAAGGAAAAATAGATTTTTAGGTAAGGTCAGTAAAGGAAACGGGCAATGCGTCATGGGATGGCTACATGTCTTTCCTTGTTTGTTTTTCAGAGGAGTGCCTTAGACATGTGTCAAGGAGGCAGGAATTTGTTGTATAACATTCTTCAAAAAGCATAAAGTTTCTGATCAAGTCATGTGTCGCCTCAAAATATCAAAGGAGGACTTTATCTTGTAGAAAAAGATTGGCTGAAAACTTTCTCTTTCCCTTTGTTTTTCTAAAGACGAGAGCTTCCAGTCAGTACTACAAAGAGATGTAATCGAGTCAGAAGAATTAATTGTTGAAATATCGCCTTTCAGGATTGGGTCTAATATTGCTCTTTATCTTCAAAATATCTGGAGGACATTAATGCAATAGCTGAGAGTTAATGAAAAAATATTTTGAGACCTAACCAAAGGCTTACAAATTAGATTGTAAGCTATCAAGTGGCGACATCTAGTAGTATTTACTTCTAGGCAAGGTGGTGTTTTTCTCTTTGGCGATTATAAAAGGTCTTCAACATCCGAAAAAGGAAATTCTAAAAAGGGGGGAAATTATTTTAAAAGAGGATATTTTTAGAGAAGGAATTTTTCCAAGAGAGTTGTTTTCTCTAAAAAGAGAAACTGTTTTTCTTTTAAATTTTCTTAGGGTTTGTGAACTATATTTTAGAAAGCAAGTTATAGAACTACTTTATTCTGGAAAATTATATCTATTAAGGTTTAAAATATTGTTAGATTGGCATCTGATCTTTGTTTCAAATTTTTAGTTTTAATTAAAGACACGAACTATTAAGGGAAATTTTGAGACTGTGCATGTATGGCCTTTTTCAAGTTTTTTTTCTTTTTATTTTCATTATGAATGAAACACTATGTTTTGTAAGCTATATTCCGATAGTTTAAATATCAGATTTCTATGCTTTATGCTTGTACTGAGAAATAACATTTTGGACAAATCAGACTATCATTGGACTTTTTTGTTATCCTTAAAGTTGTTATTTTTTTGTGCTATGCTATATTGGGAGACATAATTCCTATAATTTTTCTGAAATATCATTCTTTTTCCCTAAGGACTTTTTATGATTAATTGTACCTCAATGAACACTACCTAATGAAAGATTTGAATGTTTGCACTATGCTTGAAGTTAGCCTTTGTTGTTCTCTTTCCAACAATGAAGGGTTGTGGTATTATGTGTCTTCTATATCAATCATAGGAATATTTCTGAGTTTGAAATGTTGTAAAAGATTTGGTGTATCACCTTTCATGTTTTACATTTTTCATTTTCTTCTTTCTCCCTTATCTCAAAACCCAAAAGAAGAGCCATATTTCTATAAAAACCCCAAAGGTATTTAGTGAGACACAATCTATCCCCCACTCACTGAATTTCCCACAAGTCTATCAAAGAGGCACAAGCTTTAATGATCAACAATTCTTTTTCCGGCACACCCGATGGGACACAAATATTTTTCAATTAGCATGATTAGAAGTTAGAAATATTTCTTACATCAAGCTAAGGAAGGAAAATTGAAAATTCCATGCCCATAATCCAAAGCATCCTTGAGAGTTCATTTCCAATATTCCCAGCTACCTACCTCAAACCCTAGAAGGAGAAGAACTATAGTTTCTATATCACCTGTAAGGAGTAATAGAGCAAGAAGTCAAAGCCCCTTATCAAGAGCCTTATCTGCTTTGCTCAGAGGTTTGAATTTCTAGATAATATTGTTCGTGTACCTGATTCATAGAGATCTTTTCCTCATGGCCCAAGTACCCGCTCCTGCTCCAAGGAATTTTGTAACATGGGATAGTGGTAGCCCGTTACGACCACCTACACCCCCATATATATTACCCACTATACTTGCAAATGCCCTCAAGGCCATCCCAAAGTTTTTCGGAGAAGAATTCAAAACCCCTTCTGAACACCTTCATGATATAGTGGAGATATGTAGAGTGCATAACATAGCTGAATAAAACGTTGCTCTAAGACTGTTGGTTGCGTCTTTTAAAGGAAAAGCCCAATATTGTTATTGATCTCTAGCCTCAGGTTCTATTCTTTATTGGGACCAACTTGGGAAGTTCCTTTCCAAATGATTCTCTAAAAAGGGAGACCATTCTTCTCTACTGCAACAACTGATCACCATCAAGAAGGCTCCCAAGGAAGCCATGAGTGACTTCAACACTAGGTTTCATAAAACCTGGCAAAGGATTCTTGCGACTGCTCAACCTCAAGCTGTGATGGCGTTCATGTTCTACCTAAAGGCCATCAATCTAGATATTGCACTTATGATAACTTCCATGGTTGGAGATATCTTACCAACACTTACAAAGTGGCAGTATAGGTAGAAAACAATTTGATTGATGCTAGAAAACTCCCACCTTGACTTCCTACACCTATGTTCACGGAACCCTCTAGAGCGATATAAGAAAGAACTTGTTCTAATATGTCCCAGGTACAAAGCAGTGTTTCAGATGCACCCTAGTCTATGTACACATATCCTCCTAAACAAGTCAGTGTGTTAGCCTCAAATTCAGTCATGACCAACATTAATGACATGAAGAATCTCATATGGACTTTTACTAATGAATTGGTCATTCTTAAACGGTAGCAAATAATGCCAATAAAAGGAAATTCTCAATACCATGGCAGAAGTAACCTCCCTTATCACCAAAACTCTTAACAGGGTTTCTCTCGAGGAGGGAGTCAGCAAATGACATCCAACAACCAGATAGTTTCAGTCACCATGCCACTTCAAACGGTAAAGGGAAGTCAAAGCAAAGAATTGATCCTTGGCCAAAAAAAATTTGGTGAAAGAAGTTGACACATGGTGCTTCATCTGTAGTGATGATCATTTCCCATAGAATTTCCCAAAGGAGGATATGTGGAGATGGATGACAGAACAAAAAGACAAGGATCGACTTATGGAAGCAAATGAATGCAAGTCATTTGAAGTAGAAGATTTTTTTTTCCCAACGTAATCACAAGGGATCCCCTTAGAGCAAGAAGTGGATGTAGGGCCCGACCATGTGTTATTCTCATGGTCGAAAGGAGAAGATGCAATGTATGCAAATGAAGCTCAGATGATTGGTGTTCTGCCAAAATGGACTGATTAAAACATAAGATCTAAAAGGAGGCTTATAGGGGAATATGTGCAACAACCCTTGTCGTGCCTGCAACTACAATGAACTTTTCTTCCAGAAGGACGGTATTTGTTGCCCATCATATGACCTTGTCCACAAAAACAAAAGGTGTTATTAATGGAAAAAGAGGTAAACAAAGTATCAGCCCCAGCTATGATGGAGCCCCATTTTTCAAAGAAAATACCACTGTTTAAGCCACTGATCTAGACATTTCAGATGCTCAAATTAGTGGAGCAATTAATGAAAGCACCTACCAATGTATCATTGTAGGATGCTATTTAAATTCTTGAACAAAAAAACCTACTTCAAGAAGCATTAGAGGCAGAAGGGCAAGGATTGCAGGAAGGCGTGATGCAGTCAAGCAATCAAAGAAAAAACTACTGATCCACATCTACCCCTCAAACTCTGAAAGCAACATCTTATACAAATGATAGAAACAGTGTTGAAGAAAAGGAGGTAAATAGAACAAATCCCACACCTTTCTTTTTGACGGTTATAATAGGAGATAAATTATTGCATAATAATATGATTGATTCAGGGGAAAGTATGACTATCATGCCAAAGCAAGTGGCAGATGCCTTAAAATTAAGATATGAACCCCTTGAAAGAGGAATCATGCAGTTAGACAGAAAAAGGGTCCCAACCATTGGTTGGATAAAGGATTTGTCTTTAACTCTCTTCTCCTACTCGAGCCAGACAGTCATCGAGGAAGTGGTAGTGATAGATATTTTGCCAATATTTGGGATGTGTTTATCAAGGGATTTCACTGCCAAACTTGGTAGATATTTGCATTCGATTGGTCCCACTTGATTTTGTGGACTAAACAAGGAGAAAATATGAAGATTCTTTTAGAGCCATTACATCCCAACCATATCGTAGACAATGCATTCTTATGCTTTGAAGCCACACATACAACTATATCTTAGTAGGATAAGTATTGTGTTGAAATGCTAGAAGACGAAGAAAATGCAAGTGAGTGAACTACTAAAGATGAGGTCTTGCTTAACCAATTCATTGAGTTTGACCCCTTCGATAACTTCCACGCAACTAGGCTCAACACCTATGTAATTTTTGATGATAATCAGGTTTTCCCGAAACTAGTCAAAAATGGCGAGAATTTTGATGACCTATTGGACAATCGTTTGTGGACTCTTTTCTTTGATGGTTCCAAGTGTAAGGTTAGTGCTGACGTGGGTGTCCATTTACTCTCTCCAACAAGATTTGAGATGCTTAGAGCTTATCATTTCATGTTCTCATGCTCAAATAATGACGCTAAATATGAGGCTTTAATTCATGGTCTAAACCTTGCATAGAGGATGGGTATAAAGAGATTACAAGTTTTCAGAGATTCAGAGCTAGTGGTGAGTCAGGTTCATAGACAGGAAGCAACAAAAAATACCTAAATGAGGTCATACAAACATCGATTCTAGGAATTGATCGAGGGTTTTGAAGCCTTCAACATATGAGTCATTCCCCAATCACAAAATAGTAGAGCCAACAAAATGGCATTAGTTGGGTTGCAATTTGAACCAACTTCTGACTCAACTAAGAAGAATGTTGTTCAAGTCATTGTCTGACCCTCTATTTGAGATAATGAAGAGAATTGGTAGGTTCTCAATAGTGATACCCAGATAGCTACCTTCATACAAAAGGGAAGAATGACTCCTGATGGTCCAACCTTAGGGACAAGATTCTCTAAAGGGCAGGTCATCACACTAAAAGGAAACAAGCTTCCAAGGGGATTAATTTCCCTCGATAACCTGTTTGATTGTGAAGATGCAAGGAAAGGGAAAAGAAGTTTCATGGTAGATGAAAAGGATTATGAAGAGCTTGATGTCAGTGATGGCAGAAGGTTGAAAGTCAGAAAGGAGATTTATACTAAAGATAAACAAAAACTAAGGGACTTGTGCTATGAGTATGATGGGGTTATGACCAAGACTTATGATGACCTTAGAGGTTATGACCCAGGTATAATCCAACATACCATTAACTTTGAGGATGGGTTTAAACCTGTCCGACAGAAGCAAAGGCCTATCAATTCAAAGATTGAGGCACTAATGGTGTAAGAGCTTACCAAATTGATCAAGTCCAAGATAATATATCTAATCAAACATTCCACTTGGGTATCAAATTTGGTGCCTTTCTGGAAGAAAAATGGTGAAATCAGACTTTGCATTGATTTCTGAGATCTAAATAAAGCATCGCTTAAAGATCAATACCCTTTTCATTCAATGGAGCAAATTTTACAGATAGTAGTTGGGTTTGAGATGTTTTCACTACTTGATAGTTTTTCAGGGTATAACCAGGTATATGTGAAGGAGAGCAACCAATATAAAACAACATTTACCACTAAGTGGGGGACATATGCATATGCTAAAATTCCATTTGGCTTGTCAAACACTGGTATGACTTTTCAGCGAGCAATGGATATCACCTTCAAGGGTTTAATTAACTAGATCATTCTTATATATCTAGATGACTTGATGGTATTTTTGAAATCAAGGGAAGATCACTTTGATCATCTAGAAAAGATTTTTCAAAAATGTCAACAATTTGGGATTGCTTTGAACCCTAAGAAATGTGTTTTTGGAGTACCTCAAGGTAAGCTACTTGGCTTTATAGTCTCTAAAGAGGGAATAGCAATAGATCCTGAGAGGGTTAGGTCCATAATGGAATTACCTCTACCAGTAAATCAAAAGCAACTCCAGTCATTCCTGGGCAAGACTAATTTCATCAATAGGTTCATTTCTGACTTTGCTAGTATTGTAAGGCCAATTTCACTAATGCTCAAAAAGAATCTACCCTTCAAATGGACCCCAGAGGGGAAATAAGCCTTCAAGAAAATAAAGATGGCAATTTATGCTACTCCAGTTTTGGCCAATCCAGATTTTTCCAAGGGTTTCTTACTCTATGTGTATAGTGGTCAAGATAGCATAGCTTCAATACTTACTCAAAAGGGGGATCATAATTAAGGAGAACATCCTATTGCATTCTATTCTAGGACTTTGAAAGGATATGGGATGAGGTACAATTTTGTGGAAAAACAAGCCTTTGCTATAGTTAAAAGTTTGAAGAAATTCCAACACTTAGTGTCAGCCAATAAAATCAATATTCTCGTAGCACATCCTAGTGTATGGGAGTATACAACAAAGGAATAAATCAATGAAAAGGGAGAAAATTAGATTACTAAGATTCTAGAATATGATGTTGACATCAAACTGACTAAGTTGGTCCAAGGGAGGGGTTTGTGTGAATATATGGCATAGGAAACAAGTTTCACAACTAAGAAGGAAACTAGTCGAGTCTACTCAAATCAATTTGAATCCAATGAATCTTGGGTTACTGATCGAATGCTACACATGTAAAAAGGGGTATTACCTAGCTAGTCTCCTAACTAATAAAAGGAGGTACTATTGGCTACAAGTTGTGAGATATATATTAGTTGAAGATATACCTTTTAAAATAAATTATTATTGTATGTTACTCTGATGCCTTGACGCCCTATAGGCAGAGAAAGTTCTTAATAAATTTCACTATAGTCCTGAGGGTGGAAATTTTTCTACAAAACCACTGCTTTGAAAATAATGAGGGTACGTTATTACTGGCCCTCTATGTTCACCAAGGAGCATCGTTTAGTACAAAATTGTACTTAGTGCCAATATTTTTTTATCAAAAGAAGGAACGCCTATCAACCCCTAAGCCCAATTGTGACAGAAGAAACCTTTTCCCAATGGGATCTAAATTTCATTGGTATGATAAATCCTATGTCTAATGTCAGACACAAGTGGATCCTCACAACAACTGATTACTTCACAAGGTGGTTAGAATTTGTAGCCCTAGAAAATGCAACAGAAGGAGAAATAGTTAGTTTTCTCGAAGAACTGGGGACCAAGTTTGGGCCTCCCAAAACCATCATATCCAACAATGCTAGAGCATTTGTCAGGTCTAAGATGTCAAATTTTTCTATCCAACATAGAATTTTTCTTAAAAATTCATCACATTATTATCCACAAGGAAATGGGTTAGCATAATCAACCAACAAAAACCTAATTAGGTTAATTAAATGCATTGTTTCAGAACGGAAAAAGGACTGGCACAAGCATCTATGAGTAGCTTTGTGGGCAGATTGATTTACCCCCAATAAAATATTGAAAACTTCACCCTATGAGTTGGTATACAGAAAGGAGGTAATAATGACCATTTCCATAGAGATCCCTGTGTTACAACTACTTAAAGCACTTGAAGTTGAAGAAAATGGTAGAATGGAGGTGCGATAGTATAACTCCTGAGACTAGAAGAAGATAGAGAGAAGGCCCATGGTGCCATGATCAACCGTCAGTGAACAGTCAAGAGATGGTTTGACAAAAAGACCTCTAGTCCAAAGTTCAAGGGAGCTTAGTGTTAAAGTATGATGAACGTACTACAAATCCAGGACAACATATGAAGTTTTAAGCATTATGGAAAGGGCTTTTTCAAATCAGCACATGTAAAGAAATGAATGCATATGAACTTGAAGATTTAGAAGGCAACGCCTTAGGTATACTAGTAAATAGTATTTATCTAAAAATTTTCCATTAAAACTACATATCTTTTAAAATATTTAGACTATTATGTATTATATGTAAAGTCTTGTAATTATTTCAAGTTTTGAATAAAACTTAGGACACTAGGAAATAAGTAGTTTATATTATATCAAAAGCTCTACATACATCCAAGACCAAACCCGGATTTAAACATGAAGCTTTCTTGAGCAAGCCCAGAAGGGGTTTACAAGCAAAAGATGTAATAGGAAAGGAGTAACGAAGAATGAGGCAGACACAAACATAGACTCAAGGCCTATTCATTGCTACTTTGCACCAGGAAATTGAAGTGTTTCCTCTAGGCTAGTCCTGTAACCTATTCCATGTTGTACTCACGAAGCAAGAAGATTGCTTCTAGTTGAGAAGAATGTTGATGTGTCACCACGTCCATTGTACAAAAATTAGAACGGAAGGGTAGCCAGGGCACGTCTATGCCAAATTTCACATGCCTCCGAAATTCCATCGTGCTCAGGATGCCAACACGAAGAATAGCTACTTGTACTATTTCTCCAAGCCCTTCCATCAGTGAAGTGTCAAACATCTCTCATTACAACTCAATTATCATCGGTTTGGCCACACCCAGGTCCAACAGTGAGGCCACTGTGCATGTGTCGAATGTGTAGAGTGAGTTATTCTAATGTCAACACAAACCTTAATGAGATGGTTTACATTCAAAGTTTGGAGCAAGTAAAACTAATCTATTCGTAATAAAATCAAACCTTTCAAATACATATCATTGTTCTCTATTTCTTGGGATTTATTAAATCGTTTGGCCCTTAGATTTCTATGGGAACAAAGGGTGTTAAAATGACAACCTAGAAAATGAGATTTGATGCTTAATATGCAAGCTAAGATGATTTCTATGTGCAAATGTGTGGTGGAAGGATTAGTGGTATGTAAATGTGTGCTAGAATGATTAGTCGTATGCTCCTAAATGAAACAAAATGATGGAAAGGATAATGGATGAAACGAGAAATGAAGGATGATGTTGATGATAGATGAACAAGTGGAGATGAGTGAGATGATATGCAATTATAGTGAGCTATCCATGATTATGCATATGCTCAAATGCAACAAAAAATAAAACTAACCTAAAATGTAACTATGAAGCAATTAATTAATCTAATATGAGAATGCAAAGTAACACATGATAAGAAAGCTAAGTATAAGAATCCATGAAAGCTCCAAGCTCCTACGAAAAACCTGCATTGTAACAATACTCAAAGTGTGGATGGAAAATGACATTATAACACTATTCCAATTTGTATTTCAAAATAGCATTATAACATTACTCAAAAGGTGGATTCTAATGCAAAGGATAAGGGGTGTATTTATAGAGTTTCTCAAGCATTTTGTGAGGTGGCACCTATCAATGGTTTAGATTTAAAGGAGACAAGATAGACAGTGGAGATGAGAGGAATCATGATGTCCCCTTGACCAAGGACAACATGCCATGTGTGTGAAGAGAATCCCTTGACCAATTGGAAGTGTGCCAAATGTATGGGATTCCTAGGTAGCATGTGAAACAAAGACCCATGTGCTCCAAATTTGTTGGAAGTGTGGGGGAATAAAGCCATGTGCTTTTTCTCATTGGTGGAAGTGTGTGAGGATAATTCTAATTAATAATTAGGCTTATTTATTTTCATGTGACCTTTATGAGGTGGCACACAAAAATTTATGAAATGTGCTCTAATTCTTAATCAAGATTAGGGAAGATTAATTAAATAAACATGTTTAGGGTATTTTGTTTATTTAATTATTTAGAAGAATGTGATTAGAAGAATTAAAAGGAAAGTGAACAATATAAATAAAGTAGAACCTTATTTATATGTAGTTGAACCATTAATCAAATAGGTTGTATTTAATTAATTGAATGTGATGACCATTTTCAAGTGTATACAACCACAAAATGAGAAAGCACATTGTAGTTGTTCCAAAGTTGGTTCTCATCAGAAACATCAAAAATAAAGTCATTTCCCACCACCCATTTGAATGCAGTCATGATAAGTGGGTTACATTTCTTGACCAACCTCTTGATCCGGTCACTGGTGATTTCTCCTACAAAGCTGTATTGCGGCCTTCGTGGAAGGAGTCGAATAGGGGTTCCCAAGCCAACAAACATCCTAGTGAAGTGGAAACTACTAGCAGTATGGAAAGAAAAGAAACAAAGGGCCAACTAAGTTACAAAACTTTGTGTTCGAATGAATGTTGCGAAAGGTGGTGTGAATATATATAGAAAGACCGATAAGTTAAAAATGATCGATGAAATATTTTCCTCTGGCTAGATGACAATGGAAAGTGGGGTCAGAACAGACTAAAGTAGATAAATCATAAAGAGAATCTTGAGAAATTTATTGAGAAATAAATTGGGACGTTGGGAGTAAATGTTCTAGTATGTTGATTGTTGACATGTGTCCATCGCCATCATTGGTGCCAACTATCTCATTTATAAGAAAATATAGGGTTAGCACTTTTTAAAAGAAAGTTGTCTAGCAAATTAATGCCCTCATTTTTCAAAGGTACTTTGCATCATTTCAACATGCTTAGTATGATGGGAAGCACATTTCTTGTGGAAAATTTTATTTTTGATCAAGAGGTAGTGAAAGGAATGTGCTAATTCCATCCTCAATATCTTTGGCATTCCAAAGAGATAAATATTTTTTCCCACACATATCATCTCGGTGGAATCATTTAATAAGCCCAACAATAGTAGCATAAGCCTTGAGTGCATGTACTGGAAAAAGCATTAATTGCTCTCAAGGTATGCTTTCTTTTCCATAAAGGGTTTCTTGACCATTATCCCTTAGAAGTCCTTTGCAACTCTTGATACAATCATGGTGGAACCTTCAACCTCTGGGAGATAGGCCACAATTTGAACTAGTGACCTAGATATGCTAATATTTTTGGGAAAAAGTATTTCACCAATGCTCCAGCTATAGAAGAATGCCCTTTCGAGTATTGCAAAAAGGTACTTATAGATAAGCCTGTGAAGAGAGAAGCAGCCCAAGACATCGCTAACCATGTTTTTGATCCTAAGTTGTCTGTCAATCCCAAAATCCTCATAGAAGGCATGTTTTAAAGGAAAGGAAAGTAAGAAACTTCTGATAGCTTTGCGTTTTGGTTGTGGGATTGTGGCTTGTTGCAGTTCATTTTTCTCACTGTACATCCATGCCCTGAATTGGTCGATGCATATGCCAAGATATTTGACGAAGTAATAGGGATCATCTCGAGTGGTAGGATTAGAGTTATTATATCAGCTCAGGCCATATGAGAGATATTGTGTATCCCCATGGTTTGGATTTAGAGGTATTCAACAGAGAAAATATGGATCTTATTGGGGAAGAAAGGGATAGAAGAACAAACTTTTATGAAGAAGAAACGAGGGAGCCACCAAACAGGGGGCATGTTCATTTCTCTCTGTTGTATGATATTTTCAAGAGAGAAACTCAAGCAGTGTTTTCAATGCTGGCCTGGGTATTTGGCCCTGACAATGATACCCAAGTCTTTCCTTTTTGGTTTGGCATGGTTTTTGAGCTAAAAAGAGAAAGAAACCAAAAGCATTATGATTTTGCAGAGTCAATAGCCAAGATCATGCTGTACCAACTAAAAAATTATGAGACTGATTCTAAATTCAGGTACCCTTCCTTCTTGGCTCATTTAATTTTGCATCAAAATTTTGAGTATTTTGGGGGAAATGTGTCAGTATCCAGGCTAGATGAAAGGAACTATCTTTAGCCAATTTCAGTATGGACCCCTCTACTTTCCAAAAGAGGGGATTATTATGGGTTTGTGGATTTCTTTTTGAGGCCTGTACTCGAAGAATTATTGCTTTTCCTATGGGATGTTTTTCTCCTCAGGTTTTACAATGGATGAGGATCTCACAAAGTCTAGTGGATTACTTCCTAGGTGCAGATTTCATATTCATTAGGTTTTATGGTTTCCTTAACGGGTCTTTTCGGTTCCCCAAATTTGTAATAGATCGAGTTTTCACACTAGAAACATGGTGCTAGTTGACCATTGTTGACAGGATCTATGGTGCAGGAAGGAACAAAACAAAGTTGTATCTGCTTCCTCTAAATATTTCTAATAGCCAAGTATCACTCATCAAGTGATTTTGTGAAGGAGAACTCAACTATTTATTGGCAGTTTTTGGTTTAGTCCTCATCTGCAACAAGTGGGACTATAATCTGAGAGGAATTTATAGCGTAAAACATGAGCGAGAATACTTTGAAAGAAGGAAGAATGTGACTCAAGAAAGTACACAAGTATATATTGACTTGAAAAACATCCTCTTCAAGCAACCAAAATGGCTGAGTTTTTATACTCCGAAGGTCCAATATGATAGGAAGCTTCCAATGAATAAATCCCTCAGCACCCAACTAAAGAAGAGGGGATGGTCAGAAAGAAAAAAGGAAGATTTCTAGAGACTCTAACAAGAGTTGCGTGTTCTAAACTCCCTTGTCGCACAATTCCCACAAGATGAAGAATTTGAGTATCTTTATGATAAGGAAACCAGTTATGAAAACAACAATCTAGAAACCAAACATGAAATCTAGGAGAAGCAAGTCCCATGGAAGATCCACAGATTGTGAGAGTGAAGTGATCAAAAGGATTTGAGGTAGAAAAACCTATAGGGCCCGTCCACCTGAAGTGCCCAAAGTAAAGGAAAGAAAGCCTGACGGTCCATAAGAACATCATCTGTCGTAGTCACTAAGGATCATTTTTCAAAGGGGTTGGTGGTCAGGAGGATGGAGCATGTCGACGTTGGTCAAGGAAAGAGAATGCATCTAGAAGAGCTAGGTCCAATTGAAGCATCGACCCAAGGAGAAGAAGAAGTGGAGTTTGCTCTCTAGGGTTTTCTGACCACCATGGCTCAGGTAAGATTTACCCCTCCTTCCTTTCCCTTTTTTCCCTCTTTGGTTGCTCCCTTTCCTCCTCATTAAGGAGGGAATCCACCATCCACTAATTCAAATTCAATAATTCTAAATACCCCTTTTCCTTACTAGAACAAAGTTCTTAAGGAAACCCCACACTTTGAACAAGCAACGTCTATTTTGGCTATTGTTGATTCTTTGTTCGCTTTGTCAAGGGACCCTTTAGAAAAGGTTGAAGCATCAGTATTAACCCCCATGCCTAATTTGACTACTTCTGAGTAAACATCTTTCCACTTGCTAATGTCTTTGTCTACCTCCACTGACAAAACCCCTACCCAATCTTAGTTGGGTCTTCCACCCTTTTCCATGATAATGCTCCCTTTCACCTCTCCCCATGCTCATATGTCAAAAATCTCCCCTTCTGTTACTCTTTTTATTTTTTCTCCTGGTGCCTCTATTGTAGCACAAAACATAGATGTCCCTCAAACCCTCCAAGATCATTTCAATGCAACAAAAATGGCCTGATAAAATGTTAAGCAGAAACACCTCTTAGAAAATGTTGAGTTACCTGCTAGCAAAAAGATCAAGGCTTGTTATAATGAAGAGCGGAATTCTCTTTTGATCAGTACCATGACCTCGTTTGGGGCTAAGCCAAAAGGGAAAATGCAGCTAGAAGATTATGACATATGGAAAACATGCCTAGATCTGACAGAAACGTGTCCTCATGACAAAGTGGTCTTAGCTAAGACCACCCAATGGGTGGTATACATAGATTATGAAAATCTAGATAGAAAGTTAAAGAAGCAAGAGACAGAGCTGGTAAATGTAAGAGAAATAGCAGGCAGATTGCAGATAGAGCTCAAGGCTAAGGAAATTGAATTGGACCATATCATATAGGTCCAAAGTAAGTAGGGAGAAGATTCAAGATTGCTTGAGGAAGCACAAAAATAGCGAGTTCAGTTACTTACTGAAATAGAAGAATAAAAGTTGATCTTGACAGCCAGCATCAGGTCAACACAGGGTACAAAAGTGCTCAAGAAAATTTACAGAAGGAGTTGAGCGATGTCTAATCTTAGTTTTTCAATGCTAGTTAGAAGGCACAAGTAGAAATAGAATAGTTGAAGCTAGAAAAACAAGAAGCCGTGTTCGCATGGTAGGCCTATGATTTAGAGAAATGAAAGGTAAGCTCCGAACTTCCAGACTCTCTCAAGAGAAAGGGGGAACTAAAGTAAGATGCAAAGGAAAAGAAGATTTAGTTCAATCAGGAGTTGACTGTAGCCTAAGAAACTAGGTCCCTCCTGCTGCTGAAACAACTGGCATCTTCACATTGGGAGTGGATTGTAGCCACAGTCCTTGTTCTTAGACCCATTTTTCAATTTTTGAAGGAGGTCCAGGAGTCTTAAAAATAGGCTTGACAACTAATCATGTTTTACTAAAATATAACTCTCGAGTGGCAGAGTCACAAAGTTTCATTTTCATACTTTGTGTGGCTTCTGATGAAGTTTTGAGGGATGCTGGAATTGTTGATAAAAGAAACGCCTACATCAAAGCCATTGAAATCCCCAATTCCCAAAAGACTACCAAGAAGTGTAAAGATTTCCAGTTAGTGTTAGCAGGGAAAGTTGAGGAGATTCAAAAGAATTTTAATGTCTTGATAAACTACAGATTGTTCCCCTTGTTTTCCCTAGAAGGAACTATGAAGAATATGGAGCAAATTACCGAGGCCATTAAATATAAAGGAAAAACTACAACTGAGCTTCCAAATTCAAGCACAATGTATACAGTTGATGAGGTTGAATGCGAGAATTTTTTCCTTTCTCGCCTTTATCATTACCTTGGAGTGGTTACCGTGAGATGGGGGTCATATCTTTCAAAGAAGTCTTTCATCTTGAAAAATCCTATAAGGTCATCTGTAATATGTCTTTTCCCACTGAAGAAGAATGGTGGGCACAATGCTCCTTCTTTTTCAAACTTCAGGAATTTCTAGAAAGTTGGGTTCATACCTCCACAAGCGAAGGCCCATGTGAGTTGCTAGAACTATGAAAGAGTTTTATTATTACCGACCTTCCAGTTTTTGTTTTCAATTTTTATTCTTATAAAAGGAAAAATGGATTTTTAGGTAAGGTTAGTAAAGGAAACGGGAAATGTGCCATGGGATGACTACACATTTTTCCTTGGTTGTTTGTTAGAGGAGCACCTTAGACATGTATTGGGGTGGCAAGAATTTGTTGTATAACATTATTTAGAAAGCATAAAGTTTTTGGTTGAGTGACGTGTCACCTCAAAATATCAAAGGACTTTATCTTTTAGAAAAAGATCGACGGAAAACTTTCTCTTTCCATTTGTTTTTCTAAAGATGGGAGCTTCCAGTCAATACTTCAAAGTGATGTGATTGAGTCAGAAGAATTAATTGCTAAAATATCGCCTTTTAGGATTAGGTATGATATTGCTCTCTATCTTCAAAATATTTGGAGGACATTAATGTAGTAGCTGAGAGTTAATGCAAAAATCTTTTGAGACATAACCAAGGGCTTACAAATTAGTTTGTAAGCTATCAAGTGGTGACATCTAGAAATATTTACTTCTGGGCGGGGCGGTATTTTTCTCTTTGGTGATTATAAAATAAGGTATCTAGCATCCAAAGAGGAGATTCTAGAAAGGGTGGAAATTCTTTTAAAAGAGGATATTTTCAAAGAAGGAAATTTTCCAAGAGAAAGTTGTTTTCTCCAAAAAGAGAAACTGCCTTTCTTTTAAATTTTCTTAGGGTTTGTGAACTATATCTCAGAAAGTAAGTTATAGAACTACTTTATTCTAGAAAATTATATCTATTAAGGTTTAAACTATTGTCAGATTGGCATCCGACCTTTGTTTCAAAGTTTCAGTTTTAATTAAAGGCACAAACTATTAAGGGAAATTTTGAGACTATGTATGTATGGCCTTTTTCAAGTATTTTTTTCTTTTTATTTTTGTTATGAATGAAACATTGTGTCTTGTAAGCTATATTCTGATAGTTTAAATAGTGAATTTCTATACTTTATGCTTGTACTGAGAAATAGCATTTTGGACAAATCAGACTATGTCATTGGACTTTTTTGTTATCCTTAAAGTTGTTATTTTTTTGTGCTATGTTGTATTGGGAGACAAAGTTCCTATAATTTTCTAAAATATCATTCTTTTTCCCTAAGGAATTTTTTATGATTAATCAGACCTCAATGAATACTACCTGCAGAAAAATTTGAAAGTCTGCATTGTGCTTGAAGTTAGCCTTTTTTGTTCGTTCTCTTTCCAACAATGAAGGTTTGTGGCATTCTATGTCTTCTGTATCAATCAAAGGAATATTTTTGAGTTTGAAATGTTGTAAAAGTTTTGGCTTATTGCCTTTCATGTTTTACATTTTTTATTTTCTTCTTTCTCCCTTATCTCAAAACCCAAAAGAAGAGCCTACTTTCTATAAAAACCCCAGAGGTATTTAGTGAGATGCAATTTGTCCCCCACTTGCTGAATTTACATAAGACTATTAGAGAGGCACAAGATCTAATGATCAATAGTTTAAAATTAGTAGGGTTCTATCCAAGGGGGTTTTATCTAAGGTAGTTTGATCAAACCCTCTTCAATTGGAATGCTTTAAATGGAAATTTTTAAGGATTAAGTCATTATATTTTCTAAAAATATGTGATTTCAGCAAAAATTAGAATCTCCCATAAATTGAAAACCAACTTTGTGGGATTGCCCCCTTATTGTTTTCTTCATGTGCCTTGATTTCATCAGATGTACTTGGACCATTAGTAGGAGTGTAATGAATCTTGTATGCTTTCTCCACATCATATCCACAATACTCTAGATATACTTCCACTAGTACTTTCCAGATAGCATAATTAGTTCCATCGAACTTTAGATACTCATAAGTAACTTTTCAGCCATCCCAGACCTTCCTTAAGTAGTTAAGCTCTTCTCCAAGGAACCAAGCTCTGATACCAATTGTTGAAAAATACAACTGAGATGGGGGGTGAATCAGTTATAGAAAATTTTAATCCTTAAAAAATTCACCACAACTTAGATCAATTACAAATAATTACTCTGTTGAATAATTAAACATTCAATACAAAGGTAAAAACTAATAAAGCATTACGCATACACAGTAACACCAAATTTATGTGGAAAAACCAATAAGGGAAAAACCATGGTGAGGATTAGATCACAGTATAGATAATATCAAAACCTATTCCAAAAGGCTCACTGCTTGATAAGGCTCACTACAAAAACATGGACTTACTATTTGGAATAGGACTCATTGTCCAACAAGGGTCAACCACTTGGAGGGATCATTGCCACACAATTACAAAGAAGATAGAAGAGATATATTACATAGAGAATAAAATATTAGTGCAATAGATATTTCCACCACAATTCACTTGACCACTTGTAGACATGCATGAATGATAGAGTCCACATTCAACTCACTCCATCTAAACAGTCAAAATTTAATATTCACACTAATCTACCACACTTGCATCACATACATCATTCGTGATCTATATCTTTCACTATCTCTTTGCACTTCTTTCACCACTAACTCATCTTGTATTTATACCATCTGAAAACTTTGAAACATATCCAAAGTCGTTCATCCATTATTCAATTTCAAATTAGGTCAACACTAAAACATTCTAGGGTGGAATTAGAATGAGGGTGGCCCAAACACATGCTTGATGAGGACCCAAATAAGTCCCAACACACTTCATTAACTTTAAGAGTAGTATTTAACAGAAGGTCAACCAAACCAATGTAAAACACAAAAAAATTAAGCACACACAACCCTTAGCATGACCCAATCCTTCTAGCTATCGAAATTATCTTCAACATGATCATAATAGTTCCAAAACTGAAAGTCATAAGACTTGACCAAAAATAAATTTAGACCAATGATATTTCTCTGGAACCTTAACCAGATACCTTGAAAACCATAGTTCATGACTAGTGAACATAACTCACACTATTTAATGACCTAGAAGCCCAAATCCTGGATATAGCAACTTCCAACAATCATGATCAATATATCTGAACCACACAAACACAGAAGAAAAACCTAGAGATAAACCCAGAGCAACCACTGAACACTTACAAGCTTTCTCCATTACATTTTTCTCAATATCCTCGACATATAAAACCAATAACCTGCATCCATGACATTAATGATAACAACAACTAGTTGATAACTAGTTAACTAGTTGACATCAATGACACCACCTTCATTCTTGCAATAGATACCTCTTTTATCATAATTCTAGAGTCAAACCTATTTGAGGTGAAACTAGGCATCCCATGGTTAGTTTTCATGAATGGCATTATTTTAATCATTCACAAATGTCTCAAGTTCTCTCATGAGGGCTTTGTGCACATTGTCCATGACACCAGTTACAAATAACTGATGTCACATGGGGGATTCTTGTTAGATGATTTTTTTCTCTCTTCAATCAGACCTATCCCTCTAAGTATTGACTTTCTATATCATGCCTATGTCAAAAATAAGACTGGGGGCATGGTGCCAAAAGTGGCCTATCCAATATCTCTTTGCGTTATCATAGTAAAAGGTTTTATGATTGTGCAAAAGCAAGCTGCTTCCTCCTCCTAGCAAAATGGTAAGGGGTGTTGGATATTGTGGATGTGTTTCTAATATGTGGTTGTCATTGATGTCAACATTATTAGCATTTGG
Organism: Sequoia sempervirens; assembly: GCA_007258455.2. NCBI lineage: Eukaryota > Viridiplantae > Streptophyta > Pinopsida > Cupressales > Cupressaceae > Sequoia > Sequoia sempervirens. The sequence continues at coordinate 113,837,164 of VDFB02193867.1, read as the reverse complement.
TGTACTAGAGGTTGTATATGTCGAGGATATTGAGAAAATTGTAAAAGAAAGTGTTCTAGGTTCCTTGTGGAACTTTGCAATTCTTGAAGGCATCTTGTTCTTTACATTGAAGTTTAGTTGTTTTGGACTAAAGGGTTTTATGATGAGTGTATCTAGATCACCCACTAGAAGTTTCACATGTCCGCATATAGATTTGATCATGTTGTGGTATGACAGTGTTTTTGTGGTCTCTGTTAGTGTTTTTGAATGAAGTTTATGTGATTCTGAAAATCTCAGTTGCTACAAATATTTTTCTGTTGTTTCTTGGTGCTCTTGGATGTTTCTTGATCATGCTCTATCTTTGTGGTATGTCCACATTCATCAGTGTGCTCGTGGTCAGAATTTTTTCCTATGTATGTTCATTTTTCTTGTTCTTGGCTGACATGTTGGTGGTAACGTGTTGTGGATTTTTGAGGTGAAATTAATAGAAGTCTTTTTGTGTTGGAGTTTTAAATTTGGGTCTCCAATATGTTTGTGGTTGACCTTGGTGGATTCACATTAAAATTTCATTTGTAAATGTGGGTTGACATTACAAATATGTTTTATTTTCCTGGTTGACTAAGTTATTGATGAAATACCATGCAGTGGATATTTAAGTACGATTGTTTCATCAGTATTGTAAGGTGAAAAAGTGTTGAGTGTGCTCTTATGTGTGTATATGCTAATATAATTCAATTATAGAGTAGAGTGTGAAGAAGGTCGATCAAAGTGAGAAGTAGTTGGTAAAGGAGTTTTATGTGCTTAATTGGAACTGTAATCAGGCTTGTGGAGAAGCTATTCTTTTAGTTCATACCCTATCCAAATTTTAATCCTATTCTGTATTGTTGGGAAGTGAGCCCCTTTTGTATTTGAGTAGTGAGCTCTAGGAAGTGTGTCTGAATGCATGTGCATTCCCCTTATGTTTTCTCATTATTCTTTTAATAGGTTATAATCTTGTGAACTAACATCCACCATGGTTTTTCCCCTAATAGGGTTTCCACATATAAAAATATTGGTGTTCTCTATCTCTCTTATGTGTTAATTGCTTATAGTTAATTGCTTATTCATCAGATATGAGATTAAGTGTTAATTGCTTATAGTTAATTGCTTATTCATCAAATATGAGATTAAGTTAAGTTTGAAAATCTTATTATTTTGTGACAAGTGATTCACCCTCCCTAGTTGTCTATCCTTATTTTTACAACAACTGGTATCAAAGCAGGTTCCTCTGAAGTAGTATAAAATCTTGAGGTGATCTGAGATGGCAACATTCAAGAAGGATAGTCCAAGATTCGATGGAACTAACTACTCACTATGGAAAGTTAGTATGCGATGTCACCTAAGGTGTATTGGTGAAGCCTACTAGAAGATTACAAGATATCCATATGTTATTCCTGAGAATGGTCCCTCCACTACTGATGAGATCAAAGATGTTGAAAATAATATCAGGGATATAGAATCTTTGGTGAGTGCTCTGACAGATTCAAAGATGGCTAATGTGGTAGGACTATAGACAACTCATGAGATTTGGATGAAGCTAGAAAATTTGTATGAAGGAGATGCATAGGTGAAGATGGCTAAGCTACAGAGTCTAAAATGCAAGTATGAAAATTTGAAGATGAGTGAAGATGAAAGTATCACCTTTTTTATGTAAAGAATAAATGAAATAGTGATGGGTATTACATGTGTCGGTGGTTCTCTGGATGAGGATGAAATTATTGCTAAGATACTTAAATCCTTGCCTCCCTCCTACAAAGTGAAAGCTCATTCTATTGAAGAGCTCAAATCAGTAACAAAGATGTTAAGAGACATGCTAGTTGGTAAGTTTTTTGCTTTTGAATTAAGTGAATTTGGTGAATCTATTCCAAAGAATGAATCTACATTCAAGGATAGGAAGTAACAAGAAAATATATAGTCTAGGAGAGTGTTCTAGAAAGATATCCAAGTATGATGAAGAACTGAAGTAACTTCAAGACAAAGAGAGGTAGAAGAATTGGAAGCACTAATTGTAAAGAAAGAAGGAAAAGGCAAAGGTAAGTATGAAGGAGTGTTACCTATTTAATGTTTTTCATGCAGTAAAATAGGTCATTTTGCATCAAGATGTCCTGAAAGAGTCCCTAGAACTAAGCCTAACAAGTCTAGATTCCAAAATAAATGATACTTTGTTGAAGGAGTGACTGATGATGAGTCTGATAAAGATACTGGAAATGAAGATGAATGGGTTTTCATTGCTACCATTGAAGATAAACCTATGGCTACTAAATCTACTAGAGATGAAAAAGCTCTTATAGCCTGAGTTGAAGAAAAAGATGAGTGGATCATTGATAGTGGATGCTCACATCATATGATTGGTTATAAAAACAAATTTGTAAGTATAGAGAAATATGATGGTGGTTTTGTAAGATTTGGAGACAACAATGTTGGTGTGATTCGTGGTAGAGATTCTATTTGTCTTGGTGGTAAGGATAACACTGATGATGTTCTTTATGTTGAAGGCTTGAAGCACAATATTTTGAGTGTTGGACAGATGGTGGGCAAAGGCTATGATCTAGAATTCAAAAATGGAAGATGCAAGATACATGGAAGTTCTGGCAATATGATTGCTACTGGTAAATAGACAAAAGGTAATATTTTTCACCTAAATACTACTAGTGGGAGTTGTTTAATTTCTCAAGTAGATGAAAGTTGGTTGTGGCATATAAGGTTGTGTCATGTAAATTTTGATAGCACTGTCAAGGTAAGTTCCACTCAAGTAGTAAGAGATCTACCTAAGTTAGTGAAGCTTGCTAACACAAGGGTATGTGCAGAATCATCATGGAAAAAATAGGCCCTTAAGTGGTAAAAAATTTAGAAAAATTAGAGTTAAGAAACTTGAATAAATTATCTATATTATTTCAAAAATATGTAAGAATAGAATTTGTAGCAAATTGAATGGAGTTTCTAAACTACTAGGTTTGTTTAAAAAAAAATCTATTTGGTGAGAATTTGAAATTTCAATGCAGTAGTACTTAAATTTTAGGGAAAAAATAAGTAGGTGTCTGTCTGACCACCCTAACCACAATAAAATGATAATATTTTTTATAAGATTTTAGATATAAGTAGAGGACTCATGTCTCGATGTGATGCATATTTTTTTGTAATTTTTCCCAAGTAAATAATTAATTATGAATTTTGATTACAACTTTTAAAAAATATAAAAAATCATATCTCTGACCACCTTAACTTGGTCAAAACTTCATGAAATTCATTTTTTCTTTTTTTTTTAATCCTATAATATACAAAGCATAGAATGTGACGCATGTTTTGGATTCAAAAAATGTTATACCATTTGAAAGCTATAGATGTTTTTCAATCAGTCTATCAATCTAGACTTTAGTCGTAATTCAAATAGAAAATGAATAATAATTTCTTGTTTAATTCAAATTAAAGCATAATTTATATTGGTGGAAAGCTAAGAATCACGTTTAAAAATCCTTTTCATTTCATCAATTTTGGGTTAAAAAAAGTCATCAGCCACATACCCATCATATTGCCACTTTTTGGCCCGTCATGACCCTACACATACCCATAATTTGTAAGGAGTGTCAGATGGGTAAACATACTAGAGTATTTTAATGGAGCAAACAGTTTCATTCAAATGATTTTTTGGAGCCGCTACATACCGAGCTCTGTGGTCCCTCTAGAACCAAATGTTTTCATGGAGAAAGGTAATTTATATTGATTATTAATGATTATTCTAGAATGATATGGGTTTCCTTTTTAAGTGAAAAATGTGAAGCACTGGAAAAGTTTGAAAGTTTCAAGGCTATGGTAGAAAATGAGAAAGGTTTGAAAATCAAGTGTTTGAGATCTAATAGAGGTGGTGAGTTCATCTCTAGGGAGTTCAACTCTTTTTGTGAAGAACATGGAATTAGAAGACAATTATCTGCTCCCCAAACCCCTCAATAGAATGGATTTTCATAAAGAAAGAATAGAACAAATTTGGATGTTGCTAGAACAATTATTTTAGAAGGAAATGTTCCCTAGAGCTACTAGAGTGAAGCTGTAAGCACTGTTGTGTATAGTTTAAACTGGGTAAATGTAAATGGAAATTCTAGTAAGACCCCTTTTCGGCTATGGTTTGGTTATAAACCTACTGTTAAGTATTTCAAGATCTTTGGAAGCAAATGTTATATCAAGAGAGATGATGATATAGGCAAGTTTGATGCATGAAGCGACGAAGGAATCTTTTTAGGTTATTCTACAAAGAGCAAGGCCTATCGATGCTATAACAAAAGACTAAGAAAGATAGTTGAGAGTGCAAATGCCAAGGTTGATGAGGATTTTGTCAAATCATCAAGATATTGTGGATATGATTATGATGAAGACAATACAAACAAAGGGAAGAACGTTCAGACATAAAATCAACTTTAAATTGTGCCTTATGTTCCATATGTTCCAGTTGTTCTGGTAAAGCAACCTTAATTTGTTCTGATAAGTCAAGGTAGTCAAGAAGCAAAGACAAGTGCAAGTACTAAAGGAAGATCACAAGAATCAAAAGTTCAAGAAAATTCTAAAACTCCAAGGTATGTAAAGCTAAACCATTCTAAAATCCAAATTATAGGATATAAGAATAAAGGAGTACAAAATAGAAGGAAGATTGCAGAAGAATACTACCTGATTTCCAAGATTGAACCTAAAAATGTCACTAAATCCTATCAAGATGAACACTGGATGGAAGCTATGAAGGAAGAGTTGACACAAATTGAAAAGAATGACACATGGATACTGGTTCCCAGACCTAAAGACAAAATTGTGATTGGTACTAAATGGGTGTTTTAGAACAAGTTGAATGAACAAGGTGAAGTGGTCCAAAACAAAGAAAGACTGGTATGTAAAGGATATTCTTAGATGGAAGGTGTTGATTTTGAAGAAACTTTCACCCTTGTTGCTAGAATCAAAGCTTCTAGATTATTTCAACATTTCTGAATAGAGAACTAGAAGAAGAAGTATACATTGAACAGTTAGATGGATTTCAGCTAACTGACAAGGAAGATATGGTCTACCACTTGAAGAAAGCTCTATATGGACTTAAGCAAGCCCCTAGAGATTGGTATGATATATTAGAAAAATACTTAATGAAGATTGGATTCACGAAACGTACTGTTGATAACAAATTATATTTCAAATTGGATCATGATAAATAATTAATTATAGAGGTCTTTGTTGATGACATCATTTTTGCAGGAGATGATGGTTTGTGCATGAATTTTGCTGATGAGATGAAGTATGAATTAGAGATGAGTATGATTTGAGAGATGAAGTTATTTCTAGGATTAAAAGTGACCTAGTTAGACAAGGGGATATTCATATCTTAGTCAAAATATGTGAGAGAGCTATTGAAGAAATATGGGATGGAAGATTCAAAGCATGTAGGTACTCCCATGGTGACTGGATGCAAGCTAACATAGAATGATGATTATCCTAAAGAAAATCAAAATAGATACAAGTCAATGATAGGTGGATTACTTTATTTAACTCAAACTAGACTAGATATTATGAATGTTTTATGTATGGTTGCTAGATTTTAGGCTGATCCAAAAGAATCACATGTAACTGTTATTAAGAGGATCTTCAAATATCTAAAAGGAATAATTGAATTTGGACTTTGGTATCCAAAGGATGATGATCTCACTCTGAGTGCATATACTAATGCGGATTGGGCTAGTGATGTAGATGACAGAAAAAGTACTAGTGGTGGTGCTTTCTTCCTAGGGAAGAAGTTGGTGTCCTGGTTGAGAAAAAAGAAGAATTTCATTTCTCTATCTACTACTGAAGAAAAATATATTGTTATTGCAAAAAAAATTACTCAAGTAATCAGGATGAAACAAATGTTGAAGGATATCAGAGTGATATATGAAGAGCCTATTTCCATATACTGTGACAATTCAAGTGCAATAAGTATTTGAAAGAATCTAGTACTACACTCTAAGACTAAGCATAAATCAATCAAGTTTCATTTCTTGAGGGAGAAAGTGAATGAGAAAGAAGTAAGATTGGAATATGTACTTACCAAAGAATAGATTGCAGACATGTTTAATAAACCATTGCCAAAGGATACTTTTGAGTATCTCAGAGGAAGGCTAGGGGTAGTTACCCCTCTTCATAAGAGCTAGAAGATGCATTTACTTGCATCAATCTGTGAGCTACATTGTTATATTCTGATCCAGATTGATGTTTATGTGGCTACTACTTAGGGGGAGTAGTCAGATGTGCAAATATGTGGTTCATAGCGTGTATATGGAAAGGTCATGGTTACCTTTTCCATTGATGTCAAAGGGGGAGAAATGCAATGTGAAAAATATTTCAAAGGAAAAGAGCCTAGTGGGGAGAAGTGCAGTTGAGAAGAAGAGTTAGTGTGTTGGGTTGATGGTATTTTTCACATCATGTGTTTCCATCAATGCCAAAGGGGGAGATTGTTGGATGCTTTGGATGTGTTGTTGATATGTGGTTGTCATTGATGTCAACACTACTAGCATTTGGTGTACTAGAGGTTGTATATGTCGACGATATTGAGAAAATTGTAAAAGTAAATGTTCTAGGTTCCTCTTGGAACTATGAAGGTCTTGAAGGCATCTTGTTCTTTACATTGAAGTTCAGCTGTTGTGGACTAAAGGGTTTTCTGATGAGTGTATCTAGATCATCCACTGAAAGTTTCAAAGGTCTACGTATAGATTTGATCATGTTGTGGTCTGACAATGTTTTTGTGGTCTCTATTAGTGTTCCTAAATGAAGTTTATGTGATTCTAAAAATCTCAGTTGCTACGGATGTTTCTTTATTGTTTCTTGGTGCTCTTGATGTTTCTAGATTATGCTCTATCTTTGTGGTACGTCCACATTGATTGGTGTGCTCATGGTCAAAAAATTTTCTTGCATATGTTCATTTTTCTTGTTCTTGGCTGACATGTTGGTGGTAACGTGTTGTGGATCATTGAGGTGAAATTAATAGAAGTCTTTTTGTGTTGGAGTTTTAAATTTAGGTCTCCACTATGCTGTGGTTGACCTTGGTGGATTTTCATAAAAAAATTATTTGTAAATTTGGGCCGACATTGCAAATATGTTTTATTTTCTTGGCCGACTAAGCTATTGATGAAATCCCATGTAGTGGATATTTAAGAGAAATTATTTTGTCGGTGTTGTAAGATGAAAAAGTGTTGAGTGTGCTCTTATGTGCATATATGCAAATATCATTCGATTACAGAGTAGAGTGTGAAGGAGGTTGAGCGAAGTGAGAAGTAGTTGGTGAAGGAGTTTTCTGTGCTTAATTGGAATTGTAATCAGGCTTGTGGATAAGCTATTCTTTTAGTTCATACCCTCCATATTTTAATCCTATTTTGTATTATTGGGCAGTGATCCCCTTTTATATTTGAGCAGTGAGCTCTAGGAAATGTGCCTGAATGCATGTGCATTCCCCTTATTATTTCTCATTATACTTTTAACAGGGTATAATCTTGTGGACTAACATCCACCATGGTTTTTCCCCTAATAGGGTTTCTACATAAAAAAAATCTTGGTGTTCTTTGTCTCTCTTATGTGTTAATTTCTTATGGTTAGTTGCTTATTCATCAGATATGAGATTAAGTAAAATATGAAAAGCTTATTATTCTGTGACAACTGATTAACCCACCCTCTCAATTTTTTGTCCTTATTTTTCAAACAAGGGGAAGCTTGCTCTCAACCATGGGCCTTCATCCTATGCATATTTTTCTCCATTTTTTTCCACTTCTCACCCTATTGTGGCATCCTTGGCTCCTATTCCCATGCTTTGAATAGTGAGCTTGATGGTGTCCACTTGGAAAAAAGCTAAGCATCAAGTGTTCAAACTTTTTGTCCTTCCCATGATTCTCCTATTATTCCTCCTCTTGCACCTTTGGAAGAGCATGGGAAGAGGCCCATTACTAAGGCACTTGTGTCTGCTTCTCCACCTGCTATTTTTTCCACTCCCGTGCTTCCTGCTCTTGCCCCTATCTAGGAGGCTATCCTTCCACCGGTAACAGTTGTGGAGGACACTTACATAGAAAAATAGGAGCCTCTCATTCTTTCTCAAGCTACTACTTCTAGTGCTCGGTGTCAACATAACCAACTTGCACATCAGTGCAAGCGTAGGAGAAAGGCTTTGGCCATTGAATAAGCTGCCTTGCAAAAGACAAAAGGGGAGCTATTAGCTCCCTTTTTAATGCCTTCTATTGTTCCTCCTCCTTCTATTCCTTCTGCTTCAATTCCATTCACCTTAGTTCTTCTTTTGGTTCCCCTGGTGGTTTCTAATGAACCTCACCCCAAAAGGGTGTAGGTTTTCATCACTCCCTTTGTGGAGCCTCCTTTTCTTATTTTCCTTTTCAACATCCCTCCATTTTCTTAGCTCATTGACATGCTAAACACCATGGTGATGTCTATTATGGATTTTTTTTCTCCATCCTCCACCTATGCTTCTTCTATGAGGATCCAACATCCTCCACTAAAGCACAAGCTAGAGGAATACCTCACTTGGAGTGGTGGTCAGAAGATTAAGGGATCACCTTCTTCAGGAGCTAGTTTTGCCTTGGATTGCATCATCCTCATGATGGAGGTAGCCTCGATGTCTCCTGAGTTTTTCATTGTCCCTCTCAACAAGGTCAATAGTGGATCTTAGGAATCTCCTTCTTCTCCCACCTATTTAACACATGGCACTCTGATGAAGTGCATGTTTAACTCAGTGGATGATGTCTCAACTCTGTCAATAATCTTTTTGAGATCGATGACCTTCACCTCACAAGAGCTCAACAAATTAGACCTCAAGGGGGCTTCTTCCTTGGACCTTATTATAGGAGAGATGGAGGGTACTACACTTGCCATGCCACCCTTGTAGGCCTATCCTCCCTCCCCATATAATGATCTAGATTGGGAGTAGGATGACTTGTTGGTTGATGAGGAGTAGGGGGTACCTCTTCTTTATTTGTAGATTAGATTTGTGTGTGTGTTGTGTTTCTCCTGTGCTTGTATTTATGTGTTTGTGATCCTTCCTAGAGGACCCTTGCTACCCTTGTAGGTGCTTGGATTTAGGCCTGGAAATTTTTTTGTGAACTTCCTCTATATGTTTAATCATTCTTCTATATGTTGACTTTGATTTTTGAAAATTAGGGATGATGCAAAGTGTTGGGGGAATTTAGGCCTTCTTTCCATGTTGACCCAATTTTATTTTTCATTTTTCCTTCATGTATTCTTCTTCATGATCTGGGAACTCTAAGGATTGATGATATTTCGTTTATACATCATGTGCTACCTATTTATATATATGAACAGATCTAACCCCAAACTCCCAAATCTCCTTGTCTCTTGATTTCTTGATCTCTACCTGATTCTCATTTTCTTTGTCTTTGTTTGTATCTCTCTATTTTCTTGGTGATGTTGTGGTGCTTATGTGTTGTCCCTTGCATGTGTGACAACATTTCCATGTTTACATCTTGCTATGTATTGTGGGCCACAACATCCTTGCTTCTTCTTTCTCTCCTTAGGATACCAGATGCTCCTCTAATTTGAATGCACCATCCTAAGGGGGGCTACCATACTTCTCTAATTTTCAATGAGGTTACAAGAAATACATTCTTCAACAAGGACACCTTAGTGAAATTTTTCTTTTGAAAACAAAATCGTAGCAAAAGAATCTAAAAAATTTCCTTCAAAAAATTAGTTCTTTTTCTAATGAAGAAGCCAAGAAACATGCCTTTGAGAAGGAGCATTCTTTTTACCAGATTCCTTAATCAAAGAGATCTTTTAAAAGGATTCCCTTATGATAGAATAATTTTTGGAAAATGTTCTTTTCAATCGGAGTGTCCCTTGATGTGGGCCCCTTGCTATCTTGGTGGGTTCTCTAAGGGACCCCTTTGAATAATTCTCCTTCAATTTCCTGCTTTGTGATATGTTTGTTTGCCTTGGATTTTCTACCTAACACACTTTGTATGTAGCTTAACATGTTTTACAAGATCAAGCACTTGCAAAGCTACTTTTACTATCAAGCTTGCTTAGCAGGACAAGCTTTCCTTACAAGACCGATAACCTACAAGGGTCTTCCACATCAAACTCTCTAGGACTGAGCACCTATAGAGTCCTTTCATGTTAGGTCCCATAGGATTGAGAACATGTGGTGCTCCGTTTTCAAGGCCAAGAACTTGTGAAGCTCCTTATATTTGTAGGACCGAGAACCTATAAATCCTTTTTTCAACTTCTTCAAGACTGAGAACCTATGGAGAAAATTCCATAGGACCAAATACCTATAGATCCATCTCTCTCTCTCTCTCTCTCTCTCTCTCTCTCTCTCTCTCTCTCTCTCTCTCTTTCACACTAAGGTCTCCTTGTAGGATCGAGAACCTGTAGAGCTACCTCCTACATGTCTAGGTGTGCCAGATCAGATATCTTCTTCCTCGATGGTTAACATATGTTCTCTTCAACCTCATTCTACTTTACCTCACATTCACACTGACACACATGGTCACTAAAGTAGGGGAAAAATACAAAGGAATGAATTTGCACCCTTAGGAAAATTCCCCATTTGATTTCACCTACCTTAAGAAATTTAAACCCGATGATCCAATTTCACCTCTACTACCTTATCCCTTCCACCTAGCCACATTGTTTTGCATTGGTGGAGGAATTTTTGTTAGGGATCTATGTGTGCTACATGGAATTTCATGTGCCGTGTTACTGTCCTAACATGATTCTTGCCCCTGGAATCAACAAAAATGTTATGTTTCCTATTGGGTGCAAAGTGTAATGTCTCGTACCTCCTTAATCAATGAAATTCAAGTCTTATACCTCCCTTTTTCTAATCCAAATCTTCAAATCTCATTCCTTAATTCTGTCTTCACTCTCTTAGACTTGCTTCACTCTCATGCATCCTACTCTCATTCTCTTGGCTCCTACACCACTTCTCTTGGTTGCAAGCTCTTCATTTTGGCTCCAACATCACATTCTTATTGCAACAACATTGTTATCGAAGGGTTGTCAAGCCTCATCTTCTCAATGTAGTGGTGTCACTCTCTTCCTTCTGCTATTGGCCTTAAGAGATCGTAGTTGGGAAGGTAACATTGTGTTTGTTTACTTGGTTGCATCATCTTGTTTATTGGATAGCATTGTAGTTGTCTTTGCTTTTTATCTATTGGTATCACTTCCTTTCTATTTTTTAATAAATTTATATACTTTGTTACTATTTGGCTATTCGTGGAGGTGGGAACACCAAAATGGGGGTCTGACTAAGGTAGACCTAGAACACAACCCAAATTTTTTCTCATTCTCATGTGTGCAAATGTTTTCAAGTTGAGCTACTTGAAGAATCAACTTGTGGGTGAAAAGGTACATTTTCCCACTCTCATTTCCATTTCTAGAATATCTTATTTCCAACATTCCTTTTGTTTTGATAAGATACGCATCATTTATAGGTTTTTGTACCCTTTACACAATGGGCCACAGGGGCCAAAAAGGATTAACAAAACTATGCAAGTGGACAAACCATATAAGCACAGTAGAACAAAAATAGCTCTTGGACAGTAGAACCAGGAGTGACAGAACACTCAGAACTGACACTAGTCTTGAGACAAAGATAGACTATCAACTAGAACCAGGCCTCACAACCATGTGCAACCAAACACTTAGGACTAAAACTTGTCCAATTGAACCAAGAAACATCCCACAATACTGCAAACCAAAAATATTTCCTAGAACAACCATGCCACACAACACCTACAACAGTTGAGCTACAACAAACCTTCCACTCAAATTAACTAAATTTGAGTGTATCAATTTCTTACCAAAATAGGGGTAAGAAATACAAGTTGTAGTAGAGATACAATCTTTGAAATGCTCCATCCAAATAGATGCCAACCCCAACACCACCTCAAATGGAGGGAGCTCCCCTTAATATGAGAGGAAGAGGTGGAGACCAAAACAACCAAAGAACCCTCCCTCTAGAGAAAGTGCACACCACCTCAATAGGGACCAACAAAGGAGAGAAGCACTTCCCACCATATCAGAAAACCCATAGCTCCACCTCGATAGGAGAGGCTTCACCTTAATAGGAGCATTATTCACCTCAATAGAATACAACAATTGTTGAACACGGTAGCAAGCAAGAATTCTAGTAGCACAGGAAAACACCCCTTCCCAAGGAATCCAAAGAGAAGAAGCAACATAAAGAAACACAACAACCTTCTATCCAAAAAAATAATCATCCCTAAACACTGTAAGATCCTCCGCTCCTTCCATAGTATAATCACCATCCACCACAAGGGGTAGTCGACCAACCAGAGAATTCCAATCAGTAGAAAACCCACAACTAACCACAAGGAAACTCCTTCAAGGAAAAATGGAAACAAGCCCTTAAAGGGAACAAGGCTCCACCAAGCCATGCTATGATAGCCAGTAATAGAGAGAGAGAGAGAGATAAGCAACACCAACGCAGGGTGTAGCCACCTCCTCTAGCCAAACACAAGCTCTCAAACAACCATTTCCACCAACTAGGAAGCCATTCTGTAGCACCAACCCCCCAAAAAAAACAAGGCAAGGTCTCTTTAACAACCAAGAGATCTTACTAAGAGAGCCCACACTCCTCAAACTGTAAAAGAAAGAGGACACACCAAAATATTGATGAGCATAAACAACCACAATAAGAAGGATAGTAAAACACTCCAAACCAACCACCAGAACAAAATAATATTTATGCACAACCTTCTAGAGGCTTGCCAAAACAAGCATAGCATAAGAGGTTAAAGGTAACCAAGCACCCAAAAACTAGAACTGCCAAAAATCTAGAGTAGCCCAAACCACCCACCAATTCGATGAGGACTAAGCCCTGAAAATGAAACAAGACACAACAACTGCAAAGAAACATGCAACAACCAAGTATCCCCATAAGCAACCAACCATAATAGCAAGGGAGGAGAAACAACACAAGCCCCTCCCCAAAGCCAAGAGCCTAGTTAGGAGCAAAATGAACCAACCAAGACAGGCCACAAGAACTAAGCCCATCAAAGTAGCACACCTTTCAGCCAAAGAGAGGAAAATAATCATCAAAACACTAGCCATACGACAAAGGGACAACACATGAAAGGAAAAGCTACCAAATTTAGTAGCAAAGCCAAGAAAGACATAGGACCAAGCACAGTCCAAGAGGAAAACTACAACCACTGAATTAGGGAGATCAAGTAAAGATAGGACCATAGAAGAGACCTCAATGCCATCACTATAATAAGGAACACAATGAGGGTCCATAGAAAGGACCACCACCTAGCAGGGGGAACAACATGGGAAAGCACCAGGAGCAGCACACCTAGAACACCATGAAGGAACAATGGGCCAACCACTTCAGTAACATCCATGCAAGGGTCAAGAGTTCCAACCCTAGCCAAAGAAGCACCATCAGTCATGCAAACACTTTGCACAACAAAACCTAGCCAAATAGGAAGGGAACCACCATCCCCCTCCTCATCCCCACTCTTGCATTCACCATTGTAGCCATCAAGAAATTTCAAAAGCCATTTCAAATGGCTCTTCCCACTCAGTGCACGCATTCTCGCCATCAACCTAAATCTTTTCCCACATGATGTTTTACCTTCAAAAAATTGTACAAGTCAATGAGGAATTCAAATTCCTTCCAACATTGCTTTTTTTATATTTACTATTTTTTTACTTTTCTCATATTCTTTCAAAGCATAAAACATCACATAGTCAGGCAGTTAGTAGGTTTCCTTTTATTTTTGTCTATTTTCTTGACCCTTGTCCCTATGGATGCTAGTACTCCACACTGGAGTCTAAGATCTATGTTGTCATCCTTAGAAAGTGAGTTGTCTGGGCAGCAAACCAAACCTTGGAAGTCAACTCTTCTAACCCTGTGAACATTTGGTTTTAGTATAAGGGAAGTGATAAAGCTATTTTCCCTTCCTTTTCAATCTGTCTAGAAAATGCCAGGTGGTTTAGGGCAACCCCTTCCTCTGGGCTCTCTTGTCACCTTGAGTCCTGAGGGTGATGAGTCCCCCTTTTCCACAACTTGTAAAAGTAATTGAAGATCAACTAAAGCATACATCCAATTCATTTGAATGTAAATGAACAAGGCCATATGAAACATCAACTTCTATATCTTCCCCACATATATGTAAGTTTGCAATTTTCATATTTATATTTGTAGAGGAGTGAATTTACACCCCTTGTTTAAATTCCCATTTTGCATCCCATCACTTTAGAAAATTAAATCCAAAGGCAAAATTCCACATCACCCATCCGAATGCATCCACTTGGCGCTTGTTTTGTGTGTTAGTGAGGGAATATTTTTTGGGGATGTGAGCATGATGCACAAACTTCTGTGTGACGTGATTCCATCCCTAATAGATTCTTTCCTCTAGAGTTTTTAGGAACATTACACTCCTCATTGGGGACAAATTGTAATTCCCCTATGTCAACTAGCTAACCAGAAAACAACTCTCTCCCTCTCATTTTGGTCTTCAAATGCATCAATTTCACTATCACTCCATCTTCTACACACTCATTCGATCTTCTTCATGATTCTAGAAATTTAATTTATCTTTGTTGCATCCATTGAGCATTATAGTAGTGTTTTGCTCCATCAACTTCATTGAGAATGTGTCGTGCTACCATAGAAGTTGGGAGTTTGGAGTCTTCTGAGACCTCTCTTTGTCACTGCTGCAACCGTGTTGACTTTTCCAAGCTCGTTATCTTTTATTCTCCCTTCATTGGCCTTGAGTTCCTTTGGTTGGAGGTGGTATTGCTTCACTTTTCTTCTGATTGTGGTTTGATAGAGTAGCATTGTATCTTTTGTAATGTTTAATACTTTCCTTTCTATTTCCTTTATCACATTTTCTACTTCATGGCTGTTTTGGTTGTTCGTGGAGGTGGAAACACCAAAGTGGGGGTTTGACTAAGGAAAACCCATATGCAACCCAACATTTTTCCCTCTCTTTCTTGTGTATAGGTAAATGTGTGGATCTCACTTGCAAACTAAAGCTCCAATGAGTTGATATTCATCACCGTTGTCTTGATCTATCTTCTTTATCATTTATGTAGCTACTTTTTGTACTTCATAGTTTTGTTTATTTCATTAGAACTAGTTAGCTAGGTAGTTAGTAGCTTCTCTAGTATTTTACACTATATTTTACTCTTTTTGGCCATACGGATGCTAGCACGCTAGAGATAGGCTAGTGTACTACACTGTCATCCTAGACCCGCACTACTATCCTTAGATAAAGAGTTGTCTAAGGTGCAACTTGAACTCTAGAAACTAGTTTGTCTAGCCCCATTTAGACTTTCAAATTTGTAGCTAGTGAAAAAAGCACTTGATAATGCTCTTCATTCTTAGTTCTTATCCTAAACACCCATTAGCTATACATAAGTTATGGCAGCCCTCTAATCTCGGGAGCCTTGGTGTGGTTGGTCCCCCTCTCTTACATTTCCAGTGAACCCGATGTGAACAACATCTATCCATTTGTTTGTGTTGAGACTTTTCCTTCATGCCTAGTGACTATTGTAAGCATGAGTGTTGTGAAGGTTTATGAGCATCACAATCCAATCCATGACTTTTCATACGTTGTTAGAAGGAGCATGTGACACCTACTAGTTTTGTTATTGATTTTACTACTAGTTTTCCTACAAGTTTCACTAACGAGATGGGTTTCATGGATGAAACTGCTTGTGATCCTACCCCTACAACATCCCCTATGGCTTCATCCATGGACAAGGATGAGGTTGTGCATATCCCTATGAAAAACCTTTTGGAATTAGAAAACATGTTGTTGGACCTTGTGAACCATTTATAGAAAGCACTAAACATGGCGAGAGCTGCTAGACTTGCTAGCAAGTTGAGATATATGCTAGGTAAAGATTGGATGGATGTAGAGTTCTTACATGGTCTTACTAATCTAATCAAAGAATATATCCCTTCATATAAGTCTATATAGGGTACTACCCAAGGGGAAGTGCTCAATTATTATGAAAGACAAACAGATGTTTCAATTCCTGCCATGTCTGTATGTATGGCCAAAACAAACCCCTAGATTAGTGTCTCCTCTTCTTATCAAAGGCATAACACTATCAAGGCGAGTAGAATACCTCTTGGTTTTAGCTTCACCCCTCCTACTATCCTTGGTGGTGGATTCTCCTATGGAATGAGTGATGGTGGCTTTGGTAGCACTAGAGGAGATGGGTCGGGTGGAGGCCATGGTGGCAGTTTCAGTAGCAGAGGTGGCTCCAATGGAGGTTCTATCAGTGGTGGTGGCTCCAGTGGCAAACATAGTAGTATCTTTGGAGGAGGTTCTAGTGGTGGTGGTTTTGGAGGTTCCACTAGGTCTTTATCATCCTCTAAGCCTATCATGAATGCTCTCCTTCAAAACATGGGTTGGATACAAAACTAGTTGGCGAGCCTTTCCTAGGCCTCTGCCTAGCCTATTTTTCAACCTTTCTTCTAACATAACCCATTTTTGATAGAAATTTTAATTACTCCTTTCCCTTAGGGAATGGAGATTCCTAAGTGTGGATTTAATAATCCTTAAAGCTTCCTCTAGGTTGATATTGTTGGTTTTGCATAGCCCTGTCTCGTGCTTTGGATGCTGCATATTTCCAGGGCCTTTTGGGTAGTGATTTCATCTACCTAAACCACTTGTTAGCTACATGTGCATTTGGGAACTATTTTCTCTTGCTTCTTCTCCAAGCTCCGCCCGTGTGCCATGTTGCGTTCTATGCGGGCACCTTTTTGGTGAACCCCATAGTCAACGCTTGAAGCAAAAACTGTGCCTTGTGTCACCTTCGCAGGGACTTCAATCTTGAAGGAAGGAAAAATGAGAGGCCCCACCTCTATGCCATATGTCTAAACCAAATATTTGGGTGGTTGACACATGCCTACACTAGATTTCTGCTGCTTTTGCTTTCAGACCAAATCCATCATTTAAAGAAGGGCACACTTTGTTTGAGGCAACTAAATGCCACATTTCATAATCTTTCTATTGTGTTAGTTTTAGAAAATCATTACAATGGGTGGCATGACCCGTGCCTAGGGAATCTTTTCTGTTACCTCGCTTTCAAGTGGTGGAAATATCTATATATATTGCTCAATCTCTATGTAAAAGGGTTCAAAAAATACACCAAAAAATGATAAAAAGACTCTTAGACTTTGTACTATTTTAAGATTATTGTATTAAGACTAATGGACTGTGTCAATCTGTTTAACCTTTTTGTTTTCTTGGTTAATTAATAAAACATTATACTGTGCTAGTATTGTAACGAGTAGTTTGTCATCAAAGCTTTCATAATTTCAAGATAATTTCACTGTTCATATCATGTTTGTATTCTTCTTGTTCAGTGAATGCATATGGAAGTCATATTATGTTGTTTGATTAATTTCTCAATAATTTTATCTATGCTTTCTGTTATTTTTGGGCATTCATATTACTGAATGGATTCTCAAATATCATCTAAAAGGAAGATTTATCGTTCCTATTTAATTAAATATTCGCGCATCACCTTAGATTAGATTTTATTTTAATGTATTTGCTTCCTTTTCCCTTTTCACCCCCAAATACATGGAAGAGCCAACTTCTTTAAAACTCGGAGGTTACTCAATTTAGTTCAATTGGTCTCCCCATTAACTGCATTTCCCATAAGATTATGTGCCTAGTAATTTTAGGCATCAACAGTTCTTTTTCTAACACTCCTGTTGGGACCTTGTTTGAATGTATCTAAATTTAAAGTAGGTGTATGAGCCATAGACCTATTACTAGATCCCATATAGTGAATAACCCTAGCCTTCTAGTGCTACCACTTGTAACAATACAAGCAAGAACCCATCCAGTGAACATCTCAAACCTTCCACCAATCTTGTTACCAATGTCTAACAAAAATTTTGTACCATGGGATGCTGGAAGCCCTCTTAGAGCACTAGTAGCACCGACCATTTGGGATCCTATCCTAACCTATACTTTAAAATATTTACCAAAATTCATCGGGGAAGGCTCAAAAACACTATCCGATCATCTGCAAGATGTGGTAGATGTGTGTTTGGTGGATGGTGTAGCTGATCAAAATATAGCACTAAGGTTGCTTGTAGCTTCTTTTAAAGGAAAGGCACTAGATTGGTACCACACTCAAGAGGCTAATACTATCAACACTTGGGATCATCTTGGAGATCCCTTTTATGAGTGGTTTTCAAACAATGGAGATTGGTCTTCACTATTCTAGTAGCTAGTGACCATAAAGTGTGCCCCTTAGAAGGCCATGACTGACTTCAATGCTTGGTTTCACACAACTTGGCAAAGGATCTAGACTGCTAACCACTTGCCCACCGATTTGGTGTTCATGTTCTATCTAAAATCTCTCAAACTTGGCATTTGAGTAATGATCCAATCCCTTGGTGGGAACACCTTGCTGGATGCATATAACATTGTTGTTAAGGAAAAAAATAATTTGATCGATGCTAAAAAGTTACTGCCTCATCCCACTATGCCTATATTTATAGAGTTGTCAGTTCCCACCTAGGAGACAACTTCTACCAATGTGCATACTCCTCCCCAATCTATGTATGCATATCTGAGCACACTGCAGAATGTTGCTTCTACATCTAACCCTTCAAAAGATGAGATGTGTGGCATCAAGGAGTTGTTGTGGAACTTCTCAAATGAAATAACTAGTATCAAGTGGAAAAAATCTATGCCTATGAATCTATCTTTCCAAAATTACCAAGGCAAAAGACCTTTATACCAACAAATTCAATTCCAAGGGGGTACGCGCACAAATTGATAGGCTCAAAGAAACAATCAAATAGTACTGGTACCTACTCTTCTGCAAAATGTTCACCCAAGTTTGAATAGAGAGCTAGTAGCGGGGGAAAATAATCTTATTGATGATACCAATCCTTGGCACTTCCCCTACAATAAAGCACATATGCCCCAAAATTTTCCACGTGGCAATTTACAAAAAAGAGTGGAAAAACAACATAGTCAAGGCATCACACAAGTCTCAGGAGTTTATACATATGCCTCTCCACAAATGGAAAATGCATTACTCACCGCTCAAATGCAAGGAATGTCCTTGGAGCAAGAAGTAGATATAGCTCTAGATCACATGCTCTTCTCGTGGATGGAAGAAGAAGAGGCGATGTTTGCAAATGATGTTTCCACATCAAAGGCCCCGCAAGTGCAATAAAATTGTAACACTCACTTGAAGAGGAGATTCATGAGTGAACTGATCACTCAACAACCCAAAAGTGTTCCCGGCCAAGCTCCTAGTACCTCTGCAATTGCACAAAAATCTCAGCCACACAAGGAGATTATTATAACAAAGTCTAGGGAGTAGAAGCCTTTGAATCTACTACCATTCAATGTGGTGGAACAATTGAAGAAATCCTATACTAATGTATCTCTTTGGGATATCTTAGCTATCCCAGAGAAGAGATCATTACTGTAGAAGGCCCTATTGGAAGTTGGAAGAATAGATGCAATAGAAGCAACCATCCGAAGGAAGGGTCATTGATTTGTCATCTTAGGCCAAAGTCCTCACAAACAATGGAGAGGAAACCTTTACCAAAAGTAAAGGTAAGTTGAAACCAAAACCCTTTTTCTTAACTCTTATTATGGGTAAGAAATTGTTGCACAATTCTATGATTGACTCTAGTGCTAACACCATAGTCATGCCCAAACAAATAGCTAAAGCCTTAGGACTTAGCTATGAAAATTTAAATAGAGGGGTTATGAAGCTTAATGGGAATAAGGTTGAAACTATAGGTGTCATAAGTAACCTCCCCTTGACTCTATTCTCCTACCCTAGTATCATAGTCCCACAAGATATTGTGATCATTGACATCCCACCCATGTTTGTTCTTTGCTTATCCTGGGAGTTCATTGCCAAGATAGTTGGGTATCTTTCTTTAGATTGGTCACACTTAATTCTTAGGACCAAGCATGGAGCTAAGATGAAGATAATGTTTAAACCTTTGCATTCAAAACATGTAGTAGATGAAGCCATGATAAATATTGAGGCTACTCATACCTCTATCACCAAAGATGAGATGTATTGTACTAAATTACTGGAGGATGAGAAGGTGACCAAAGACTAGAATGATGAAGAAGAGGTCATCTTGAGTGAATTTATAGACACTAATCCTTTTGACAATTATCATGCCACCGAATTGGGAACTTATGTGATCTATGATGAAGATCAAGTAATTTTGAAGGTGATGAAGGAATCTGAGGGTGGTCAAGCCTCAGAGCTGTGGATGTTGCATTTTGATGGAGTAAGATGTAAATTTGGTGCAAGATCTAGGATATGTTTGACGTCCCCATCCAATGAAAAGACACTTAGATATTTTCAATTTCAATTTTCCTATTCAAACAATGAAGCTGAATATAAAGGCCTCATGCAATGTCTAAGTCTTGTGGAGCAGATGGGCATTAAACAAATGATGGTGTTTGGAGACTTTGAGCTAATAGTAAATCAAGTCCAAGGTGTCTCCACAACAATAAAAATGTCCACATGTGATCATATAGACATAGAGTCTGGGACCTGATTGAAAGCTTTGAAGCTTTGAATATCCAGATGGTGCCCAAAGAGCTAAATGCAACTGTGGATTGCATGACGTCGATAGCATCTCAATTTGACCCTATTATGACTTAATTGAGAACACAAAGAATGTGCGAGTGTTTCTCCAACCCGCAATCCCAGACAATGACCAGTGTTGGCAAGTGTTTGAAAGGGATGAACAAATCACCTCATTTATTCAGCACTTAGGAGAGTTTGTTGATCAACTCCAAGAAAAAAATGTAGAAGCTTATGAAGGTTAAATTATTTAGTTGAGGTCTAACAAGCTTTTGAAAGGACTTGTCACTCTCAAAAATGTATTTGATTTTGATGATGCAAGAAATGACAAGAGGAAGTTTGTAGCATACAAGGGTGACTATGCAGATCTTCAGGTCAGAGATGGAAGGAAGCTTAAGGTTGGGAAAGATAATCTGCAACATGATAAATATAGGCTCATGCATTTTTGTGAAAATTATAAAGGAGTAGTGGCCTAGTCATATGGTGACCTCAATGGATATGATCTCAAAGTCATCAAGCATACCATAGAACTGACGGAAGGGGAAAACCTGTTCACCAGAAGCAAAGGCCAATAAACCCAAAGATTGAAGCACTAATGGTGCGATATTTGAGGAAGTTAATCCACTCCCAAATTGTCTTTTCAATGAAGCATAGTATATGGGTTTCCAACCTATTTTTGGTCTAAAATAAAAATGGGGAGATCCACCACTATGTTTATTTTCAAGATCTGAATAGGGCATCCTTGAAGGATCACTACCCTTTGCCTTCCATGGAATCAATCTTGCAAATAGTGGTTGGCTCATAAATGTTTTATTTGTTGGACGGATTCTTTGGTTACAACCAAATCTAGGTCAAAGAGGAGGACCAACACAAAACAATGTTCACTAATAAGTGGGGAACGTTTGCCTATGCGAAAATACCCTTTGACCTCTCAAATGTGGGAGCCACCTTTTAGCGAGCAATGGACATTTCCTTTAGAGAAATAATCAAAAATATCATCTTGATCTACTTGGATGATCTCATTGTATTCTCTAAGTCAAAATATGGTCATTTTGATCAGCTTGTAATGGTTTTTAAAAAATGCTAGGAGTTCGAGATATCCTTGAACCCAAAAAAATGTGATTTTGGAGTGCCTCAAGGAAAATTATTGGGACATGTAGTGTCCAAATATGGGGTTGAAATTGATCTAGATCAGGTGATGGCTATCAAGGAACATCCCCTACTAGTAAAAAAAAAAGGAGTTCATTCCTTCCTGGGGAAGGTAAATTTTGTAAGCAAATTCATTTAAGATTTTATAGGTTTAATTAGACCTGTCACCCTGATGCTCAAGAAGGATCAGTTATTTAATTGGAAAAAAGAGGCAAGAGAATCCTTTGATAAGGTCAAGGAGGCTATTTCCTCACCTCTTGTGCTAGTGAACCCAGACTTGTCGAAGGACTATATAATGTATGTGTTTAGTAGCAAATCTAGCATCACTACTATTTTGACCCAAAAGGATGATGAAGGAAAAGGAGAACATCTGATAGCCTTTTACTCTCAAACCTTAAAAGACTATGAGATGAAGTACAACTTCATCAAGAGACAAGTGTTCACCATTGTTAAGGGGCTCAAAAAGTCTTGAAACCTCATAGCTTGTAGCAAGGTGGTCATATATGTAGCACATTCTAGTGTGCATGAGTACATAATGGAGGGAAAAATCATTGAAAAAGGGCCAACTAGAGACCAAGATTCTTTAATATGACATTGAGTTCAAGCCCATAAAGACCATGCGAGGGAGAGGATTATGTGAATATTTGGCATGTGATGAATAAGTGGCAACTGAGGAGGAATAACATGAGCTAGTTCGACTAAATGAATCTAAGTCTGAAGGCTACTGGTTGGTAGATAGAATGAGATTCATGCAGACTAGGAAATACCAATGGGCCTCCCTACTCAGAAGAAGAGGTTTTATAAATTGTAGAACAACAGGTATGTGCTTATTGAAGGGGTTCTCTTTAAAAGGAATTTCAATGGTGTTCTTCTACGGTGCGTAACCCAAGAGAAGGCACAAAAAATCTAGACATATTTGATAGTAGTCTCGCAGGTGGACATTTCTCAACAAAGACCACTGCCATTAAAATTATGTGTGTGGGATATTTTTGGCCTGCATTGTTCAATGCTTCACACTCTCTAGTTAAAACTTGCAAGGAATGCAAATTCTTCACAGGAAGGAGGAAGAACTCGGCAATGCCTCTGAATCTAATAGTGGTTGAAGAACCCTTCATGCAATGGGGGCTTGATTTCATCAGGATGATTAATCCCACTTCCAGTGTTGGGCATAAATGGATCCTTACGACCATGGATTATTTTACTAGATGGGCCAAGAACATGCACCTAAAGAATGTAACTGAGGTAGAGATTGTAAACTTCCTCAAAGAATTGGTAACAAGGTTCAACCTGCCCAAGACCATCATCTTTGAGAATGCAAAATCCTTCCTAGGCTCGAAGGTATGTGAACTTTCACTTAAGCATGGAATATTCCTAAAGACATATTCGAATTATTACCCACAGGGAAATGGTTTGGACAAGTCAACTGATAAAAATTTAGTTTGACTCATCAAAAGAATAGGGTTGGAACATTAGAGCAGAATAAGAACCTCAAAGTAACATTTTGGGCGAATTTCATAACTCCCAAGAAAGTCTTAGAGACTTCTTCATACGAGTAGGTATACGAGAAGGAAGCACTATTGTCTATCTCTATGGAAATTCTTTCCCTACAATTCTTGAAGTCTTTGGAGGTAGAACAAAATAGAGCCATGGAGGTCCAATTAGTTGAACTATTAGAGGGACAAGAGAAAAGGGAAAATGTGCTAACAGCCATGTGTAACTATCAACAAGCATTTAAGAAGTGGTTTGACAAGAAAACATTCGACCAGGGTCTTAAGTGCAGAGATTTGGTGCTCAAATTCAATGAGAGAGCCACAAATCCTGGCCAACATGGAAAATTTGATAATCTATGGGAGGGTCCTTTCAACATCATCAAATGCAAGCAACATAATGCATTCGAATTAGAGAATATTGGAAAAGAAGCGTTGGGAATTCCTATCAATGGAATTCACCTCAAACCTTTTAATCAACTTTATTAACCATTTGAAAATGTAAATGTGTAAATATGTAAATATTTTTTGTACATTTTTGTTTAGAAGGGTCTTTACTTAGTGGAACCCTTTAAAACATGAAAGAAGCCAAAAGCAATGGAGACAAAAACTTGACAAAAGAGCTATATACTCATTATATGGTAATATTTACTTTGGGATATTACAATTAAAAATGGCTCTTAGGCCAAGATTTTTGAGAATATATATATTAAGAAGCTTTTCAAGATATATATATAGAAAAAGAGAGGAGAAAATATTTCATTCATTCAATAGGAGAAGCATCATCAACAAGACCTTCATCATCAGCAGGAGCAACAAAGTCAACAGGAATGGCAGGAGCTTTGACAACAACAACAATTGGAGGATATACTAGGTTTCTGAAATCGGTATACCACTCCACATTGTAGATAAGCTCTACATTGTATCACCATAGCAAGAAGTGGTAGGCACAAGACACCCTCTTATGGTGTTCTCCAATGGTCATCATACAAAATCTGGTAGAAAATGGCACCCAAGGCACCACTGCATCCTATTCAATATGATGACAAAGATCACTTATTGGAATACCAAGGCCATACATGACATTCATTATGATTTCCCTGAGGCCTTTGAGATAGCACTTGGGAAAAATATCCATGGTAAGCCTTAGTATCATCAACTTTAGCACCTAAATGTCTAGCAGAGAGCCAACAAAATGAGAACAAATATCAATGTTCACTTGATATTTTTCCTCATATTTTATACAGTCTTTTCCTAGTACCCACTTCATTGCAACTATGGCTAAGGAATGCTTATTCTTTTTCATACGTTTCAAAGGCCTACTAGAAATCTCTCCCAAGAAAGCTGCTTGAGACCCATTGCTAGTTAACCTAATGGGAGTATCCATTACCAGTATCAATAATCCCAATTACCAAGTATGAATTCTATGGTTATCCTTAGGTATATTTATAGAGGTAGCTAAGGTTCAATGTGTGCAATAAGCATGATGATGATTGAGGTGCAAACTCAAAAATCCCACTAGGTTGTGTTTGTTGCATTCAAATTAAGACTTTTTTTATTAGCTAAAATTTGCAGCAAGTGCAAGTGGTAGTTTGCATGGCCAAGTATCAAGTCTCAAGCTATGGACACTTTTTAGTCTACAAATATTAACTGAAAATATTTTTGTGTATTCATTATGCCCTTTTGCTTAATCATTCTTCTAAAGTTATTAAATGAAAAAGCATGTGAAAATTTTCATATGCCTTCAATTCCCAACTCAATTTCCTGAGATGGAGCTGTTAGACATTATGGATAATTGTCATTATGAACTAATGTCTTTTCAAAGGTAAGAATTCATTTCACATGAATGAAAGAGTTGGCGGTACATGTTGAATTTATTACTAAAAGCAACCATTGTTTCCAACTCCAGTTTAAGAAAGGGTTATGTTGTATGCAAAAGAATAACACTAAGAAGAGTTCTGAGTACACAATTCATTGAGGAAATTCAAGTGTGAGTTGTAGAGAGAAACTGAGTATTTTCAAAGGTTTCCATGAAATCCTGAAATGACTTAGAATCCTAAGATGGTAGCACAAGAAGGGGTAGTCAAAATCTTAGAAGATGCCATCTTGACAACGTCAATGGCCCATGTTTTTAGTTATATTTCTTATGCCTTGCCTAGGATGCTGGAAAAGCCAAAATGACCTCACACATGAGTCATGTAGAAGAATTCCCATAGGAACAAGGTCCAGATAGTAGAAGGATGGGATAATATTTATGATCCTGAGCTCAAGACCAACCCTAAGAGTCTTAGGGAGGCAACCTATGAAAGAATGAAGAAGGCTAATGACCAAGAGTCTTTGGCATACAAGTTGTGGCTCTATGATTTCCACAGTATATGGTTCCCTTGGTTCATCACTTCCAGGAGCTAGTTCATGAATGCACTCATAATTTCAACTTAGTTACAGGCATCATAGAAGGTTGGAACTTGAGAGTAGTGGTTATCGTTGATGATATTTAGGATATGCTGTGTATCCATACAAGGCATATTGGATAAGCACTTGTGAGATTCATTGTGAACGAAATCGATAAATTCTGGAAGACCATAACCCATGCTCTAAGTTTTTACAATTATGAAACAAATAGGCTGAAGGAAGATAAGCACCCACCATAGTTTTCGATCAAGAACAATGGTTTCAACTCAAACATGTAAGATGTCTTCTCTATGTTGGCTTTTGTTTGTGTCCTGAATAGTGACAAAGAGGTGCATGAGTTTCAAATGGGTTAGAATTTTTACTTAAGAAAACCACATACCCTATTTTGGTATGAATTCGTAGAGGCCATTATTTGGGAGATACTAAACCAATTCAAGGAGTATCACACACAGTATAGATTTAGGTTTTATTCTTTTCTTTCTCATATTTTTTTACACCAAAACCTTGATTTATTTAAAAAACATATGGGTTGGTCTATCTTTAATGAAAGTGGGGTGAGAAATCCAGTTTCTATTTGGACCCATCTCCTTTCTGTGACACATGATTATTATGGATTTTCTGAGTCTTTCTTGACTCCCATATTGCAATATTTTAATAAGGGGGTGAGATTGGTTGTTATCGTTTCTCTACTAAGCAAGTGAGATGGATGCAAGATTTTGTCCCTCCTTGTGATTGGTTCCTCAGAGAGGATTTTTCATTTGTTAGGATGCATGGTGTTACTGAGGAACCATTTCGGCTTGTAGTTTGTGTGAAAAATAAGGTTTTGGACCTTGAGGTGTTTAGGCAACTGGAAATTATAGAAAAAAAAATTGTGGTGGAAGAAATAAGATAGGCTTTTTCAAATGCCCCTTAAGCTTTGGAACAATAATAATGGAGAAAAAGCAGAAAGAAGGTCTACTAATTATGAAGCTTGCTCATATGGGGCTAGTATTGATTTGTGACAAATGAAAATATAATCCCAATGATGACTTAGTGGATCTAAATGTCAAAGTGACTCATAGATCTTGGCCCTACTGGGAAGCTCAATGAAGTCTGCTGACGGGGAACCATACTCTCTTTATAGACTTGGCCTATATTCCCATGGAGTCGGGAAGGCCACCATGGTTATCTTTTTATTTCCCTTTGGAAAATCCCAATGACAAGTGAAAAATTGGGGCCACCCTCTATAATGAATTGGCCAAGAACCACCAGTGGAGTGACGATAAGATGCTCACTTCTAGATTTATTGGAAAGAGACCAAATTTGTTGATGCCAAATTCTAGGAGCCAAAAATGGATGATAGATTTGATGATCTCTAGAATAGAGAGCATGATGACACTCATGCTGAGGATGATAAGGAAATGGATCGAGAATAATTAGTTACAATATTTGGAGAAAGAGAGGAAAAGAAGGCCCAAATACCAGGAGATGGAGAAGTAGCGAAATAGCCCTATGAAACTCCATTGAGTGCACAAGTAACTGCATCCCATGTGGTGGCAACACTACCATGCACTGTATGGACTACTAAGAGACCCAGGGCAGCCCAACAATCTCAAGAGGTCATAAACATGGGCAATTATCCACTCGAGAAGAGGCTTTGCATCGATGCCACTCTAGGAGAAAGCTCACAAGTACCTACAACGAGCCAAGGATCAAAGTCTTCAACAAATCAGGTAT
Source organism: Sequoia sempervirens (assembly GCA_007258455.2). NCBI lineage: Eukaryota > Viridiplantae > Streptophyta > Pinopsida > Cupressales > Cupressaceae > Sequoia > Sequoia sempervirens. The sequence continues at coordinate 113,809,784 of VDFB02193867.1, read as the reverse complement.
CTTTCTCTCCCCCTCTTCTCACATCTTATTCTTTGGTTAATCCTATTACATTCACATCTCTGAATAATTCAAGTTTTGACCTATCATTTTATGCTTCTACGCCTGTGGGAGGTTCTTTTTAGTCTTCATTTTCCCCCATTGGATAGGCAACTTTAAATCCCCTGCAGTTTGTTCCATATTTTTGTAGGGCCCAATTTGAATGCTCTATTGCAAACCCTTTTTCTTCCACCACATCGAATTTGACTCAACTTTCCCAATAGATGGTGGCCTCTGCATCTCCACTACTACCACCACCCTTTATGAGTCCTTCTGTCACTTCCGAAATTGGAGCCTAGCATAGCATTCCCCCTTTCTCCCCATTGATGCTAACTCTACCAAAGAAGACATCATCTAAGTTCACGATGATTTCATTCCATTTTTCTCTTCTTCCCAATGCACCCTTTGTCAGAAAATAGTTTAGATCACTAGTATATTTTTTTGGGAAAAATTCCATGACTAAGGCAGTGTGGGCTAGAAGAACCCAAAAAAGAAAGGAAAAAGATGCTGCAAAACTTGTCAAGCCATTCATGTAGACCCTCTTTAATGAGATTAAAGGATCAATAATGTTTAAAAATATGTCACACAACACCATAAAAAATCAAGGGAAAATGCAACCTGAGGATTATACAATCCATGCCGTAGGTATCGATCTACACTCAGCCTAACCACAAGACAAAGTTGAGTTGATGGAGGAAACTCACAGAGTTGTGACTATATAATTTTTGAAGCATAGTCATCAACTGAAGAAGAGGGAAGAATAGCTCGATAATGTTAAAGGAGTGGAGATCCTATAGAAGGAAAAGGCTAAGTACATTGAAATTGTACGAATGTCTCAACAAGCACAGGCTAAAAATCCCGAGCTCTAGGAGGAACTTGCAAATTTCCAATTGTGTGTGTGTGAAATGTGAAAATTTATTATCAACACAAACCTTAATGAAATGATTTATATTAAATATTCAAAGCAAACAAGTCATTCTAATTTGCAACAAGCTAAATATTTCAAGAACGCCTCATTGTCCTCTATTCTTAATGATTCTTTTAACCTTTTGGCCCTTATATTTCTATGTGCACAAAGGCTATTAGAATGACACTTAAGAAACGAAATTGGTATTCAACATGCAAGCCAACTAAATGCCTACATGAAACTATATGCAAACAATGATGATGAATTCCATGAGGAAGGGGTGATGGTGATTATGATAAATAAACAAGTGGAGGTGGATGCTATGGTATTGAACTAGAATGATCTATGCATGATTCTACATATGCTCAAATGCAAACTAAAAATGACTAAGATGATACTCCATATGCTCAAATGCAAACTTAAAATGAACTAATCTAAAATGCAACTATGATGCAAGATGGATGATCAAATGCAACTATGAAGCAATATTTAAAGATAAGATATAAATGCAAAGAAAAATATGATCTAAAAACTAGCTATAAGACTCCAAAATTCTCCAAGCTCCAATGATAAAACCTGCATTATAACTTTACTTCAAATGTGGATGCAAAATACAAGGCCCAAGGCTTGTATTTATAGCCTTGTCCAAGCATATAGAGAGGTGGCAATAATCAATGGTCTAGATTCGAATAAGAAAAATGGATGGTGAAGATGAAGAGAATCAAGATGTTGTCCCCTTGACCAAAGACAACATGCCATTTGGATGGAAGAATCTCTTGACCAATGGGAAACATGCCATTTGGATGGAAGATTCAAGTGTAGGAAGAGAAAACCATGTGCTTCCATAATTGGTGGAAGTGTGGGAGGAATAAGTCATGTGCTCCAAAATTGGTGGAAGTCTGGGAAGAATAAGTCATGTGCTCCAAAATTGGTGGAAGTGTGGGAGGAAAAAGCCATGTGCTTTTTAGAATGAGTTGAAGATAATTCTAATTAAAAATTAGAATTTTTTATTTTCATGTGACCTTGGTGAGGTGGCACAAAAAGTTATAGAAATGTGCTCTAATTCCTAATTGAATTTAGTGAAGATTAATTAAATAAAACAAGTTTAGGGAACCTTGTTTATTTAATTAATTTTGAAGAATATTTTTTTTTAGATTTGGAGAATTAGAGAAGGGTGAACAATATAAATTAGTTGAGAATTTAATTATATGTAGTTGGAATATTAATCAAATAGCTAGTATTTACTTAATTAAAGGTGATGACTGTTTTTACATGTATACATTTTTCCCCTCTTTGAAGTAATGTGTTTACATGTTGCTTCAAAGAAAAATTTGATAGCGATACCCATAAATTTTTTAATGCCTCGAATTGTGATTTTTAGGTTATGCTAGATATATGCCCCCTCGAGAGATAAATCAATGAATTTTGGAATTTTAAGGATATTTCATCGATTTATCTCTCGATATAGAAGATTGAGCCTGCCAAGTGATTAATTGATGCCTTATGTTTCCTTCTTGTGTTTGATGTTTGATGATTGCGTTCAACCAATTGATTTGATGATGTTGATGTGATAGTTGATGATTGACCTCATGATAGGTTAGGATCAATGGTAGGATGATGATGATTGACCTCATGATAGGAAAAGATCAATGATAGATTGATGATTGGCCTCATGATAGGCAAGGATCAATGATAGATTGATGATGAACCTCATGATAGGCAAGGTTGATTTGATTGATGAACCTCATGATAGGCAATGTTAAATTGATCGAGGAACTTCATGATAGGAGAGGTTGAATTGATTGATGATTGACCTCATGATAGGTGAGGATCAATGGTAGATGCTCATGACATTTGATCAAAGTCTCATCAGAGCTGATTATATTTGATTGATTGACTGATAAGATTGTTGATTTGCAATATGTTATGATCATAGGAGGATTTTCACATCTAGTGCAGAAAGATTTAGATTTGATTGGGTGATGTGGTTTGACTTCTCTGATTGATTGATATGCCCCAATATAGGATTGATTAATGTACTGAGACTTGATGATGTACTGAGACCTAATGTACACACTCATTCGGTTGAGACATTGATGATGTACCTCTTGATTTAAGACATTATGATACACTGCCAGTTTTGATATTGATGTATCTCTTTATACCTTTGGATATATTTGTACACTTTGACATCATTTTGAGGTTATATGATATGTAGTGATGATGATGATGATGATAATGATGGATGCATTTGCTTTCTATTATGATGCTATGTGATGTTCTATAAGATGATGATATGATATGCTATGGATGCAAATGATGATGCAACTAATGTGTTATGATTCTATGATGCTTTATGAATGATGTCCATATGATGTATGTGATAGATTCTATTATGCCAATGAAATGTGATGCATTTTATGTTTTTGTTCTTTTCTAATGCAAATAAGTGATGCAATGAATAAATGAATGTATGATGGATGAAATGATGATGTTTATATTGATTATGTATGGATGTAATGGTAACGAGATATAATGATTATGTAAATGATGGGTGATGTGTTGTAATGTTGAATGATGATTATGTTATGCAAATGATATGCAGATGATTGTGTTCTAAGGTCTTAAGCATAAATGAGTGAATCTATCTACCTTCCAAGAGTTGTGGGAAGGTTTTCGTCAATTGATTCTTTGTTAAATTAAGCTTCACAAAACCTGACATATTTCCCAATTCATTTGGAAATATGAAGAGACTCACTCATTTAAGCTTAGTGAACCACTTCCCTAATGCCACTAAATGAAATGATTTTGATTATGTAAATGAGATGCGATGCATGTATTTTTGTGTTTTATGATGCAAATATTATGGTGTGATGCATGAATAGATGAGTGATGTTGTAATGTTTCATAATGTAAGTGATATGCAACTAAATGCGAATGTTCTCTAATTGATGATAATGCAAGTGATGTGTAACTATATGAAAATGATGTGTTTTTGGCAATGTCAAGTGTACTCAATCAATTAGTGTGAGAAATAACATCGTTGTTGCAACTTTGGAAATCCCATATTTACAAATGCAAACTAACATGGATGCAATCTACTTTAAACATGCAGATCTCATATGCAAAAGTTTTCATTCGTAACAGTTAATTTTTCATGCTTTTTATCATCATTGGGCCTTTAAAATGTTGAAAGTTAGTACAAGCATCAATGGTACATTTAGACCATGATGACTTGAGAACTACTTCCATGATGTTTGATAGTGCAAGTTAACACAAGCATATGAGTATAATTAAACTGAGATGACTTGAGTATTGCTTATGTAAATAGACAAGAGTTAATCTTTTTCCTATGCTAATTTAGAATGTCATTAGTGATACTTTTTACAACACATCCCATGACAATTTGCATAGTCATAATGGTCAACTCACATATAGACAAAGAAAAATCATACTCCTTCCATGCTCCTCTAGTTCAATACATCATCGAGGGGCTCCAGATATATGATAACAAAAATAAAAATACAATAATTGAACATTTATGTTTAACGTGATAAACCCATGGTTTAGAAGAGCATCATCCTTTTGATTTGATTTGATTTTTGATTTTTGGATTTTTTTGGATTTTTTGATTTTCTACTTTTTAGGTGTTTTCTAAGATTTTGACCAAGAACCTAACCTAAAGACCTATCCTAGGGGTCTCAGGGGCTTATCAAAGATTAGCCTTACCTACTTTGTACACGCAGAGAGCATGTAGTTTGACAAGACGACTCTATTTTTTTATTTTTTGACTTTTAACCTATTTTTGAATTTTGAAGTGATATGGATGTTTGATGTGCTTCTGATGGTGATTCATGTTCAATGTTGGGTTGTTTTTTAATCATTATTCTTGCTGTGTTTTTCTTACTACTATTTGTCTATTGGTTCAAGCTCAAAGTTTGTTGCCCCCAATGAGTTCAAGATTTTTCCCCCAGTCTAGGGTGAGACACAACCACAATGCCAGAATATGTACATGGTTCTTTCAAAGGATAGGTAGATGGATGGCCAAAGTGAATGGTTGGTATCCTCAAATAGATGGAAAAGATAACTTATCACAAATAGCGCCTATTTCCAGGTTTTCACTACTTCTTTTTATTGCACTTTTTCAAATTTTATGATTTTTTTGATCTTTTTGATTTTTCACTTTTTTTGTATTTTTCTCAGTTTTTAATTTTTTTGTTGTTACCAAGACACCTATTTTCTAGGTTTTCATCAACGAAACCATTTTTTCAGGACATTTTCTGATGTTTTTGGTATTTTTAGGACCTTTTCCCCAATGCACTTGGATGATTCAAGTGTAAAACTTCTTGAGATGTAGGTTGTTGAGGGGTTCATCAAACAAATCCTCTTCTAGTGTGGACAGCTAATATACTCCTAATCAAAAGACTATTGTGACGATGCCTCGATCTTGTGTGAATGACCATGCTGGATGAAAGGACCCGATTGGAATGAATAACATGAGTGGAAAATATGATGGATGATAGAGGTGATAGATGAAATAGGTTATGATAGGATCCCTAATGTGCACGCTATATGGGCCATCAAGCTTTAGACAAAAAGGAGCTTGGGAAATTGATGAGTTAAAGTACATGAAGGGATCACCATCAAAGATGCATTAAAAGACATCACCAATGGAAGTGTAATGATATGAAAGGTATGTGAACATGGATGGGTGGAAGGGAATATGTGGTATGAGTGACACGGATGTAGACCATGAATCAACAAGTTCTTTCTCTAATTTTCTTCTTTGATAGATGCCCCCAATGAGTTTTGAGGGAGAGGTATGTTTGGAGATAAACTTTTACTTGCTTTTATATTTTACTTTAATTTTTTATTTGTCTGGTAGCTTTTTATTTTGGCTAGGGGACTTGTCTAGATCTTTCTTTCTTTTTGATTGGTCCAATAGCTTTTTGTATTGGCTAAGGGACTTGGCTTGATCCTTTTTTTCTTTTGATTTTTCTAATAGCTTTTTATTTTGGCTAAGGGACTTCTCTTGATTTTTCTTTCATGGCAAGCTTTCTTTTGATTTTGAATCTCCTTTTGAAAAGAGAATTTTTACCTTTGATTTCTAATTTGCCTCCTTTATATTTTCTTTAGATCATACTGTTTGATCCATGTCTACAAGGTGGATGGATGTGGGTGAGATGAATGAAGTGGGAGTGGTGATGCCATCAATGGAATCTTTGATAATATCCTTTTTGGTACTACTAACATTAATGGAGGCTTGCACGTCCTTAGTGATTTGGCAAGATGACTTGATAGAGGGAACATTAGGAGATCGTACCCTAGCCTAGGGCAAGTGTGATGGAAGGATGGTTGGATATCCTTAGTAGGATCATGGTCAACAATTGGGTTATCATAGATATCCTGGCCAAATAGGGGGTTATCATGGGTATCAAAAGCTTGTGTGTAGCTAGATATGGAAAGGGTAAGTGTATCATCAGGATCCGAAAAGGTTTCAATCCTAGTACGGTCATCTTTTCATATTTCTTGTGTAGTAGTATCAATATCATTGTTGGAAGTCTAACCTTTTTCAACAATAGTAGTAGTGTCATTTATTAGCAACTTATCCAGATGGTATTCTCCACATCCTAGATCATGAATTTGGACTTTAGGGTTTGATATTGTAGTGACTAGAGTGGATGTATTAACGGTTTCATGATCAACATTTATTTGAGGGGAGGATGATTCACAATTGCTCGGGATGGTGATTTTAGCTTTAGGACTTTGCTTATGGCTAGACATGAAAGAATTAGGATCTCCTTGTATTGTTATTTCGACTCAATCGTGAGAAAATTTCAAGCATTGATGGTACACGTAGAGGAAATTTCTTGCATTTCATGTATCCATGGTCTTCCAAGGAGGATATTATAGGTCAAGGGGAGATCAAGGACTTGGAAAACCACATCTTTCACCATAGGGCCAATTCTGATTGGTAGATTAAATGATCCTTTAGATAAGCACTCTCTTGCATCATATCCCTTCATGGTAATCTTTTTATTGGAGTCTATTACATTTTTTGAATATCCCAAGGCATGTATAAACTTTAAAGAGAAAATATTTAAACTAGCTCCCCCATCTATTAGAACATGTTTGACTAGACATTTATGGATCAAAACCTCAATATGAAGTGGAGCATTATGGGGATGGGTGAGTGATGCATCATTTTTTTCAGTAAATGATAGGCAATGAGGTGCGGTCACATGTTCTGCCATAGTTTGGGATTGGAAAACTTTCAAATCATCTGGTATAATGCTTTGTTTATCATTGATTGGATTACCAATAGCAAAAATGTTAAGAAAAATAGTATCAGATACATAGTTTACATTCTTTCCTTTAGTTTTAGCTGAAAAAGATTCCCCCTTTTCATAGTTTGGTAGAGGGTTCTTAAATGCTCCATGATCATTGTTTGTTTGAGGTCCCTCTACAAATATTGTCTTGTTATCAATAAAATCTTGCACTAAATGTTTCAATTGTATGCAATCATTGGTTTTATGTCCTTTGTTCCTTTTAAAGTCACATAAAATGGGCCTCATTTCACCATGGTGGTTTAACTTGTGGGTTCTAATCTCATACCTTCGGTAACGTTATAACCTTGGCTTCAAGAAGCTCTTTTAATGTTGATTCTAAGGATTGTCCCAAAGGTGTGAACCTTCGATTTGATGATGGTATTTTGTATGAGGTTGAAGCTGGTTTAGATTCATTATTGTTTGGGCTATTATTTTTATTGGTTTTTGTGGCAGTGGTTGTCAAATAGAATACGGGTTTTGCATTTTGTGTTTTAGCTGAAGCATCGTTGTTACCAACATTCTTGTTGTGTTGCCAAAACTTGGGTTTATCACCACTATTGTAATTGTTGGAGGAGTTTGATGAGTATTTTTTGTTGTATATTTTGATGAATCCTCTCGTGACTAAAGCCTCTTCAATTTTAATCCCATTTTCAATAAATTTTTTGAAGGTTAGGGGACATTGCAATTCCAATCTATAACTCATCTCATCATTGAGGTTGTCAATAAAGATTTCTATCTTTTCCTTTTTGGGTACAAGACAAGAATATTGTGCAAATAGCCTTCTCCATTTTTGCAAGAACACAAGGAATGATTCACCCTTGTTTTGTTTTAGGTTACAAAGATCTTTCATGGTGATGTCATGTTGGTTGTTGTATGAATATTGGGTGATGAATTTGTTGACCAATTCCTCAAAGGTGTTAATTGGTGGGGTGAGTTTAGAGAACTAGTCAAGACAATGTCCACCTAAGCTTCTTGGGAATAATCTCATCAAATATGTTTCCTCATATGAAAATTCAAGACTCATGGTCCTAAATTCCATCACATGGTCTATCAGATCGATTTTTCCATTATATTTGTTGTACTTAGGGAATTCACAATGTTTGGGAAAGGGTATCATGTGGATACTTTCATCAAATAGATAAAAAAAAAATGTCTTGTAGCAAGTATCATTTCGAGGTTCCTCTTTGCATGTCAAGAATTTGTTGTTGGAGATTTATCATTTGTTGAGTTAGGGCAACCATGTGTACTATTTTAGGATTTTTAGGAGGTTCTTTCAATTGATTCACATCAAATTCTTTTGGTAATTTGGCACCTTGTTTGGCTAGCATAAGGAGGTATTTTTACCCTTTTCTTTCAAAAATATTTTCTAAACACTTGTGGAAATTGGGTTCTTGTTCAACATGTTGGATATCTTCTTCAATTATTTCTTCTCCATCAATGTTGTTGAGTCTATGAAAAGGATTCTCTTCAGCCTCCGCCATGGTGTTTTGTGTTTCACTGTTTTGAGTTTCGGTGTTTTGAGTCTCAATGATCACAGTTTCAATGGTTGGAATTTCAATGGTTGGAGTTTCAATGTTTTGATTTTCAAATCCTTTTTCATTCAGTTTTCATTTTTGTAACCTTGTTTGAATGGGCATACAAGTTTTATAGTTTAGACTAAACTTTGATCTAGGTTTTGGATAAGTACTAAGGATTACAACTAAGTAAAATAGAATGACAAATTCTAATGAAACTAGGTTGGATTTGACTATATAGCTTCATTTCATGATGAGAGGATGATAAATCCTAATGATGAAACTAGGATTAATAATCAAAGGTGTGATAAATTTGATGATGTTGGTACTTTGTGATGTTAGATCTTGGTATAGGTTAGAAAATTCCACTTGTAGAAGTTAGTTTTAACAAGTTTGAATTCTAGGGTATCTAAGGAATGATCTTGAAATTTGGGAAAGTTTCAAAATTTTAGTTCAAATTGCGAAACCAGAGGTAAATTTTCTTCCTAAACAAGGTACTCAAACCTTTGGAAAACTCTTAGATTTTCACAATAGTAAAAGATGTATAATTCAGGATTGTTCTAGCAAGCTCTTTTGTAGAAATCAAAGGCCAACCTCTCTCTAAATTTGTAAAGTGTTGAAAGACGTTTTTGGTGTTCTTTTGGACTAGGTGGTTTGGAATTTGGTTTCTGAATTTTAATCTTTTGTGAAATCATTTGGTAACACACATGTTTAGACTCTATTTTACCTAAGGATTGGTTGAATACTTCTGAGGATTCCCAAGATGAGACTAATTGTTAGATAAGAGATGAACCTAGGTCACTAATTTGTGTTCTGCAAAAGGCACCAGAATAGAGACAAAAAGTGCCAAAAAATGTGCAAAAGGTGCCACAAAATGAGAAAAAGGTACCAAAACAGAGACAAAAGGCACCAGAACAAGTTTAGACTTGTTTTTTTGAAAGTTTCTTTAAAAATTTTCTTGGTTTTCCTAATTTTTCAATGGGAGACTTGGTTGTTTCACTATTAAATGCAATTCTGAATTAGGGTTTTCACCTTTGATATGTGACATTTTGTTTGTTTTGAAAACACTTTGATAAAGACACATCAAGCAATGTACACTCCTCAGGTTGTGAAAGACTGTATTCTTTTGGATTCCACATGGGTTTTACCCCAACCACACTTATTCTTAGTGGATGACTAGATGCTTTACCCCACTGGCTCCCCTCCATAGCACTCACTTCTTGGGGCATCCAAGCATCAATACCTATGAATCTCCCATGGCATATTTTTCATCTCTACTAAGAATTGTGAGAATGTGGATGTCGTCACAATGACCATTGCTGCACCAAAGAATAGATAAAGGCTTCATACAAACTACAATAAGGGTTTTAGTAAGGAATTTCCATTCATGGGGGTTGATCCATGCGATGAGAGACCATTGTTTCCCTTCTCATCGGAACCAACCTCGTGATACTGGCCTTTGTTCCAGTATCCACACTTATATACAGGCTGGAAATGCACTTGGCTTTAGCATGTTACTAGTTGGGCCATTCCCTTGGGTGATTACTTTTTCCCACAAGGCAAACCCTCTAAGATAAACAAAAGAATGCAAGTATACCCATAGTTTGATCAATCTTTATTCCACATGAATAAAGAGAACACATGCAATATACTCAACTCACACTCAAATAGGAAAAGTGAGTGGGTCTAGCTTTTTGGTCACCCATTTAAGGGGAGAGAATATGCCTACCATCCATTAAGCACAAAAGACATGAGGTTCATTAACCCTTTAATTAAGCTATGTTCCTAACTTAACCAAAAGGAAACATGATGTTTGTTAACCTTTTAATTAAGCTATGTTCGTATCTTAACCAAAAGGAAACCAAGTAAATCACTTATAGCCCATGCAATATGTCAGTAGTTTGATAAGAATATCTTTGACAAGTTTTTTAAGAAACCTACAAAACAACAACACAAAGTATTAGCCTTTGGAAACTATAAAAGGTGCCAAAATAGAGACAAAAGGCACCAAAATTGAGACAAAAGGCACCAAAATAGAGACAAAGGGTGTAAAAACAGAGATAGATCAGCCCATAATTATGAAAAAGGTCCAATAGAATGAGAAAAAGGTGCCAAAATAGAGACCAAAGGCACCAAAACAGAGACCAAAGGTGCCAAAATAGAGACAAAGGTGTCAGAACAAAGATAGAGCAGCCCTGAATTATGCAAAAGGCACCAAAACAGAGACCAAAGGCACATATTAGGTGAAAAAGGTGCCAAAATAGGTGCAAGAAGCTCCAAGAGGCTCTAAAATGAGTGCAAGAGGCTCCAAGAGGCTCTGAAATGAGTGCAAGAGGCTCCACGAGGCTCCAAAAGGCTCATGTTTGAACCTGTGAGCACAAATTTTCAAGCATATTAGTAATAAACGGGGCAAGGCCCCATAGTTGTCACCATTTTGTGTGTGTGAAATGTGATAATTTAGTATCAAAACATACCTTAATTAAATGATTTATATTAAAGATTCAAAGAAAACAAGTCATTCTAACTTGCAACAAACTAAATCTTTCAAGAATGTCTAATTGTCCTCTATTCTTAATGATTCTTTTAACCTTTTGGCCCTCATATTTTTATGTGCACAAAGGATATTAGAATGACACTTAAGAAGTGAGATTGGTATTCAACATGCAAACCAACTAAATGCCTACATGAAACTATATGCAAACAATGATGATGAATTCCATGAGGAAGGGATGATGGTGATTATGATAAGTAAACAAGTGGAGGTGGATGCTATGGTAATAAACTAGAATGATCTATGCATGATTCTACATATGCTCAAATAAAAACTAAAAATGACTAAGATGATACTCCATATGCTCAATTGCAAACTTAAAATGACCTAATCTAAAATGCAACTATGATGCAAGATGGATGATAAAATGCAACTATGAAGCAAGATTTAAAGCAAAGATGTAAATGCAAAGAAAAAAATGATCTAAAAACTAGCTATAAGATTCCAAAATTCTCCAAGTTCCAATGATAAAACATGCATTATAACTTTACTTAAAATTTGGATCCAAAATACAAGGCCCAAGGGTTGTATTTATAGCCTTTTCCAATCATATAGTGAGGTGGCAATAATCAACAGTCCAAATTTGAATTAGAAAAATGGATGGTGAAGATGAAGAGAATCAAGATGTTGTCCCTTTGACCAAAGAAAACATGCCATTTGGATGGAAGAATCTCTTGACCAATGGGCAACATGCCATTTGGATGGAAGATTCAAGTGTGAGAAGAGAAGACCATGTCCTTCCAAAATTGGTGGAAGTGTGGGAGGAATAAGTCATGTGCTCCAAAATTGGTGGAAGTGTGGGAAGAATAAGTTGTGTGCTCCAAAATTGTTGGAGGTGAGGGAGGAATAAGTCATGTGCTTTTTAGAATGAGTTGAAGATAATTCTAATTAAAAATTATAGTTATTTATTTTCATGTGACCTTGGTGAGGTGGTACAAAAAGTTGTAGAAATGTGCTATAATTCCTAATTGGATTTAGTGAAGATTAATTAAATAAAACTAGCTATAAGAATCCAAAATGCTCCCAAGGTCCAATGATAAACCTGTATGATAACTTTACTTCAAATGTGGATCCAAAATACAAGGCCCAAGGGTTGTATTTATAGTCTTTCCCAAGCATATAGTGAGGTAGCAATAATCAATGGTCTAGATTTGAATAAGAAAAATGGTTGGTGAAGATGAAGAGAATCAAGATGTTGTCCCCTTGGCCAAGGACAACATGCCATTTGGATGGAATAATCTCTCGACCAATGAGCAACATGCCATTTTGATGGAAGATTCAAGTGTGGGAAGAGAAGACCATGTGCTTCCAAAATTGGTGGAAGTGTGGGAGGAATAAGTCATGTGCTCCAAAATCGGTGGAAGTGTAGGAAGAATAAGTCATGTGCTCCAAAATTGGCAGAAGTGTGGGAGGAATAAGCCATGTGTTTTTAGAATGAGTTGAAGATAATTGTAATTAAAAATTAGAGTTATTTATTTTGAAGTGACCTTGGTGAGGTGGCACAAAAAGTTGTAGAAATGTGCTCTAATTCCTAATTGGATTTAGTGAAGATTAATTAAATAAAACAAGTTTAGGGAACCTTGTTTATTTAATTAATTTAGAAGAATATGTTTTTAGATTTAGAGAATTAGAGAAGGGTGAACAATATAAATAAATTGAGAATTTATTTATACGTAGTTAGAATATTAATCAAATAGCTAGTATTTAATTAATTAAAGGTGATGATCATTTTTAGGTGTATACACCAATCAGGGGATCCCAACTTGGTTACTAATCTGTAGTAGGAAAATAGAGAACTTCAAGAGCATTTGGATCAAGTAGAGAAGGAAGCCCGAGAGAAAAATAGAGAGCTTCAAGATCAGAAAGTTCGATTGGAACAAGAGATGCAGCAAAAGGATATGGAGCTTCAGAACCAACAGGTTCAATTTGAAAAGGAGGTTGAAGAAATGAAGGTCTCCCTAGAGAAGTAACACAAAAACTGTAGCCAAGCTGAGGAGTTGTTGAGAAGCAAAGATACAGAGTTAACAACTCTACAAGAATGACTCAATGAATCGAACAAGAAAATTGATGAGATAATGGAAGAAATCAAGTCAAAGGAGGTTGAAATAAAGCTTTTCAAAATTCCTTCCCAACCATTTGTTCCTCAATTGGATCTCCTTTTGGTGGCTCAACATTTATATGTATCCTACTGGGAGAAATTCAATTCATTTTGTTTGTCCCTACAACCACACTACAATTCTTGATGGATGTGGCAAATCTAAGTAGGGAGGTGAGTGGCACCATTGAGCAAGTCCCACAATTCATCATTGAAAAGGTGCCCAAGGACGATCAATTGCTAGGAAAATTGTATATAGTGCTAAATGTGGATTTGGCGAGGGTAGGAATAAATGGCCAGAGATTGGCTGCAAAGGGGTAAAGGAATTCATCCACTATCATGCAGTGATCCTTCAAGCAAAGAATTGCTCGATCATACTAAGTTACACTATGAACAATATGCATATACAATTCTCCCAATTGACCCAGATGGGCTTGCCCTCCCCCTTTCTCTCTAACCAATTAGTGGCCATAGTGGAGTATATTGCTGCAAGGATCAAGGAAAAACAACAAGATCTATCTGCTTTCCAATCACTCAATCAACCCCCCACAGCAACAAATTTTGAAAGTGCCATCCATCAGATAGCACGACTTCTTTTCCAACTTGAGTATGGGACCAGGATCTCCATGGAATTTTTGTTTAAGGAAATTATCGATCTGCATGAGGCGCAAGAGCATCTACATGCCTTATCAATGCCCTCCAAGGCTAACTGGTTGCCTTTGTAGAATGCCCTTTCAAAGCTCTGAATATTTCCCAATGGATAGAGATCTAGTCTTTGATCCAGGTTTTTTGGGTTTTCATTCTATAGGTGAGATGCCCCTATTAGTTGCCAAAAGCTATGGATTTAATAATCCTTAAAGCTCCCTCTAAGTTGATATTATTGGTTTTGCATAGCCCTATCCTACGCTTCGTATGTTGCATATTTTTGGGCCCCTTTAGGTAGCACTTTCATTTGCCTATACCACGTGTCAGCTATGTGCACATTTGGGAACTCTTTTCCCTTGCTTCTTCACTAAGCTCCACCCATGTGCCATGTTGCATTCTCTGTGGGCACCTTTTTGGTGGACCTTGTAGTCAACACTTGAAGCAAAAACTATACCATGTGTCACCTCTGTGGGGACTTCAGTCTCAAAGGAAGGAAGGAAGAATGAGAGGCCCCACCTCTATGCCACATGTCTTAACCAACTCTTTGGGTAGTTGACACATGTCTACAATAGATTTTTTTTGCTTTCGCTTTCAGACCACATCCATCATTTGAAGAAGGGTGCACTTTTTTTGAGGCAACTGAATGCCACATTTCAGAATCTTTTTGTTGTGTTGGTTTTGGAAAATCATTGTGATGGACGACATGACCCGTTCTTGGGGAATCTTTTCTATTATCTAGCTTTCAAGCAGTGGAAGGATCTATATATACTACTCAATCTCTTTGTAAAAGGGTTAAAAAAATACAAAGAAAATAGATAAAAAGACTCTTAGCCTTTGTATTGTTTTAATATTATTGTATTAAGACTAATGGATTGTGCCAATTTGTTTGGCCTTTCTATTTTCTTGGTTAATTGATAAAACATTATATTGTACTAGTATTGTTGTAACGAGTAGTTTATCATCAAAAATTTCATAATTTCAATATAATTTTGTTGTTCAGATCATGTTTGTACTCTTCCTGTTTAGTGAATGCATGTGGAAGTCATATTATGCTGTTTGATTAATTTCTTAAGAATTTTATCTATGCTTTATGTTATTTTTAGGCATGCAAATTGTTGAATGGACCCTCAAATCTCATCTGAAAGGAAGATTTCCCATGCCTATTTAATTAAGTCTTGGAGCATCACCTTAGATTATATTTTATTTTAATATATTTTCTCCCTTTTTCCTTTTCACCCCCCAATACATCGAAGAGCCAACTTCTTTAAAACCTGAAGGTTACTTAGTTTAGCGCAATTGGTCCCCTCATTAACTAAGTTTCCCATAAGGCTATGTGCCTAGTAACTTTAGGCATCAACACTAAGTTTGAATAGTATGGTGGTAAAGGGGATCTGTAGAAACATGTGTCAACCTTTAATTCCATGTGTACAAATTTCTTTCATCATGATGCTTTGATGGTGAAACTTTTTTCTTGATCTTTTAAGGACACAACACTCGAGTGGTACTATTCCTTGCCTGATAATTCTATATTCTCATTTGATCAACTTATTAACTAGTTTCTTTGTTTGTTCATGGCTAATATCAGTCTAAATATGACCTTCTTAGATCTTGTTCGGTGTAAGCAAGGAGGTAACAAGAAGATAACTAACTTCATAGCATGATACCAAGTGTTCTTACATAGATCTCATATTCACTTCCTAACTTTGATGTGTAGAAGGTGTTCATAGACAACCTGTAGTGAGCCTGGTAGGAGAAGTTTTCCCTAATGAAATACCCTTCCTTTGTGCATCTATGTACCACATTGTGAGAGTATCAACAAATGGTAGTTTAGTTCTGGGGGCCTTCTTCATGCTTTCGTTCAGAAGGAAATTCTATTGTGTCCATCTCAGGAAAAGGAAACTTTGTTACAAATGTAGTCACTATGTCTAATGATCACAACCTCAGAAACAACCAGAAGGTTACAAAGCTAGCAAAATATTACTCTTCCATTTTACAAAAATTGTTGAAGGATAAGATTATAACTTTAGAAAACCCTTGACCTTTAAAGGAACCTTATCCTAATTGGTATGACGTGAATGCTTTTTACCAGTACCATAGAGTTAATGGGCATGATACTGAGCATTGTATGTGCCTACATCATGAGATACAAGATCACATCGATGACGGTACCATCCATCTCAATAGGAAGACACAAAATACAAATAAATTAGTAGTGAAGGCCAATAGCGAGTTACAGATTTACATGAACCCATTTCCATCTCATTTTGCAAACTTGATCATTAACTACTCTGATGCTTCTCCTCAACCATCGACATATGTAAACATGGTCTTGGTTACTTCTCCCTCACAACTTGCAGTTGGTTCACTAGATGTGACATTCACCTCACATCACTTGTCCTTGAATAACAAGCCCTCTCTCTTATACATTCCTTCTCACCTCAATGGAAACATTGTAATAGGAGTCCTAGTTGACCCCACAAGCCAAGTGAATGTTATTACAGAGGAGACATTATGGATAAATTCATTGCAAAGGGAGGAATATGAAGAAAAAAATTCTACCATGCATACGCACAATGGTCTCTCTTAAGCCATATGGCTCCACAACCCTTTCCATCCTAGTTGGACCTAGGGTTGTGGATACAAACTTTGATGTTTTTCCAGAATCTGATCTATTTAAAATGAAGTTGGGCATTTTGTGGCTAGCTTCTATGAATGGGATCACTTCTGTTATTCACAAATGTTCAAAGTTATCCCATGAAGGTGTTTTACATGTCATGCATGACACTAAATATTTACCATTGGTATCCCGTGGGGGTTATTCATTGGATCCATTTTGTCTCGCCCCAGCTAGTCGACTCCCCCTTAGAATGGAATTGCTTTATCAAAATTATGTGAAGTATAAAACTAGGGGAAAAGGACAGCTGAAAGTGACTTCTCTACTAGTGCAACCAAAAGTTGCCTCCTCCTCTTAGAAGGGAAAGGAGAATCCTACTTGTCCTCATGGTACCTCTTTTTCCTCCTTCTTGAAGAGGAGCTTTGGGTTTCTCCTCTTGGCTTTTGCATGGAAAGTCTGATGATACCGGCTTGGCATAAAGCTAAAATTTGAATATCTAACCTTTATACCTTACTTCCAAGACCTTGGCCTTATCTTTATGGTAGAAGGAAGGGTCCTCATGGGGGTCCTCTATGTATCTATCTTTATGGCCTCCCACCGCTCCTGCCCCCAAGGCAGCGAGTGGGAAGAGGTTCACCATCGAGACATTAGAATTGACTCCCCTCGCTCAATCTCTTCCTCCTACTCCCATCCAAGAGTCTCTCCCTCTACTAGAGACAACCATGATAGAAACTTTGATGGCTAAGTAGGAGCCTTTTGTTCTATCTCAGCTTCCAGTATTTAGCTCGCAGAGTCGTAGAAAATTCCTTGCATATGAGTGCAAGCATTGGTGAAAGGCTCTAATGGCTAAGCAGGCCACTTTGTAGAGGAAGGAAGGGGAGCCAACCACTCCTATTTTAGGGCCTTCTACTATTTCCTCCTCTCCCGTCCCCTTGATTTTAGTTCAATTGAATTCAGTTCTACTTTTGACTCTTATTGTGAGTGTGAACTCCCCTAACCCTAAAAAGGTGCAGGTGTTTAATGCTCATTCGATCAAGACCCCTCTCTTGATGTACCTCCCAGACATCTTGTCATTCCTGAAGCTCATGGAAATGTTGAACACTTTGATGGTGTCTGTTGTGGTTTTATCCTCCTCCTCCATGCCTTATGCCTCATTTGTGGGGATATTGCATCCCTCGATGAAGAAAAAATAAAGGGTGGTCTCGGTAGCAATGGGGGTCAAAATAGGAGTCCACCTCTTCAAAAGGTGGCTTTGCATTGGCATGTTCCATCCTTGTGAGGGAGGAATTTATGACATCCCTGGAGTTTGTCACTACTCCTGAGTTACTTGGTGACCCTAGCAATGAATCTCAAGCATCACATCCCTTGCCCTTTGAGGTAACACATGGAATTCTTGTGAAGTGCATGTTCAACTCTTTGGATGAGGTCCCAACCCTTTCAACAATCTTTTTTAAATTGTTGACCTTTACCCCATAGGAACTGAGCAGAAGAGACACCGAAGAGTCTCCTTCCTTGGTTCTTGTTGTAGTGGGGTCAGAGGGTTCCCCCCTTGACATTCCACCACTACAGGCTTGTCTTCCTTCCTTGTATAATGATCTAGATTAGGAAGCAAATTATTTCTTGTTCTATGAGTGTTAGGGGGTGCCTCTTCTTTACCTTTAAGTTAGGTGTATGTTTTTTGTGATGTGTTCCCCTATTCTTGTGTTATGTGTTCCTAGATTACCCTTGTCACCCTTGTAGGTGCTTGGATATAGGAATTATTATGTGTCATAAAACTTCCTCTATTTGTAGCATCATTCTTCCTCTATCATGTGTATTGATTTTCAACAAATTGGGGATGATGCAAAGTGTTGGGGGCATTTAGGCTTCAATTCCATGTTGACCAATTTATTTTTATTTTTATCGTGCATTCTTCATATGGTTTGATATAGTAGGGGGTTGATGAAAGTTCATTAATATACTATTATTATTGTAGACATGAAAAATTATCTTGATTGATATCGTGCACTCGATCCTGATTTACTAACATCAATTCTCCCTAAATCACTTCTTTACTAACCAATTAATTAAATAATTGTTATTTAATTAATTCACCAGGATTCCTTTGTCAATTAAATAAATCAACTCTATTTGATTAAATCATAATTCCTCTTTGGTTAAATAAATCAATCTTACCTAATCAAATCCTAATGTTTATCTTTTGATTAAACAAATCATTTTATTTAATTAAATCCTAAGGTCATCTCCTTTAAATTGAATAAATTAACCTTTATTTGATTTAAATCTAATTTTCTTCATTTAATTGAATAAAACAAACTTTATTTAATTAAATTACTAAAGTTCTCATTCCTCTCATTTGATTTAAATAAACCTAAAAATCTAAATCAATTGTCATATCAACTAATTCTATCTAAAGTTAATTAAATCTTAATTAACTCTAACTCTAGTCCTTAAATCATCTAGCTTTCGCAACTTGCACATATAAATCAATTGGTTTGATTTATTAATTCTTCTATTTCCATTCAAAAATGGAATCTCTTTGGAATATTCCATCAATTTGAAATCTCCCTCCCAAAAGGACTTGTCCTCCAACATGGCATTTATAGCTCTTACATGTCCTTTTTCTTGAGCCAACTGGCATTAACTCATCTTTCAACTTTTCCTCCACAAGCCATATTTTGAATTTCAAAATCCACCTAATTTCATTTATCATACACATAGATCAAAATGTGCTCCACCTCTCTTCAATAGCATGTTGACAAGTGGCACAATTCCATTGTTCTATTCCCATTTCTCCATCCCTCTTTTCTATAAGTGGGAGACTTCTCTATTGATTTTGGATCCACAACTTTATGCAAGATTATTATCTACATATTTTGAGTAAGTTCATCAACATTTCATCCAAGTTTTCATAGTTTCTCATCAATCTTAGCTAGGTTATTGACAATTTTCATCAAGGAGTACAATCATCATTGTTCATCATCAAAGCTTGCAAGGAATTAGGAAAGGGCTACTTTCCACATCAAAGTAGCACCAATTCCCCTATGGGATGTTGGTTTGAAATTTTTGAATAAGATTTCAATAAGCTTTCATTTGATATTCTATCTTTGTTTTCTTGTTCATTGCATTTGAATGAATTGCATGGGGAATGATTGTCTTAGACTTGTTTATTGACTAACATTGGGTTGTTTGATGATATTTGAGCAAGTCTAGATCAACCATTCACATTTTGGTGCTAGAAGGAGGGTACACCTTTCAAAATTAACATGTTTTTTTGTCAAATTTGGTTGTTTTTTCAAATTTTTGTGTCTTCAGGAAAGAGTGACACTGGGAAGGTCAAAAAGTGACACTATCAGTCCAATGTCACTATATAGCAGTGTTGTCTGCACTTCAAAATGAGACACTGAAGTGATTCTCGTAAACCTGGACCAGTCAAACTCCAAAGAGTGACACTAAAGAGAAATAGCGACTCAATCACCGACTCTATTTTTCTATAGAGCAGCACTGACCTCACTAGAGCGACACTGATTTCTCCAAATAGCGACGCCCCCATGGATTGTGATGTTGGAGTTGGGTAAAAGGTTACTTTTCGGTTTTATTTTGACATATACTTTTTATATTGATCAACTTTGAATTCTAACCTATTTGTAGCTCTATTTTCTATAGGCTGATTAGTTTTTGTAGGTTGAGGTGATCAAGAAGGAAAGTATGAAATGAAGAGAAGGCTTCTTATGGAATTATCACATGATTGTGACAAGTGTTTTTCAACACTTTGGGAATAATTATAATCTCATTTTAAGGATATTGTTGTCTTCAGTTTTAGGACTCAAATAAATTTTGTTTGGGTTTTAAAAAGAACAATCAAAGGATTAAAAAGAACCTTAGGAACTTAATAGAGTTGGTTTTGGATTTAAGAATTGAACAAACAAACTTCAAACATTTCATCTTGGTGCTATAAAAAGAATTCATTGTTGCTTTTAAGGTCTAAAATGAACATGTGTTTTTCATGTTTTGCAATCTTTTTTACAAATTAATATCATTTAAAAGGTGTATGCACTTCTCTTGCACTTCATGACAATCTTGAGAATCAAAATTCTTTTGGTGATATTTTCTAAAAGATTGCCTCCACATTTCAATTTGGGATTTTAAAATTGAACAAATCTTGCTAGTGTGAGTTAAGTATATCACATGTGTTCTCTATTTGTTCTCACAAAAATAGATTGATTGAACTATGGATGTGCTTGCTCACTATTGTTTACCTTTGGAGGGACCTACATAAGACCAATTTGAAGGTGACTCCAACCATTTTTTCACTCAGGTTAGTATACAAATGGATAAGACTAAATTTCCAAGTCCTCATGGTATGTAGGCCTTAGCCATATAGTGTCTTTAAAATGGGGTACTACTATAAAAAGTATAAGAGCCCCTAGCAGGATTGATTAAAGCCTTTAGTAGCTTGTTGGATGCTTGTAAGGTGCCATGTCTCTGATCACCCTAACTAAGAACCAATTTTTATAGAGGCCAAAATCCTTACTAGAAACGGTTGTTGTCCCACATTTTTATTGCAAATATGAGAAGTTTGTCTTGAGAGATTCATAGAAAATTGAATCTTGGCTAACCCAAGAAGTGTGTGTCATGGAGGGGAGCCAGTGTGGTCAAGATTCTAATCATTCACTAAGAATAAGTGCAAATGGATTTATCCAAGTGGGAATTCAACAAATATTATCTCTTTCTATCCTAGGGTTGTGCATCATTTTGGAATCAAAACACTTTGCTTGGATCTAAAACATTGGAAAACAAAAATTCAACAAAATCCTCAAAATTTCAAACCCTTTAGGAGGAGCAAATATCTTTGAAAAATCCAAGTGTTACTACTTGTCCCTAGGGATTTCATCCTTAGAGGCTTCTAAGTACTTGGATTTATATCTCAATTTACTCTCACTAAAGTCAACATTAGGGAGCTATTGCCTTGATTTCCTTGATTTCCACATAATGGACCTTGTGGGATGAAAATAAATTGGGACATTAGACATTTAGTTTGATAAGATAAGGCAAGAAAATGTTTGTGGTAAAAGGAACTCATTAAGAAAATATAAGAGAAAAATGGACCCCACACATGTGATTTTTCAATTGATTTCCTGAAAGATTAAAATCTGAAAACCAAAGTCTAAAAGTCTTAGTCCAAGAGCTCTCAAGAAACATCTTTCAACACTTTACATTAGAGAGAGATTGGTCTTTAATTTTTACAAACATGCTTCAAAGAACAATCCCAATTTGTATTCATTTTACTATTTCAAAATCCAAGTCTCTTTCAAAGGTTTGAGTTTCTCATATAGGGAGTATATCATGTTCTTCAATACCAAGGTCTTGTAAACAAAAGTCTCTCTAGGTTCACTTAGGATCAAAATCAACAATCTCATTCATCCTCAAACATCAATCAAAATCCATCTCACAAACAAATCTTAGAAATCTTGAAAAAATCCTGCATACTAGACTTTTGGAAAATCAAATCAAAATCATCTTGTTTGACTAAGTGTGTGTGGATGCATCCTTCTTCATACACTTAGTTAAATTATCACCTTGTGGAAAAAATTATTCAAGGACAACATCTAACCTCTTGGAGTTTATGAGTTCATTATCAAAGACAAAATCAAATCAAAATCAAAATCAAAATCCAAAATCAAACCCAAAGTCAAAAATCCAAGGTCCTAAAGTCTAGTATCTCCTTCAAGGTTTCTTAAGAGTTCTATCATTCACATCACCTATCTTTTATTTTCTCATCACCATCCTTTGATCCTTAACATCTTAGACTTTATCTTTTATATCTAAAGTTTAGATCAATCTAAGGAGTTAGAGGTTCACCTCCCATATTCCTAAAAATTGATCCTTATTTTATGGTCCAAACTAGATCTCAACACAAGAACATTAAAGCCAACAAAGAAGCATCCACTTCAAGTGACTTGAGTCAAACCACTCTTGAAATCAATCCCATTAGATCTAGCAATCCCCCACTCAATATTCCTCAACTTCCATAATACCCTCAAGAGGAAGGTTTCCAAGTGGAGGATACTACCAACAATGTCCTAGGAATGACTCAAAATGAAATCATATAAATGGTCCAAAACCCTGAGACTCACAAAATTGTCAATGCCATGATGAGACTTAATCCTTCACAATACATGCTAGAATTGGAAAAAGAAGGGGCTAAACTCCCTTCTGATTATGATGTAAGCACTATTGTGGAGAAACCTCTTTGGATTATGCCACTAGTCTCACTCACACCATCCTTTCAAAACATCATTCAACCCACATCATCCTTTGCTCCAACTCAACCTATTGTCAACAAGAGGAGTTCATTGCTTCATTCTCTTCAAACACATCCCCTTGTAAACAATCCAGACTTGGATGCAAACACCATCTTAGGTCAATTCATCCCTCAAGATCCAAAACATCCATACATTCCAGTCATATTTCATGACACCAATAATCCATCCACTTTCACTACAATACCAACATATCCTCTTAACACACAAGTCTCTCTCCCCATGAATTCATAAGGAGAAGGTGGACTATTTGGACAAGGGGAAATATTTGACCTCTCATCATCATCATTTACTCAAGGGAAGACACCATCCATCTTCCCACCATTTCCCCCTCTACCATTAACATCCACACAATTCCTCAATATAGGGAAACCCCCTTTACCAATCCTCCTATCATATATCAAACCAATATACCAAATCCTTTGATCATGCCACCGATATCACAACAATAGGTGGCACCAATCCAAATAGCACAAAAATCAACACATCATCTACAATACCCCAAATACCTCAAAATGTGGTCTCCCAAGGGCCTAGCATATCAATCGCACCATCTACCACACAAACTTCTATCATCAATCCAACAACACCTCAACAACCAACCCAAAAAACTCTCATCACAACATCTCACACCATTTTGAATCCTCCACCACCACCACCAAAACCAAACATGGAAAACCAATATAGCATCACATTGCAAGCTACCCAACAAGCCTATCAAAAGTCACTTCAACAATTTCAAAATCATCAAGCTACGCAAGCTGCACAACTAGCCGCCCAACAAGCATAGGCATAGCAAGCTACAAAACAAGAAAAACAAGCTACCCAAGCACAAGCTCAAGCTTTGTTACAACAACAACAAGACACACATTCTGCTCAAGCCATACAAGCTACACAAGTTGTACAAGCTGTCAACAAGCTCAAGCTCAATATCAAGCCCAACAAGCTCAAGCGCAAGAACAATACCAAGCACAACAACAAGCAGCTCAACAACAAGCCTATCAACAAGCTTTGCAATAGTACAAAGTGCAACAAGAAGCAACTCAGCTACTAGCCCAATAACAAGCATTGTTGGCACAACAACATCAATCCCAACAACAAGCATTGTTGGCATAATAGCAACACGACCAAAACAAGTATTATTGGCACAACAACAACAAGACCAACAACAAACATTGTTGGCACAATAGCAATATTAGGAATATCAACAAGCCTTGATCACACAACAAAATTTGCAACCACCTCCCACAAACACCAAAAACACCCCACCTATCACTCAAACAATCAAACCACCTCAAAACACATTAAGCCCACCTCCTGATCCACAAAACAATGTGACAACACAAATAAAATTTCTCTCACAACAAGTGCTAGACCTCTAGTCTAGAAAAATAATGAAAATTCCAAGCAATTTTTTCCCCTATCAATTTGACATAAGCATTGCAATGGTGCCATTCCCAGAAGGGTTTAAAATCCCTAAATTCGACAAATATTATGGGACGGGTAATCCTGAGGATCACATCAAGGAATTCTAGGTACATTATATGGAAGTTTCATATGATGACACATATTTAATGCGACTATTCCCTCGAAGTCTAGCTAGACTAGCAATGGAATGGTTTTCTCACCTTCCTCCCAAAACCAAAAAAATCCAAGAAATTGTGGCCATATTCATATAGAACTACACATTCAACATTGGCATGGATGTAAGTCTAGAGGAACTATCTACTCTCAAACAAGCTAAGGGGGAGATATTCACATCCTTCTTACAATAGTGGCAATCCAAGGCCAAATGGAGCAAGTGGACCATGCCAGAAGAACAACAAATCTGCACTATCATTGCCAATCTTGAGAAAACCTTGTCCTTCCATCTAAAAGTGCAATGCATCACCACCTATGACCAGTTGATCCCCAAGGAACTCAACATCGAAAGATCCCTTATTGCACAAGGGGGGACACCCACATATCAAGAAAATCAAGATAACCACCCATCAACCAGTTATAACGAAAAGCCTTGCACATGGTAAAAGAATAAGAATGTCACTCACAATGGTGTCGTTGACACCAAAGTGGTCATCAATGCCCCAAGGAAAAAAATACAGTCATATCAACAACTGTAAACCAACAACCAAAACAACACACAAGCCAATGCAATATCACAACCACCCAATAATCAAGCAGTTTACAATCTGAGTAATCAAGGGGGACTGCCCCCATGAAACAATTATCCCCCCAAATAGAAATACATAGCCCTTGGGGAATCAATCAAATTTGTCATGAAGAAACTAATACAAGAGAATCTCATTAAAATTCCTGTTTATGAGAATTATCAAGAGCCCCAAATGAAACCACCATGGTATAACAAAAATCACCTTTGTGATTTTCACAAAATCAAGGGACACACAACGACGAGTTGCATGAGACTGAAAAATATAATCCAAGACCTTATCGATGACAAAATCATAAACGTTGAACAACCTATAGGAAATCAAGACCTTAAGATATACACAAATCCAATGCCAAATCACAATAAAGGGAATAACCATGGTAAGACAAAGTATGACAATATAAACCATGTTTACGATCATGTCATTGCATCCCTAGATGAATGGGTCACTATTGTTAACATCAAGGGAGCCAAAGTTGATTCTAGAGTCACCACATGTGGTGGAAAAGTTACCATTACTAGACCATCCCAACCACCCAAGGTATCAACCTATAATCTAAAATCCATTCCCAATGGCTATAATGTCTTGAACCAGCTAAAAAGAACAACCGCTTAGAATTCCATCATAGAGTTACTAAAGATCACACCCGCACATAGGAAAATCCTAGAGGAAGCATTGGCTTCATCCAATGTCCCCATAGATATTGATGTAGATAAATTCCAAGCTATGGTCAAACACATCACCATGCCCCATCTCCTAACATTTTTTAATTAGGACCTCCCAACACAACCATCTTATAATTGTGCACTCCATCTCGAGGTCTTGGTCTATAAAAATAAAATGAAAAGGGTCTCGGTGGATGGGGGTGTAGGACTAAATATTTGTTCACTCAAGTTGATAAATAATTTGGGATTCTCTAAGGACATCATTGAAAAAGGTAACTTCGTATTACAATCCAGGCATATGATGATCAGGAAAGAGTGTCTCAAGGCACTATTCAACTCCCTATTCAAGTAGGGCCAATCATCATGGAAACTGCATGCTAGGTCCTTGACCTTGATTTACCTTTCAATATTCTCCTAGGGTGTCCATGGATCCATGGGATGCAAGTTGTCTCATCCACCTTCCATTAGTGTGTCATTTTTCCCTATCAAGATCATGAGGTCACAGTCCATGGTGTTCCTAAGCCATTTTACTATTGCAAGAATCTAGAAGCAAAGTACTACAAAATCCCTCAAGTCCCAAAGAATGATGAAGGACCTACAACTTTGTATGTAGATCCAACTACCCTCGCCTCCAGTTTTGAGACAAAGACACCTGCCATTCCTGACATCTCTAATATAAAAGTCATCATCCAATAAAATGGGTATAGGGATTACAAAATGAAGAAAAGTGCCTTTGTAATAGGAGATTTACCTCAATCTCCTAGGTCTCGTGGGCAACCCAAGCCAATTCACACATCAACCAAAACTTTCAAAGCAAACCCCTCTAGATTCAGATGTTGGGGAGACCTAAATTAGGAAGTGGTAGATGAAAAGGACATATCAAGTCTATTGTACCAAGATGAAAGGCTTGTCCCTGATCTTCCCATGGATGAAAATAGCAAAGGACTGCAGTTAATGCAAGGATGGGGTTATAATAAAAACAAGAAACACAACAAAAATGACAATGGTCTTCTAGTACCTATCATTCCTGAGAAGCATATTAAAAATCTTGGCCTTGGAAGTACCCCCTAAAAATAACCATACTTGGCAAAGGTTCCCTAGTTAGAAAATTCAAAGCTAACCCTTAGTTATCATTATCCACAAGTTTTCCCTTAGATAACTATACCTTTGACATAACTGATGTGTGTGATGAGGACCCACTAACTAATTTACCAATGCTATTCGAGGATTCCTCCATTCTCATGATTAGTACCCTATCTTTTGAGTCAAAAAACCAAAACCATGAGCTAGACTTAGTCTATCCCCAACTCATTGATTATGACCAACAAGGGCCACCAATTCTAGACATGTTCAGAAATGATGAGGCTCTCTCGGAATTCATGGGATTGCGGGATACTATATTATATGGATATCACAAAGAAGGATTCAACATTGAGCTTGACACACATGCCTATTATGGGAAAACAATTGAATCCTTTAGTCACAAACATGAAAATTTAAGAATAATATCTAGGTTTTTTAGTGAAAACCAAACTTTGCAACTTTCATACCCGAAAATAGTAAAAACAAAGGATGCATCCAATGGTGAAAACCTCTCTGAGGCATCGAAGGATGAAGGATTAAATCTTCCCCTTAGTACTATTCATTAGGATAAGTCAGCAGTCTTAGTAGAAAAGTGCAATCTGGTCAACCTAGGGACAAAAGAAATGCCACACAACTTTCTGTATAGAATCCCTTTTGATAGAAGAACATGAACTCCTAGCTACTTTTCTAAGGGAAAGAAAAATAAGCTTTGCATGGACCTACGTAGACATGCCTGTTCTTGATCTAGAAGTTGTGGTTCACCACCTAGCTCTATATCTCAAAGAAAAACTAGTAAGACAAAAACTGAGAAAGATGCATCCACAAGTATCATTATTGGTCAATATGGAATTACAAAAGCTCCTTGATGTTGGTTTCATACAACCAATTGATTATCCAGAGTGGGTTTCAAATCTTGTACCTATTTCAAAGCCTAGTAGGGGCATCCCCATCTGCATTGACTTTAGAGAATTGAACAAAGGATGTCCCAAGGATGATTTCCCTCTCCCAAACATAGATATGATTGTGGATATGATGGAAAGCCATGAAATGCTATCACTAATGGATAGATTCTCAGGGTATAATCAAATCATGATAGCTAAGGAGGACCAAGAAAAGAAGGCCTTCACTTGTCCATGGGGGACATATTGCTAGAATATGATGCCATTTGGGCTGAAAAATGTAGAAACTACCTATCAAAGGGCCATGATGCTAATATTCCATGACATGATTCAAAAAAATGTGGATGACATATTGGCCAAATCAAAGAAACATCAAGAACACATACTAGCTCTAAGCTCCATCTTTGATAGGCTAGAAGAATACAAGGTTAGATTCAATCCAAAAATTTGTTTCTTTGGGGTACAATTGGACAAGTTACTAGGATACATTGTATCTATGAGAGGAATCAAAATAGACCCCACCAAAGTCAAAGCAATCCTTGAGATGGAGGCACCAAGGACATTGAAGCAGTTAAGGGGTTTGCAGGGAAGACTCCAATCCATCTGTCGGTTTATAGCATAGTTAGCAGATAAGGCTATCCCATATTCTCATCTACTCCACAAGGGGGTAGCATACAAATGGGATGAGAAATGTGACCAAGCTTTCAACAAGATCAAGGAGTACTTACTCACACCACCAGTTCTCATGCCACCAATTCTGGGCAAGCCCTTGATCCTATATATATCAGCAATAGCAGCAGCCCTCAACGCTCTCTTAACTCAACATGATGAAAACATGAAGGAGAGAGCTATTTACTACATCAGTAGAACCATGGTGGGACATGAGCTGAATTACACATCCATTGAGAAGGCTTGCTTAGTTTTCATGTTCACAACACTGAAATTAAGACATTATATGTTGGCACACTAGATAAAACTCATTGCCAAGATAGATCCTCTTAAATATTTGATTTCTAAAGCAATGCTCATAGGGTGAATAGCTAAATGGGTTATGATCCTGATAGAACATGACATTGAGTATGTAGAAAGGAAGGCCATTAAAGGAAAATGGATTGCGGATCAGCTGGCAGAGGCACCAATATACTCAAAGAACCCACTTGTATCAAAGTTCCCTGATGAATCAATCTTTAACCTAAGCATGATTGATCATTGGAAGATGTATTTTGATATATCCTACACACAAAATGGGTCAAGAGAGGGAGTCTTCTTCATTGCACCACAAGGAGATTACATACCCAAATCATATAAGTTATCTTTTTTGTGCACAAACAACATTGTAGAATATGAGGCTCTTCTCATAAGGCTAAGAATTGTAGTACAATGGCAGATCATGACACTCAAGGTCTATGGAGATTCGTAGCTTATCATCAGCTGGGTCAATGATGAGTACTGAACAAAGGATGACAAGTTGACTCCATACAAGAAATTGGTGGAAATCCTCAAAGAGTCCTTCATTGATATCACATTTGAGAAAATACCAAGAAAAAATAATAGAGCAGTGGATGCTATGGAAACTATTGGATCACTACTAGATGTCCCACACGTCTCTAAGAAAGAATTCCTTCTAGAGAAACTTCTCGTACCAACATTTGAGGTACCAGAGCTTGAATTTGTGTGTGAAATCATTGGTCTTGGTGATCCCTGGTATCATGATATATACAACTACTTAAGAATACGAGTCCTCCCCGCTGATATAACCTGAACCTTAAAAGAATATTTTTCAAGAAGTCATCTTGTTTTGTTTTCTGAGAAGACACCCTATACCATAGGAGTATTGAGGGAACCTTGTTACGATGCCTTAATGCTAAGGAAGCTTTCATTGTTTTAACTAAGGTACACAATGGAATTTGTGGGTCGCGTTCAAGTGGTATGACCTTGGCTAAGAAATTACTAAGGACTAGGTACTATTGGCTTGCAATGGAGAAGGAAGCTCATGACTATGTCTAAAGGTGTTTGTAATATCAAAAACATGGGGATCTCATCCATGCACCAACTCAGGAGCTCCACCCAATCATTACACCTTGGTCCTTTTCATAATGGGGGCTCGATCTCTTTGGTAAAATCAGCCCCACCTCATCTAGTGGACATAAGTTCATCATCACCACCATGGAGTACTTCACAAAGTGGGTAGAGGCCATTCCCATTACCTATATCATAGGAAAGTAGATTTTCAAGTTCATCCTAAACTACCTAATTTGCTGCTATGGTGTCCCTCAAGCCATTATCTCAAATAACGAGACACCTTTAAAAAATTAGGACGTATGAGACCTATACCAAAAGTTCAATATCCAACATCACTTTTCCACTCCATACTACCCCCAAGGAAATGGTCAAGCAGAAGCTACTAGTAAAAACATCTTAAAGATCCTTAAGAAAATAGTCAATGATGATGTTCATGACTGGCACTTGCAGCTGAACCCCGCCTTATGGGCCTATGGAACAAGTATCTGCATGCCTATAGGTGAAACCCCATTCTCCCTAATCTATGGATTAGAAGCCATCCTCCCCATTGAGATTGAGCTCCCATCCTTAAGAATATCACTGCAGAACCTCATTATAGATGAAGAATATCAGGTGTCATAGTTGAACTAGCTGGAACTACTAGATGAATGACACATGGATGCCTTAAACCATTTGAAATTCTACCAAAACTGTCTCAAGAGAAGCTATAACAAGAAGATCAAGAGTTGGACCTTTCAATTTAGAGAGCTCATATTGAAGGAGAATCAAAAAAATGTACCAAATCCAGACAACAAGGGCAAGTTTGAACCCAATTGGTTGGGACCTTTCATCATCACAGTGAGCTACAAGTCAGGGGCATATCAATTATCAATGCTTGAAGGGGAGCCTCTGCAGGATCCCATGAATAGTTCCCATCTCAAAACTTTTTATGCCTAATCCCACAAGGTATAAATACAAAACTACAAAAAAAGTCAAAAAATATAAAAATCAAAAATAAAAAATTAGAAAAAACTATTGAAAACAGTAAAGAAAAAAATCGTCCTCTAATGAAAACCACTTTGTTGGCGCTTTGGGAAAGTACCTTGGTGAAAAACCTAACAAATAGGCGCCTTGTGTAAATAGGAACTTTCCATCCACCATGATCCCTATGGCTTGTTCTACATCATCCATCCATCACATTTCCATATCTCCATCCGCGTGCACATCATAGCTTGATCCTGTGTTTGTATCATGATCCCTCCTAGTACTACTTGGCATATTCCAAAGGTTAGTTTGTCTTGCCTATATCGGGGTAGTCTATCACATCACACTAGGGGCATGTTCCTATACCTACATTGGATTGGATTTGTGTATATTCTTGAAGTCTTCCTTAAAATCAAAAAATCCAAAAACATTCAAAACATAACAAAATCCCAAAAACAAGTCAAAAATTTAGTCAAAAAGTCAAAAAAAAAGTTATCTTGTTGAACTATGGGTCTCTGAGCTCTAAACGTAGGCAAGGTTGATCTTTGATCATCCCCCGAGACACTTAGGTCAGTCCTTAAGGAGTCCATCATAATAAACTAGCAATCCATTTGTTCATATCTCCTCAATAATCGAGTCTATTTCAGTCAAACTTTGTTGTCTCTATGTGTATAATGTAGGAAAGGATAATCTTTGATCAGCCCCCAAGGCCCCTAGGATAGGTCTTTAGGTTAGGTTCTTGGTCAAAATCTCATAAAGCACAAAAACACTAGAAAATTTGAAAATCAAAACATTTGTAAAATGTCTCAGAAAATACCAAAAACAACTTCAAAACATTTCAAAAACATCCAAATATTTGAAAAAATCCATCCATCCCATTTCATAATCACTCAAAATAAACATCCACTCATAATAAACCATCGCCACCCTCAACCTTTGGTGAGACAGTCAGAAACAAGTCTAGCAGTTTAAAAGTGAAAACTCAATTGTCAAGGTCTCAAGTCTAGGTCAGTAGGTAAACAAGTTGGTCAACTCTTCATATTAATAGCCCATCATCCAGTTTGTCCCAAATCATTTGATAGCATCATGTCCTAGGATCCATCCTTCCTACAATGGGCATCAACATCAGGCATCACCGTAGTTTAGTCTTGGCTAGTAGTATGAAGAACATTAGCTTGTTTGTTTACTTGATC
Organism: Sequoia sempervirens; assembly: GCA_007258455.2. Lineage (NCBI taxonomy): Eukaryota > Viridiplantae > Streptophyta > Pinopsida > Cupressales > Cupressaceae > Sequoia > Sequoia sempervirens. The sequence continues at coordinate 113,777,777 of VDFB02193867.1, read as the reverse complement.
TTTGTCTTTTGACTTATTTTATTGCGCTCGTTCCAATGACCTCTCGATGATTTCTAGACAAAGGGATTTAGAGAGAAATGAATGGGGCAATGATCGTTATCTTTTGTCTTATGTGCTTGTGGGATGTTCTTGTAATATAACCTTGGTCATGTGTGCTTTGTTTGGATTGTAGGGAGGGCGTTTTAGGTGTCTTGTCGACCACATAGGAAGGCTTTCCTTTCTACATTTTGGTCTAAGATATTTGAAATATCTGAACTACATTTTAAATAAGGTTTCATATGTTAGGTGTGAACATGAGTACTCCTATCTGATTGTTGAGTCAAAGTCCATCACACTAGGTACAATGCCATCTTTTTTTTGTATACCTTGATACATTGAACCTACATGTGTTATCAAACATAAGGTAAGTAAGCCTTTTTAAAATCCCAATTCTTGGTAAGCATCATCATTATTCATCATAATCTCTAATAAAGTCTCGTAGATCATGGACTTGTTGGATCCTCTTGTCATCATTCATTTCTTCTTTCTTCTCTCTGTGCTAACATGGTACCATGACAGTTAATCAAAACGTCACCAATGCATCCATCCCGCGTCCACAAATTACCATCATGTTGCATATCATGCATATCATACATAATAGGAAACATTGATCATCTCACATACATTGCATTTTCATCATTCACATCATAATATAGATTGGTTACTCTAAACATCTCATAAACCATACATTTGCATCCATTGCGTAATCATATAAGCATCATCATATCATCCATATATGCATCATCATATCATACATGAAAAAGATACTGAAAAAAGAAAAGGAGCATGTCATGACATCTCGTACATCTCATAATCATAACGTATAACATCATTCATTAGGGGAATAATATAGATCTGTTAAGCATATTAAAATCACTTGCATATCATAAACATTTGCATCCAAACATCTCCATACACCATCATCATAAAAGTGCATATAAATAATACAAAAAATAAATGCATCCATGACATCCATAAACATTTGCATAATCATACATCACATAGCATCATATAGAATCACATCGCATATAGAATAGAAAATACATCCATCCATAAATGCATAAATAAACTAGACACATCTCATAATGAATCGATCATATCGTATTATATATCAAAAAACATAACTGTCATGGTACAAATCGGGATCATGTGTATGTGTATCAATCAATGTACAAATTCCCATGGGGCTATAAAAAATTAAGCTCGTGGATATCATAAAGAATCAAGTGTTGATTAAAACTATATGAGCTAGCCTTGGTGGCTGCTCCTTTCACTTGCCTATCTCTCAGCCCGATCATCTGCCTATCTCATGCCAGTTTGCTAAGAGTACTTTGGTACCTAAGCTACTGTGGGTACAACTTGTCGATAATGGAGCTTGTAATACTCAACCTCTCACATTGCCTCACGGTACATCCACACGGGAACTGTCTTGCCCTGTGATGCAACAACCCTGCTCTCTAGTTGCTTCCTCCTACTGACCTCCTGGGCTAGCTATAGCTCTATCACCTGCCTCTGCTAGTGCTTGTGATCTCTCTTTGTCGTGAGGACCTAGAACTATTGTCTAGCCTTGTCCCTCTCTACTGTAATCACCTATATTTGAGCCTATAGCTCCTGAATCTGCCCCTGAAGCTGTTGTATTTGGGAATCTCATGGGTCAAGCTATGGTGGTTGTGGTGTTGCTAGTCCCTCTATGGTAACTGTTGGTCCCTTTGTGGTGGCTGCTGGTCTCTTTGATCTCTCTGATCTGGCTGGCAGGGAGGTGGTCGTCATCCTCCTCCAGGTGCCCCAAAGACTTATTCTACCTACCCCCTTCTCATTGTCCTACCTCGGGGTCTCCTCTGAGGAAGTCTTATTCTTGGAACTATAAGTTGCAATGGAGGCCTAAACCAGTCATCATAGGCATGTGTGGTTCCTAGATCCACCTATCCCTATGCATAGGCCCATGGCCTAGGCACCAGTTGCTTGAAGTTGTCGACCGCATTGGACACGGAGATCGTCTGACCCTAGGTAGTCTCTCTGGATGTACGTGTGAAAATAGCAACATACTGGACATGGGGGCGATCCAGATCATCCCTGAACTGTCTAGCTACCCTGTCTGGTAGGTAGTGCTCTATCATAGTGTGTTCACGCCCCTACATAAGCTGATCCTGTCGAGCATAAAAGAGCTACTGCACATCATCGTACCAAGTAGGCATATGTAACCAAGGCCTCCAAGTAAACAATGTCATCATCAATAACTCAACACCAATGAGGTAGGTCAAGCCATCATGTATGTCTAAAGGTAATGTTGCCCCTATACTGCCAAACCGTTGGGTTATCGGGCTCAACATAGATCACTGTAACCATCAGTCAGAGCATGCCAATGTTTCTTGGGCCGATATGTGTAATAGTGTGATGCTAATGCTAATCTTTCTACTATCACAATAGGAAAACTCATCGAAATCATGATATAATGAGGCCATCATCACTGGTCCCCAAGCAAACAATGTCCTCTCTCACAGAATCCACTCCCAAGCTAGACCCCATCCCAAGTTGAAATATCTACCCTGTTGGTCCAAAACCACTAACCCTGATATGATCGTAGCAACAATCAGCCTAAAAATTGGCAACCGATGTCTGTAGTAGTCCAGGTCAAGCTGACCCTCAGAAAGCATGAGCTCCTCAACCTCTAGGATCTCAAAGCATGCATCTCCGCTAGCATTGATGTCATAGATCACTCACTTGTGATGGATTGGCAACCGTAAAATGCACCAAACGTCCTCTAGTGCAACAATAGCCTCATTGGTAGAAAGGTGAAAGGATGAGGTCTTGCTATGCCACCTCTCAGCCAATGCTATCATCATTGCTAAGTGTGTCCTCATGGTGGGTGCATGGGCAATGTACCCGAGGTTGATCTCACCTAGGTGCTCCTGTTGCAAGTCATGTAAATTGCCCAATCTACTCAGCACCGAGGGTCAATGCTCATGTGAAAGTATGGGCTCTTTGTCCTCCTACACTCATAAGGTCACAACGTCAAATATTGTAAAAAAAATGTGAACTTGTTTGGAGTTTTTGACACAAAATCTATGATTGTGTTGTTATTTGCAATGGTGTCACCCTTTGCAAACTCCAAACTGCGACACTAGACCCCTTCAAAAGGCAAACTAGGCTGTGACATCACCATTTGCATACGCAGGCCCCTTTGACCTAGAAACCCTAAAACCTAATTGAATCGTGATGTTGCCATTCACAATGGTGTTGTCATTTGCAGTTTGAAACCCTAAAGCTAAATTGTGATGTGGCATCACAATTCATAGTAGTGACACTATTTGACCTTAAGCATTTCCAATTATGCATTTTTAGTGTTGCTATATAACGACGTTAGAGAGTTTGACCTTTATAATGGAATAAATGTGCTAAAAATTTGAAACTAAAGGTTGAGTTAGGGTCACATATCATTGGTCCTATGTCTAGAGGTCTTTGGTAAACTCAAACTTGCTCAAAAATGTGGTGGAGAAGCACTCTTTGCACCATTCTACAGGAGGGTCAAAGCTCAAAACGAAGGAATTCTCAAAATGTGAATGCAAAAATGAATGGAAAGTGACCCCTCAATGGCTATTTAAGCATGAAAATTAGAGTTTTGTGCCCCTGGCCTTGTTTTTGCTTAACTGAAGCTCATTTTAGATCTTTTTCTCGCATTTTGGCATAATTTCAACATCTTGGAGCCTTTCTAAACCTGTCAAGCAGCTTGTCCTTTTTTTTTCAAGAAATCACCCAAAAATCCAAGTTTTCATCCGATCTCTCAAGGGGGCATTATACCAGAGTAATTCTTCCACTAGGGTAGCAGTGGGGCACTTGAAAAAATTAGAATTTTTTTGAATTTAGATCTCGGTAAGGCTATTCTTTGAACCAATAGAACAAGTACATTTACTAACATCAGTTCTCCCTGAATCACTTCTTTACTAGCCAATTAATTGAGTAATCCTTATTTAATTAATTCATTAGGATTCCTCTATTAATGAAATAAGTCAACTCTATTTGATTAAATCATAATTCCTCTTTGGTTAAATAAAACAATCTTATCTAATCAAATCCTAGTTTTCCTCTTTTGATTAAATAAATCTTTTATTTACTTAAATCCTAAGGTCATCTCCTTTAAATTGAATAAATTAACCTTTATTCGATTTAAATCTATTGTTCTTCATTTAATTGAATAAATAAAATTTTATTTAATTAAATTATTAATGTTCTCATTCCTCTCATTTGATTTAAATAAACCTAAAAAATCTATATCAAATGTCATATCAACTAATTCTATCTAAAGTTAATTAAATCCTAATTAACTCTAACTATAATCCTTAAATCCTTTAGCTTTTGCAACTTACACATATAAATCAATTGGTTTGATTTATTAATTCTTCTATTTCCATTCAAAAATGGCATCTCTTTAGAATACTCCATCAATTTGAAATCTCCCTCCCAAAAGGACTTGTCCTCCAACATGGCATTTATAACTCTTACATGTCCTTTTTTTCTTGAGCCAAGTGGCATTAACTCATCTTTCAACTCTTCCTCCACAAGCCATATTTTGAATTTCAAATTCCACCTAATTGCAGTTATCATGCACATTGATCAAAATGTAATCCACTTCTCTTCAATAGCATGTTGACAAGTGGTGCAATGCCATTGGTCTATCTTTAGTCCCACATTCTCCCTGTATCTCATTTCTTCATCCCTCTTTCCTATAAATGGAAGACTTCTCTATTGATTTTGGATCCACAACTTTATGTAAGATTATTATCTATAGATTTTGAGCAAGTTCATCAACATTTCATCTAAGTTTTCATAGTTTATCATCAATCTTAGCTAGGTTATTGAAAATTTTCATCAAGGAGCACAATCATCATTGTTCATCATCAAATCTTGCAAGGAACTCGGAAAGGGCTACTTTCCACATCAAAGTAGCACCAATTCCCCCATGGGATGCTAGTTTGAATGTTTTGAATAAGATTTCAATAAGCTTTCATTTGATATTCTATCTTTGTTTTCTTGTTCATTACATTTGAATGAATTGCATGGAGAATGATTGTTTTAGACTTGTTTATTGACTAACATTGGATTCTTTGATCATGTTTGAGCAGGTCATGATCAACCATTCACAATTTTAATTATATATATTTATGAGTAGATCTAACCCCAAAATACCAGATCGCCCCTATGCCCCTTGTTTGTGATGTTATTATCTCTTTTTATAGTACTGTTATCTTTCTCTCTTCTTTGCTTGATTTGTGATGTTGTGGTGCCTATGTGTTATCCCTCATGTGCACGACAACATTACCATTGTGACATCTCGCTATGTCCCGTAGGCCACAACATCACTTTTTCATTCTTGATTTTCTCTCGTTAGGATGCCACATGCCTTATGTTGGACACACACCATCCTAGGGGGGGATATTATGCCAATTTCTTTTATCAGAAAATGCATTTAGTGACCAACAAATCTTTTCTTGAAAATCTTTGCAAACTTTTTCAAAAAATTGCATTCTCAACTAGGACCCCTAGCAGAACATATTTCCTTCATTATGGCTTTGCAAAGAAAGAACTTGAAGAATTTTCCTTCGAGGTGGGAGCAACTGTTCTTGTAGGAGAAGCCTCAACCTTCCCCCAATGAAGGGGAATTTTCTTCCTTTTGAAATCCTTGGAAAAATGCTTTTTCACTTTCAAATAGCATGTCCCTTGAGTGGACCCCTTTTCTTTTGAAGGGTTCCCGAGGGACCCCTTTGAAAACTCTTCAATTTTTTGATTGTCCATCTATTTACCTAGATGGTTGCTTTTGGTGATCTCTGACATGTTTTATCTACTGATTAACATGTTTTGTAGGTGCACCTGTGAAGTTGCTTTCCAGTCTAACTCTGTGGAGTCCCCTTACAATTGGATTCCATTAGGAGAGAGTACCTGGGGGTCACCTTCTTTGCAGGTTTGAGGGCCTATGAAGTGCTTGCATCCTGTAGGATTTTTCCATCATTGGTCTACGGGCCTTCGGTGTACTTTGTTCAACTTCATAGTTTCGTGGAGCTATGAAGTCCTTTTGTTTGAACCTCCTCAAAAGAGTACTTGTGGAGTCCCTTGCCTTGTTCTTTTGAGCTTTCTAGATTATGATCTGCTTCCTCGATGGTTTAGGTATACATTTCTAACTCTTCGATCTACTTTACCAAACACTCATTGATACCCATGCTCTCTAAAGTTGGGGTAAAATGTATAGGATCAAATTTCCACCCCCTATGTAAATTCCCCTTTTGCATCTCCTTACCTTAGAAAATAAAATTTGAAGATGAAATTCCACATCACCCATCTGAAATGCATCCACTTGACGCCTATTTTGTGTGTCAATGGGTAAATATTTGTCAAGGATGCGAGCGCTGTGCATGGACGTTTGTGTGGCACACTACTGTCCCTAATAGATTCCTACCTCTAGAGTCCGCAAGAATGTTACACTAGGAGCTTCATTGGGAACAAATTGTAATGCCTCTGTGTCAACCAATTGATGCAAAATAGCTCTTTCCCTCTCATTTTGGTCTTCAAATGCATCCATTTCACTATCACTCCATCTTCTACACACCCATTTGATCTCCTTCACGATTCTAGTAATTCACTTGATCTTTGTTGCATCCATTGAGCATTACAGTAGTTTGTTGCTCCATCAACTTCATTGAGAATGTGTTGTGCTACCATAGAAGCTATGAGTTTGCAGTCTTGCAAGACCTCCCTTCGTCATTACTACGACCATGTCGATTTTTCCAAGCTCATTGTCTTGCATTCTTCCTTCATTGGCCTTAAGTGTCTTTGGGTGGAGGTGGTATTGCTTCACTTTCCTTCTTATTGTGGTTTGATAGAGTAGCATTATATCTTTTGTAGTGTTCAATACTTTCCTTTCTATTTCCTTTATTATATTTTCTACTTCATGAATTTTTTGGCTATTCGTGGAGGTGGAAATACCAAAGTGGGGGTTTGACTGAGGCAAACCCCTATACATCCCAACATTTTTCCCTCTCTTGCTTGTGTGTAGGTGAACGTGCATGTGGATCTCACTGGCGAAATGGAGCCCCAGTGAGTTGATATTCATCACCGTTGTCTTCATCTATCTTCTTTATCATTTACGTAGCTACTTTTCATACTTCATAGTTCTATTTATTTTGTTAAAATTAGTTAGCTAGGCAATTAGTAGGTTCTCTGGTATTTTAAACTATATTTCACTCTTTTTGGCTATACAGACACCAACACGCCATGTTGTTGTCTTGAACCCGCATCGTTGTCTTCGAATAGAGAGTTGTTTAAGGTGCAGTTTCAACTCCAAAAATTGGCTCATCTAGCCCCATTTAGACTTCTAGATCTGTAGAGTGACAAGCACTTGAGAGTGTTCTTCATTCTCGGTTCTTGTCCTAAACACCTGTTAGCTTGAGGTAAGTTAGGGCAACCCTGCACTCTTGGCTCTCCGTGACCTAGAGCCTTGGTGTGGTTGGTCCCCCTCTCTTACAATATTGACAGTATTGGAGGATATCATACCCTCCATTGTTGAGGTTTTCATGCACCTATCTTTTTGCCAACTATCTCTATGTGTATTTGAAAGTGCAATAGCTAATTACACATTCTTAAAGTAGCTGTAAAGTAAGGATGATATGCGGAATGATATGTATGTATGCAAATATTACTGAAGGAAATCAAGATATGTATGAAAAACAAGCATACATTGAACATCGCATACTATCTATCCTAATGGCATACATACATAGACACATACATTATTAAAGTGTATGTATGTATGTATAGCATACTACATACATACATATAAGGCAACTCATATGTATGTATGTCTACCAATATATTTATGTACACACATGACATATATGTACATACATACATACATACATACATACATGTGTATACACATGTATGTATGTATGTATGCATGCATGCCATTCATACATATAGACCTATTTATTTATAATATTATATGTTATGTAATTTAGATAACTAAAATGATTACCAAATTAGGATGAAAACTCTATAAATGCATGTAAAACGATTACAAAAATTTAACCATACCAGCATAAGTGAAACTAATATAGACAAGGAAAAGATGATGATGGTGGAGTGAGTAATGTTGTGCAAGAGGTTAAGAGGTTCACGGCAGCGGAGGACACAGTCAGCCAAACCATAGGTGTATGAAACCCATAAATGGTATGTATATCTATATACACACAATCGACCAAAACATAGGTACATGCTACCCGTAATAGAGAGAGTTGCATACATTGTTTACATGCATTGCAGTATGCATTATATATTATTTGACTATGTGTATACACACACACACACACACACACAAACAAACACACACACATAGTCAGCTATAACATAGTTGGAAGAAACCCTTAACAGTGAAGCTTATCATAACCTCAAATATTATCAATAAATTTAAATTGTAGAGGTACAAAAGTGAAAAGATAATAATATATTATGGTCGATTGTGTGTATATGTGTGTACACACACATACACATTATATGCATATTCATACATGTGTGTGTGTGCACACATATACACATAGTCAACCATAATATAGGTGCAATATTGCTGCAATATATTTTTTTTGAGCACACACACACACACACACACATTCACACACACACACAACCGACCATAATATAGCTACAAGAAACCTTCAAGAGTCTAGCATATCATAAATTGAAACACTGTCAATATAACTATGCATTTTTCTTTTGGTTGGTTGGTCATAAGCTAGTTACAGAAAAAACATGCAACTAAATTCGAAAAATAATCATGCAATGGATAGGTATTGCCCTTGTGAGGTTTGAACACAACCGATCACCTACCTTAACAAAAGTTAAATATTTTTCCTTTTGGCAATGGAGGTGTTGAAAAACATAGAAATTACAAAATATGCATCACCACCACTCATCTATCGCCTCACCATTGTTGACCTTGAAGCAAACCACCACTGGTCTTGCAATGGATGGCTTAAAGTGTAGATGCCAAGCATCGATGGTGTACCAGTGAAGCGAAAGCATAACATACCAAATGAAACACATGGCGAAGTGGTAGGGAAAAGACAACGAAGGAATGTTGGGTAGTTCATGCGCAGTAAATGGGAGTTAAGTTTGCCAGTACTAGGATGGCGAGAAACCATGAAGCAACTAACAAGTGTCCACCATCAGACGATGCCACTTTTGAGCTCGAAAAATGTGGATTTCAAAAAATGGTTTGAACACATCGAAAAACATGCACAATTTTCTCTCAATTAGAATTTTTTGGGTTGTCAGGTGGGCTATCTAAGATTTCCAAAGAAAAACAAATGACTAACATGGACCCTGCTAATGTGGACTCCTCAGACAACATAGCCCTACTCACCATCGGTCTCTCTCCCTTACGAATGTAGACTTCACAACAAATTTTCTTCAAAATGTCTAACATCTTTAAAAACATTAAAGATGGCATGATGTATGAATGAGAGTTCCACTACCAAGGATACCAGTCATTTGAACTCAAGAACACTAAATGTTATGAATTCAGAATTCCCTAACAAGTGGGCCCCACGAGTATTAAATTATGATGGATAGTAGTTCTAGTTGGACCATTATTTTAATTATGTAAAGGTGTCGAATTAGAATGTTAAAGAAACCGATAGGAAAAGGCTAACTCCATGAGAAAAATGTGAGACAGAAGATGATGTCTAGATGGGGCCGTGTGACAAATGTCATCAATTTATTGGATATCTGTGAATTTCTTTCTCCATAAAAGATGAGGGCATTGCAATTCGTTGCAAGGAATCTCCGATGATGCTGCGGACGTTTGCGAGCTTGGCCACGCCAGGGGTTGCTTCGGCACTTCCAGTGAAGGAAGTCCCGGGCTCCTATGGCCTGCCCTTAGTCGGTGCTCTCGTCGACCGCTACGAGTACTTCGAAGGCGCCGAGAACTTCTTCAAGGCCCGCATACAGAAATACAAGAGCACTGTATTTAAAGTAAACATGCCGCCGGGTCCGCCCATCGTGTCGGACCCCCGCGTGATCATGCTCCTCGACGCCAAGAGCTTCCCGACGCTCTTCGACCTCACAAAAGTCGACAAGAGAAACGTGCTTACCGGAAACTACATGCCCAGCACCGACTTCACCGGTGGCTACCGGACTGGTGTCTACCAAGACCCCTCTGAGGAAACTCACAGCAAGCTCAAGGCCTTCTGCTTCGAGGTGCTCAAAATGGCTCGCCCAAGGATCTTTCCCGAGTTTGCCAGGGCTTTTGACGAGCTCTCTGTGGAACTAGAAAAAGAATTCGAGAAAGAAGGGAAGGCGTCATTTAGCGACAAAGTCGACTCTTTGATATTCAATTTCTTGTGTCGGGCGCTCATCGGGGCCGATCCGGTGGCTCCTGGTCCGGCCAGCTTGGGGACCAGCGGCCCTACGCGTGTTAAGATCTGGCTCGGGCCGCAGCTGGCACCAATTATCACAACGGGTGTTTTGCCGAAGATTGTCGAAGAGCTCACAATACACACCATTCCCATCCCCTTCTTTTTCGTCTCCGGGGATTATAAGAAGCTCTTTGAATTTTTTTACACACGCGGGTCTGCCCTTCTGGATGTGGCGGAAAAGGAAATGGGGCTTAAAAGGAACGAGGCCTGCCACGACCTCCTCTTCAACCTCGGCTTCAATGCCTTCGGCGGAATGCTCATCTTTTTCCCCAGTATTGTCACGTATATTGCCAAGGCGGGCAAAAATGTGCAGACAGAGATTGCCAAAGAAGTGCGCGGAACAGTGGAGGCAAACGGAGGCCTGAATATGAAGGCGTTGGAGTCCATGCCGCTAGTGCGCTCCGTGGTCTACGAAGTGCTTAGGATGGACCCGCCTGTGCCGTTGCAGTACGGGCGGGCGAAGAGGGACTTCTTGGTGGAGTCGTACGACGCGCAATATGAGATAAAGAAAGGAGAGGTGCTGTGCGGGTATCAGCCTCTGGCCACAAAGGATTCTCATGTTTTTACCAATGCTCAGGAGTTTGTCCCTGGGAGGTTTCTCGGAGAGGAAGGGGAAAAGCTGTTGGAGTATGTATTATGGTCTAACGGGCGGGAAACGGCTGAGACCGAGGTTAACAATAAACAGTGCGCAGGGAAGGATATTGTTGTGATGGTCGCCAGGCTTTTGGTGGCTCATCTCTTTCTTCGTTATGATTCTTTCTCTCTAGACGAGTCCTCCTCCTCGGCTATCCTTACACAACTCACCAAGGCTTCTTAGAATAATAAAATACGACCTAATCATGCCTTTGCATATGCTTGTACTTGTTGTAGCGAATGGTGTCGTTTGTTGTGGCTAATGGTGTCATTAATTGGCACTCTGCCCTTCCATGTTCAGATATGTCTGATTACGTATTTTTCATTCTGATCATCATAATGTCTTACGCAGTGATCTCTGCGGAGACCACCGTCCATTTAGGTGTCAATGCGATATTTGTTAATTGGCTTTATTTAGTTGATGCAACCGTTTTTGGGGATTTTTAAAGAAGTTATAACTGAATATGGAGCTATGTTGTTTTGATAGGACTCTACTTCATAGATGTTTTTATCGGGTAAATCTAAATGACTACGGTTGGTCAAATTTATCTCTTGTGAGTATGAATGATATAACATTTACGATTATTTATCTGATCTTTACAAGAGTGAAGCACCGATATTGTATGTGGGATCATCTATTTGAATATTTATCTCTTGTGAGTATGAATGATATAACATTTATGTTTGTTTATCTTATCTTTATAAGAGTGAAGCACCGATATTGCATGTGGGATCATCTATTTGAATATTTTCTTGTCAGTATGAATGATATAACATTGATATTGTACAAGAGCGAAATATAGATGTTGCATGTGGGGTCATCTATTTGAATATTTTTTGAATTATCTATTTTAATACTTCTTTGAAACAAGTATATTTTAGGAGGAGTTTTTGTCAAGATAAATTTTATGTTCTCTATCATATTTGCAAAACCTTCAATAAGTGTAGTGTCTTATAAAGCATTCATTATAAAGCCTTTTTAACTCATGGAGTAATAATTAGAAGATGCTTTGCAATGATTCAAACTATGTTGATTTCAAAAATTTCTATGTTAAAATTGTGTACAAATTAATATCAATATTTTAAATCAAACTTTATGATTTTTTATATATTAAAAAAGAAGAAGATTGCAAACCAAGCTAATAGAAAGAGAAGAAATACACAAAAAAGAAAGAATCCAAATAAAATAATGAAAGCAATAGACTAACACAAAATGATGAATATAATTAAAAGAAAAGATAATAAATATTATTATACTATTTAAAATGAAAAATATAAGTTTAATAAAATGCCAAAAAAATAAATTAATTAAAAAATAAAACAAAATATTTGTTTGAAATTTCAAATTTGATAATTGTTGATGTGAATGGGAATATTACCTAATTATATCACCTAGTAGGTACAATTCATACATGTTAATATTTTTTGTTTACTTGGGTTTTAGGAATTTTTCTAGAAGTCTCTAGTACACATGTGATTCTATCTTTAGTTGTCTCATGACATAGAATTAAAATGCTTGTCACAATCTTGTCTTGTGCTATCTATCAACCTTGCTTCATGTACATTGTGTAAGTAGTACCATTGATTAATTATTGATCATTGTACCATTATTGTATCTATACCAGGAAAATGATCAAATTTCTCTACTCTCTTGTGGAAGACTATCTTTGGTTTTGTAGGTGATCCTAAGGTATTAGAGTCCACTATCAACCCTCACATTGTAGCAGAACTCCAAAGTTGTAAACCCCTTCTCAAATTTGAGTATAAGATTTTTTGGAGGAATTTTGGGGTAAAAAAGACTTCACCATTGAGTTCGAAATATCCAAAAATCCATATTTCCATATAAACACTTCATATTTTGAAGTTAAAAAAAAATTGACCATTTTCTAAAGTCATCAAATTTTAGACATGAGAAATTCCATGTACAATTGTACAAAATCCATAAAATTAGTATGGATCCATACCATATAGTGCTATTAGAATCTATTAGGTCATAGTCTATAAGCATCAATAAATTCTTAAAACATTTCTTTGGCTAACATAGGTCTATGTAATCCTATGCAATTGGGTACAAGCTAGTGTCACATCAATGTAATTGTAGGTACGGGCAAATAAACTATTAATTAAAAACATATCATTTTAAAATTGTAAATTTTTTGTTAAGCTCTTGGTTGAACAATCAATTCTAACTAGCCCATGGGGCTAAGCACTTATGAGATACGCATAAAGTTTCTTCTAGTTGCAACCACTCATTCACCAATCTATGAGAAGTGCCCACCATCAGCTAGTGGTGGGCCCAATGTATCACTTCTTTCTGCAACTTCAACTTGTTTTCCACCCATCTATCACCAACTTGTTGGGAAAACAAGGACAAACAACTGAGAGGGGGGGCTGAATCAGTTGTCTCAAAAATTTAAACTTTTCTAAGTTATCTTAACTTTAATCTAAGATCTGATGAATAAGTAATTAACCACAAGCAATTAACACATCAGAGAGACAAAGAACACCAAGATTTTTTGTGGAAACCCTATTAGGGGAAAAACCACGGTGGATGTTAGTCCATAAGATTATACGCTATTAAAAGTATAAAAATAAACATTAAGGGGAATGCACATGCATTTAGGCACATTGCCTAGAGCTCACTACTAAAATACAAAAGGGGCTTACTGCCCAATAGAATAGGATTAAAAATACAGAGAGTATGAATTGAGAAAATAGCTTCTGCACAAGCCTGATTGCAGTTCCAATTAAGCTCAACACATCTTCACACTTCACACAATCTTCCTCACACTCTACTCTACAATTGAATGATATTCGCACATACACACACACAAGCACACGAAACACCTTCTCCACACACAACACCAATGAAACAATCACTCTTAAATATTGGCCACATGAGGTTTCATGAACAACTTAGTCACCCAAGAAAATAAAACATATTTGAAATGTCGGCCCAAATTTACAAATAAACTTATAATTCCAATCCACCAAGGTCGTCCACAACATAATGGAGACCCAAATTTAAAACTCCAACACAAAAAGAATTCAATTAATTTTTCCTCGAAGATCCACAACATGCTACCACCAACATGTTGGCCAAGAACAAGAAAAACTAAACATACAAAGAAAAATATTCAACCATGAGCACACCGAGCAATGTGCACATACCACAAAGATAAAGCATGATCTAGAAGCATACAAGAACACCAAGAAACAATAGAGAAGCATCCACAACAACTGAGATCAACAGAATTACACAATTCTTCATTCAGGAACACTGACAGAAACCACGGAAACACTTTCAGACCATAACACACTCAAAACTTCACATAGACCTTTGAAAATTCTAGTAGATAATGTAGATATACTAAAAAATAATCCCTTTAATCCACAACAACTAATATTAAACGTACAGAATAAGACACCTTCATAACCTGCATAGTTCCATTGGGAACCTAGAATATTTTCTTTTACAATTTTCTCAATATCCTCGACATATACAACCTCTAGAACACCAAATGCTAATAGTGTTGACATCAATGATAACCACATATCAACAACACATCCACAACATCCAACAATCTCCCCCTTTGGCATTGATGGAAATACATGATGTGAAAAATACCATCAACCCAACACACTAACTCCTTCTCCACTTCTCCTCTTGAAAGAATTTTTCACATTACACTTCTCCCCCTTTGACATCAGTGGAAAAGGTAACAACGACCTTTCCATATACATGCTCTGAACCACATATATATACATATGACTACTCCCCCTGAGTAGTAGCCACATAAACATCAATTCAGATCAAAATTTAGCAATGAAGTTCAAGGATTGATGCAATCAAATGCATCTTTTAGTTCTTATCAGGAGGGGTGATTACCCCTAGCATTCCTCTGAGATACTCAAAAGTATCCTTCGGCAATGGATTAGTAAATATATCTGCAATTTGTTCTTTGGTAGGAACATACTCCAATCTGACTTCTTTCTCATTCACTTTCTCCCTCAAGAAATGAAACTTGATTGATATATGTTTAGTCTTAGATTGTAGCACCAAATTCCTTGAGATATTTATTGCACTTGAGTTGTCATAGTATATGGTAATAGGCTCTTCATTTATCACCCTGATATCTCTCAACATCTATTTCATCCATATCACTTGAGTACAATTATTGGCAGCAACAATGTGTTCTGCTTCAGCAGTAGATAGAGAGATTGATTTTTTCTTTTTACTTAACTAGGATACCCACTTCTTCCCTAGGAAGAAAGCACCACCACTAGTAATTTTCCTATCATCTACATCACCAACCCAATCCGCATCAGTATATGCACACAAAGTGAGATCATCATCCTTTGGATACCAAAGTCCAAAGTCAATTGTTCCTTTTAGATATATGAAAATTCTCTTGACAATAGTTACATGTGATTATTTTGGATCAGCTTAAAATCTAGCAACCATACATACAACATTCATAATGTCCGGCTCCGTCTCCAATCAAGTGGTATAGGAAATCCACCAACTTCATTGACCCGAGATTCCGGTTTGATTTTTCTGAGAGAATATTCTGCGGTCGTAAATTACATCTCTGTCACCATGGGCACTTGGAGTCATTAATCCCAATATTATTTCCACATATTTTGGATTCAAGAGGGTAGCTGATCCCCCAGTCCAACCGGGTAAAATTCAAAATCCTCGCTTTTAAAGTATTTGTCCACCCAGCATGTCTTCGTGCTCTAGAGTAAGTTTTGCTTAAGTCCATATAGAGCTTTCTTCAACCCAGATAAACCGGCATTCTCCTTTGTTTGTTAATGGAAATCCATCTTAGTTGTTCAATGTACACTTCTTTCTCTTCTAGTTCTTCATTTAGAAATGCATACTTTTAAGATCCATTTGAGTTATACTTTTATAGTTCTTTAAAAATTAAGGCAAGAAAACATTCGCATCAAATTTTCAATCCTAGTGTGATAGCAAAGGTTCTTCAAAATAAACACCTCAATTTGAGAATACCTTGGACATGTACCGGCCTTCTTTATTTCTGACCACTTCACCTCTTTCATTCAACTTGTTTCAATACCCATTTATACTAATCACATTTTGTCTTAGGTCCCTTATAACTAGTAGTTATATATGTCATTTCCTACTATGTGTTTACTCCTTCATAGTTTCTCCAACCGCATCTTGATAGGCTCTTGACATTTTTAGGTCTCAACCTTGAGATCGACAATATTCTTCTACAATCTTTCTTCTAGTTTTAACTCTTTTACTTTTATCTCTATGATTTGATTTTTAGAATGATTTAGCTTTACATACCTTGGAGTTTTGGGACATTCTCTAGCTTCTGACTCTTCTGATCTTTCTTCTACATTTGCAATTGTTTGTGCCTCTTGACTGACTTGATTTACTAGGACAAATTGAGGTTGCTTCACTGGAACATATGGCACAATTTGAAGTTGATTATGTGTCTGAACATTCTTCCCTTGGCTTGTAATGTCTTCATCTGAATCATAACTACAATGTTTAGATGATTTGACAAAATCCTCATCAACTTTAACATTTCCACTTTCAACCATCTTTCTCAGTCTTTTGTCATAGCACCGGTAGGCCTTTCTTTTAGTGGAGTAACCTAGGAAGATTCCTTCATCACTTCTTGCATCAAATTTTCCTATATCATCATCTCTCCTGGTATAACACTTGCTTCCAAAGATCTTAAAATACTTAACAGTATGCTTGTGACCAAACCATAACTCATAAGAAGTCTTACCAGAATTACCATTATTAACATTTACTCGGTTCAAAGTATACACAACAATGCTTACCGCTTCACTCCAATACATATGAGATACATTTCCTTTCGTCATCGTTGTTCTAGTAGCATCCATAATTGTTCTATTCTTTTTGTCTACAACTCCATTTTGTTGAGTGGCTTGAGGAGCAGATAACTGTCTTTTAATTCCATGCTCTTCACAATAAGAGTTGAACTCCTTGGAAATGAACTCACCACCTCTATTAGATCCCAGGCACTTGACTTTTAGACCTTTCTCATTCTCTACCATAGCCTTGAAAGTTTTGAACTTCTCCAATGCTTCACATTTTTCTCTTAAAAAGGAAACCCAAATCATTCTAGAGTAATCATCAATAACCAACATAAAATACCTTTCACCATGAATACTTTTGACTCTAGAGGGACCACAAAGGTTAGTATGT
This sequence comes from Sequoia sempervirens, assembly GCA_007258455.2. NCBI lineage: Eukaryota > Viridiplantae > Streptophyta > Pinopsida > Cupressales > Cupressaceae > Sequoia > Sequoia sempervirens. The sequence goes on along the minus strand of VDFB02193867.1, from coordinate 113,760,434 downwards.
AGCAGCTCCAGCGAATTATTTGAATGAAACTGTTTTCTTTGGAAAGAGACTCTAGTTTGTTTACCCATCTTATATTCCTTGCAAATTATATTAGCAGGCTTCACTAACCTAGGTAGATATCTTACTGCTTGAGTAGAACTTATCTTGATAATGTTGTCAAAGTTTACATGAAACAAACTCCTATGCTACAACCAACTTTCATTTACTTGAGCAATTAAACAACTTTCACTAGCAGTATTTAGATGATAAATATTACCTTTTGTTTATTTTCCTGTCGCAATCATATTCTCAGAACTTCCACGTATCTTGCATCTTCCATCTTTGAACTGAAAATCATATCCCTTGTGAACCATCTGTCCAACACTCAACAAGTTGTGCTTCAGGCCTTCAACATAGAGGAAATCATCAGTGTTATCCTTACCACCAAGGAAA
>VDFB02193867.1:113603785-113759902 GCA_007258455.2 Sequoia sempervirens | reverse complement strand
GAAATGTGGGCCCAATAATTAATGGGTTCGCTCGAACCTTTGTTCAGTCGAACCCCTTTTTGGTTTGGTCGAAGTTGTAGGTTCATTCGAGCTCCTAAAACCAATTTTTTTGCCATGGGGTCATTTTTTCTTAGCTTTCCTTCATCAAATTGTAAACCACTATTGTGGTTTCACCCCATGGTTTTCCCCTAATAGGGTTTCCACATAAAAAAAAATTGGTGTTCTTTGTCTCTCTGATGTGTTGATTGCTTGAGGTTAATTGCTTATTCATCAAATCTCATATTAAAGTTAAGATAAGTTGGAAATTTTTAAATTTCTGAGACAACTGATTCACCCCCCCTCTCAGTTGTCTATCCTTGTTTTTCCAACAATTGGTATTAGAGCAGGTTCCTCTGAAGAAGTCTAAAAGCTTGAGGTGATCTGGGATGGCAACATTCAAGAAGGACAGTCTGAGATTTGATGGCACTAACTATTCAATGTGGAAAGTTAGGATGCAATGTCACTTAAGGTGTACTAGTGAAGATTTTTGGAAGATTACAAAAGATCCATATGGTATTCCTGAGAATGGTCCCTCAACTCTTGATGAGATCAAAGATGTTGGAAATAACATTAGGGCTATTGAAGCTTTGGTGAGTTCTCTAACAAATTCAGGGATGGCTAATGTGATGGATCTGCAAAAAGCTCATGAGATTTGGACGAAACTAGAAACTTTGTATGAAGGAGATGCACAGTTGAAGATGGCTAGGCTACAAAGCTTGAAAGGAAAGTATGAGAATTTCAAGATGGGTGAAGATGAAAATATCACTTATTTTATTCAGAGAGTAAATGAAATAGTGATGGATATTAAATGTGTCGGTGGTTCTGTGGATGAGATGAGATTGTGGCTAAAGTACTCAGATCTTTGCCTCCCTCCTAAAAAATGAAGGTTCATGCTATTGAAGATTTCATATCAGTAAACAAGATGACAAGAGACACGTTGATCAAGAAGCTTGTTGCTTTTGAAATAAGTGAATTTGGTGAATCTACACCAAAGACTGAATCTACATTCAAGGCTACTGTATCTGGAAGTAACAAACAAAGATATAGTCCAAGAGAGAGTTCTAGAAAGATATCCAAGTATGATGAAGAGCTGAAACATCTTGAAGATAAAGAAAGAGAGGTAGAAGAATTGGAAGCACTGATTGCAAAACAAGAAGGGAGAGGAAAAGGTAAGTATGAAGATGTATTGCCTATTAAATGTTTTTCATGCAATAAAATAGGTCATTTTGTATCAAGATGTCTTGAAAGAGTTCCTATATCTAAGCCTAAAAGCTCTAGATTCTAAGAGAGATGCTACTTTGCTGAAGAAGTAGTGACTGGTAATAAGTATGATAAAGATAATGGAAAAGAAGATGAATGGGTTTTCATTGCTACCATTGAATATAATCATGTGGCTACTGAATCTACTAAAGATGAAAAATCTCTTGTAGCCCAAGTTGAAGAAAAAGATGAGCGGGTCATTGATAGTGGATGCTCACATCATATGATTAGTGATAAAATCAAATTTTTGAGTCTAGAGAAGTATGACGATGGGATTGTAAGATTTGGAAATAACAATGTTGGTGTGATTCATGGCAGAGGATCTATTTTCCTTGGTGGTAAGGATAACACTGATGATTTCCTCTATGTTGAAGGCCTGAAGCACAACTTGTTGAGTGTTGGACAGATGGTTCACAAGGGATATGATTTTCAGTTCAAAGATGGAAGATGCAAGATACGTGGAAGTTCTGAGAATATGATTGCGACAGGAAAATAAACAAAAGGTAATATTTATCATCTAAATACTGCTAGTGAAAGTTGTTTAATTGCTCAAGTAAATGAAAGTTGGTTGTAGCATAGGAGTTTGTTTCATGTAAACTTTGACAACATTATCAAGATAAGTTCTACTCAAGCAGTAAGATATCTACCTAGGTTAGTGAAGCCTGCTAATATAATTTGCAAGGAATATAAGATGGGTAAACAAACTAGAGTCTCTTTACAAAGCAAACTGTTTCATTCAAATAATTCACTGGAGCTGCTACATACTGACCTTTGTGGTCCCTCCAGAGTCAAAAGTATTCATGGTGAAAGGTATTTTATGTTGGTTATTGATGATTACTCTAGAATGATTTGGGTTTCCTTTTTAAGAGAAAAATGTGAAGCATTGGAGAAGTTCAAAACTTTCAAGTCTATGGTAGAGAATGAGAAAGGTCTAAAAGTCAAGTGCCTAAGATCTAACAAAGGTGGTGAGTTCATTTCCAAGGAGTTCAACTCTTATTGTGAAGAGCATGGAATTAAAAGACAGTTATCTGCTCCTCAAGCCACTCAACAAAATGGAGTTGTAGACAAAAAGAATAGAACAATTATGGATGCTACTAGAACAATGATGACAGAAGGAAATGTATCTAATATGTATTGGAGTGAAGCGGTAAGCATTGTTGTGTATACTTTGAACCGAGTAAATGTTAATAATGGTAATTCTGGTAAGACTCCTTATGAGTTATGGTTTGGTCACAAGCATACTGTTAAGTATTTTAAGATCTTTGGAAGCAAGTGTTGTACCAGGAGAGATGATGATATAGGAAAATTTGATGCAAGAAGTGATGAAGGAATCTTCCTAGGTTACTCCACTAAAAGAAAGGCCTACCGGTGCTATAACAAAAGACTGAGAAAGATGGTTGAAAGTGCAAATGTTAAAGTTGATGAGGATTTTGTCAAATCATCTAAACATTGTAGTTATGATTCAGATGAAGACATTACAAGCCAAGGGAAGAATGTTCAGACACATAATTAACTTCAAATTGTGCCATATGTTCTAGTGAAGTAACCTCAATTTGTCTTGGTAAATCAAGTCAGTCAAGAGGCACAAACAATTGCAAATGTAGAAGAAAGATCAGAAGAGTCAGAAGCTCAAGAATGTCCCAAAACTCCAAGGTATGTAAAGCTAAATCATTCTAAAAATCAAATCATAGGAGATAAGAGTAAAGGAGTGCAAACTAGAAGAAAGATTGTAGAAGAATATTGTCTGATCTCCAAGATTGAACCTAAAAATGTCACTGAAGCCTATCAAGATGAAAACTGGTTGGAAGCTATGAAGGAATAGCTGACACATATTGAAAAGAATGACATATGGCTACTAGTTCTAAGGCCTAAAGACAAAAATGTGATTAGTACTAAATGGGTATTTAGAAACAAGTTGAATGAAGAAGGTGAAGTGGTCCGAAATAAAGCGAGACTGGTATGTAAAGGGTATTCTCAAATTGAAGGTGTTTATTTTGAAGAAACCTTTGCCCCTATCACTAGGATTGAAGTTGTTAGACTATTTCTTGCTTATGTTGCACACAAGAACTATAAAGTATATCAAATGGATGTAAAGTATGCATTTCTGAATGAAGAACTAGAAGAAGAAGTGTACATTGAACAACTGGATGGATTTCAGCTAACAAACAAGGGAGATATGGTTTGTAGGTTGAAGAAAGCTCTATATGGACTTAAGCAAGCCTCTAGAGCCTGGTATGCTAGATTGGACAAATACTTACTGAAGCTTGGATTCACTAAAGTTACACAGTTGGACAAGGGGATCTTCATATCTTAGTCCAAATATGTGAAAGAACTATTGAAGAATTTTGGGATTAATGACTCCAAACCTATTGGTACCCCCATGGTGACCAGATGTAATTTGACACAGAATGATGACTCTCCTAAGAAAAATCAAACCAGATATAGGTCAATGATTGGTGGATTGCTCTACTTGATTCAGACTAGACCAGACATTATGAATGTTGTATGTATGGTTGCTAGATTTTAAGCTGATCCAAAATAATCACATGTAACTATTGTCAAGAGAATTTTCATATATCTAAAAGGAACAATTGACTTTGGACTTTGGTATCCAAAGGATGATGATCTCACTTTGTGTGCATATACTGATGCGGATTGGGTTGGTGATGTAGATGATAGGAAAATTACTAGTGGTGGTGCTTTCTTCCTAGGGAAGAAGTGGGTATCCTAGTTAAGTAAAAAGAAAAAATCAATCTCTCTATCTACTGCTGAAGCAGAACACATTGTTGCTGCCAATAATTGTACTCAAGTGATATGGATGAAATAGATGTTGAGAGATATCAGGGTGATAAATGAAGAGCCTATTACCATATACTATGACAACTCAAGTGCAATAAATATCTCAAGGAATTTGGTGCTACACTCTAAGACTAAACATATATCAATCAAGTTTCATTTCTTGAGGGAGAAAGTGAATGAGAAAGAAGTCATATTGGAGTATGTTCCTACCAAAGAACAAATTGCAGATATATTTACTAATCCATTGCCAAAGGATACTTTTGAGTATCTCAGAGGAATGCTAGGGGTAATCACCCCTCCTGATAAGAACTAAAAGATGCATTTGATTGCATCAATCCTTGAACTTCATTGCTAAATTTTGATCTGAATTGATGTTTATGTGGCTACTACTCAGGGGGAGTAGTCATATGTATATATATGTGGTTCGGAGCGTGTATATGGAAAGGACATTGTTACCTTTTCCATTGATGTCAAAGGGGGAGAAGTGTAATGTGAAAAATTCTTTCAAGAGGAGAAGTGGAGAAGCAGTTAGTGTGTTGGGTTGATGGTATTTTTCACATCATGTATTTCCATCAATGCCAAAGGGGGAGATTGTTGGATGTTGTGGATGTGTTGTTGATATGTGGTTATCATTGATGTCAACACTATTAGCATTTGGTGTTCTAGATGTTGTATATGTCGAGGATATTGAGAAAATTGTAAAAGAAAATATTCTAGGTTCCTAATGGAACTATGCAGGTCATGAAGGTGTCTTATTCTGTACGTTTAATATTAGTTGTTGTGGATTAAAGGGATTATTTTTGAGTATATCTACATTATCTACTAGAATTTTCAGAGGTCTGTGTGAAGTTTTGAGTGTGTTATGGTCTAAAAGTGTTTCTGTGGTTTCTATCAGTATTCCTGAATGAAGAATTATGTAATTCTTTTGATCTCAGTTGTTGTGGATGCTTCTCTATTGTTTCTTGGTGTTCTTGTATGCTTCTAGATCATGCTTTATCTTTGTGGTATGTGCACATTGATCGGTGTGCTCATGGTTGAATATTTTTCTTTGTATGTTTAGTTTTTCTTGTTCTTGGCCAACATGTTGGTGGTAGCATGTTGTGGATCTTCGAGGAAAAATTAATTGAATTCTTTTTGTGTTGGAGTTTTAAATTTGGGTCTCCATTATGTTGTGGCCGACCTTGGTGGATTGGCATTAAAAGTTTATTTGTAAATTTGGGCCGACATTTCAAATATGTCTTGGGTGACTAAGTTGTTCATGAAACCTCATGTGGCCAATATTTAAGAGTGATTGTTTCATTGGTGTTGTGTGTGGATAAGGTGTTTCGTGTGCTTGTGTGTGTGTATGTGCGAATATCATTCAATTGTAGAGCAGAGTGTGAGGAAGATTGTGTGAAGTGTGAAGAAGTGTTGAGCTTAATTGGAACTGCAATCAGGCTTGTGCAGAAGCTATTTTCTCAATTCATACTCTATGTATTTTTAATCCTATTCTATTGGGCAGCGAGCCCCTTTTGTATTTGAGTAGTGAGCTCTAGGCAATGTGCCTAAATGCATGTGCATTCCCCTTAATGTTTATTTTTATACTTTTAATAGCATATAATCTTGTGGACTAACATCCACCATGGTTTTTCCCCTAATAGGGTTTCCACAAAAAATCTTGGTGTTCTTTGTCTCTCTGATGTGTTAATTGCTTGTGGTTAATTACTTATTCATCAGATCTGAGATTAAAGTTAAGATAACTTAGAAAAGTTTAAATTTTTGAGACAACTGATTCAGCCCCCCCTCTCAGTTGTTTGTCCTTGTTTTGCCAACAAGTTGGTGATAGATGGGTGGAAAACAAGTTGAAGTTGCAGAAAGAAGTGATACATTGGGCCCACCACTAGCTAATGGTGGGCACTTCTCATAGATTGGTGAATGAGTGGTTGCAACTAGAAGAAACTTTATGCGTATCTCATAAGTGCTTAGCCCCATGGGCTAGTTAGAATTGATTTTTCAACCAAGAGCTTAACAAAAAATTTACAATTTTAAAATGATATGTTTTTAATTAATAGTTTATTTGCCCGTACCTACAATTACATTGATGTGACATTAGCTTGTACCCAATTGCATAGGAATACATAGACCTATGTTAGCCAAAGAAATGTTTTAAGAATTTATTGATGCTTATAGACTATGACCTAATAGATTCTAATAGCACTATATGGTATGGATCCATACTAATTTTATGGATTTTGTACAATTGTACATGGAATTTCTCATGTCTAAAATTTGATGACTTTAGAAAATGATCAATTTTTTTTTAACTTCAAAATATGAAGTGTTTATATGGAAATATGGATTTTTGGATATTTCGAACTCAATGGTGAAGTCCTTTTTACCCCAAAATTCCTCCAAAAAATCTTATACTCAAATTTGAGAAGGGGTTTACAACTTTGGAGTTCTGCTACAATGTGAGGGTTGATAGTGGACTCTAATACCTTAGGATCACCTACAAAACCAAAGATAGTCTTCCACAAGAGAGTAGAGAAATTTGATCATTTTCCTGGTATAGATACAATAATGGTACAATGATCAATAATTAATCAATGGTACTACTTACACAATGTACATGAAGCAAGGTTGATAGATAGCACAAGACAAGATTGTGACAAGCATTTTAATTCTATGTCATGAGACAACTAAAGATAGAATCACATGTGTACTAGAGACTTCTAGAAAAATTCCTAAAACCCAAGTAAACAAAAAATATTAACATGTATGAATTGTACCTACTAGGTGATATAATTAGGTAATATTCCCATTCACATCAACAATTATCAAATTTGAAATTTCAAACAAATATTTTGTTTTATTTTTTAATTAATTTATTTTTTTGGCATTTTATTAAACTTATATTTTTCATTTTAAATAGTATAATAATATTTATTATCTTTTCTTTTAATTATATTCATCATTTTGTGTTAGTCTATTGCTTTCATTATTTTATTTGGATTCTTTCTTTTTTGTGTATTTCTTCTCTTTCTATTAGCTTGGTTTGCAATCTTCTTCTTTTTTAATATATAAAAAATCATAAAGTTTGATTTAAAATATTGATATTAATTTGTACACAATTTTAACATAGAAATTTTTGAAATCAACATAGTTTGAATCATTGCAAAGCATCTTCTAATTATTACTCCATGAGTTAAAAAGGCTTTATAATGAATGCTTTATAAGACACTACACTTATTGAAGGTTTTGCAAATATGATAGATAACATAAAATTTATCTTGACAAAAACTCCTCCTAAAATATACTTGTTTCAAAGAAGTATTAAAATAGATAATTCAAAAAATATTCAAATAGATGACCCCACATGCAACATCTATATTTCGCTCTTGTACAATATCAATGTTATATCATTCATACTGACAATAAAATATTCAAATAGATGATCTCACATGCAATATCGGTGCTTCACTCTTATAAAGATAAGATAAACAAACATAAATGTTATATCATTCATACTCACAAGAGATAAATATTCAAATAGATGATCCCACATACAATATCGGTGCTTCACTCTTGTAAAGATCAGATAAATAATCGTAAATGTTATATCATTCATACTCACAAGAGATAAATTTGACCAACCGTAGTCATTTAGATTTACCAGATAAAAACATCTATGAAGTAGAGTCCTATCAAAACAACATAGCATTGTTCAATACAAAAAACAACATAGCTCCATATTCAGTTATAACTTCTTTAAAAATCCCCAAAAACGGTTGCATCAACTAAATAAAGCCAATTAACAAATATCGCATTGACACCTAAATGGACGGTGGTCTCCGCAGAGATCACTGCGTAAGACATTCTGATGATCAGAATGAAAAATACGTAATCAGACATATCTGAACATGGAAGGGCAGAGTGCCAATTAATGACACCATTAGCCACAACAAACGACACCATTCGCTACAACAAGTACAAGCATATGCAAAGGCATGATTAGGTCGTATTTTATTATTCTAAGAAGCCTTGGTGAGTTGTGTAAGGATAGCCGAGGAGGAGGACTCGTCTAGAGAGAAAGAATCATAACGAAGAAAGAGATGAGCCACCAAAAGCCTGGCGACCATCACAACAATATCCTTCCCTGCGCACTGTTTATTGTTAACCTCGGTCTCAGCCGTTTCCCGCCCGTTAGACCATAATACATACTCCAACAGCTTTTCCCCTTCCTCTCCGAGAAACCTCCCAGGGACAAACTCCTGAGCATTGGTAAAAACATGAGAATCCTTTGTGGCCAGAGGCTGATACCCGCACAGCACCTCTCCTTTCTTTATCTCATATTGCGCATCGTACGACTCCACCAAGAAGTCCCTCTTCGCCCGCCCGTACTGCAACGGCACAGGCGGGTCCATCCTAAGCACTTCGTAGACCACGGAGCGCACTAACGGCATGGACTCCAACGCCTTCATATTCAGGCCTCCGTTTGCCTGCACTGTTCCGCGCACTTCTTTGGCAATCTCTCTCTGCACATTTTTGCCCGCCTTGGCAATATACGTGACAATACTGGGGAAAAAGATGAGCATTCCGCCGAAGGCATTGAAGCCGAGGTTGAAGAGGAGGTCGTGGCAGGCCTCGTTCCTTTTAAGCCCCATTTCCTTTTCCGCCACATCCAGAAGGGCAGACCCGCGTGTGTAAAAAAATTCAAAGAGCTTCTTATAATCCCCGGAGACGAAAAAGAAGGGGATGGGAATGGTGTGTATTGTGAGCTCTTCGACAATCTTCGGCAAAACACCCGTTGTGATAATTGGTGCCAGCTGCGGCCCAAGCCAGATCTTAACACGCGTAGGGCCGCTGGTCCCCAAGCTGGCCGGACCAGGAGCCACGGGATCGGCCCCGATGAGCGCCCGACACAAGAAATTGAATATCAAAGAGTCGACTTTGTCGCTAAATGACGCCTTCCCTTCTTTCTCGAATTCTTTTTCTAGTTCCACAGAGAGCTCGTCAAAAGCCCTGGCAAACTCGGGAAAGATCCTTGGGCGAGCCATTTTGAGCACCTCGAAGCAGAAGGCCTTGAGCTTGCTGTGAGTTTCCTCAGAGGGGTCTTGGTAGACACCAGTCCGGTAGCCACCGGTGAAGTCGGTGCTGGGCATGTAGTTTCCGGTAAGCACGTTTCTCTTGTCGACTTTTGTGAGGTCGAAGAGCGTCGGGAAGCTCTTGGCGTCGAGGAGCATGATCACGCGGGGGTCCGACACGATGGGCGGACCCGGCGGCATGTTTACTTTAAATACAGTGCTCTTGTATTTCTGTATGCGGGCCTTGAAGAAGTTCTCGGCGCCTTCGAAGTACTCGTAGCGGTCGACGAGAGCACCGACTAAGGGCAGGCCATAGGAGCCCGGGACTTCCTTCACTGGAAGTGCCGAAGCAACCCCTGGCGTGGCCATGCTCGCAAACGTCCGCAGCATCATTGGAGATTCCTTGCAACGAATTGCAATGCCCTCATCTTTTATGGAGAAAGAAATTCACAGATATCCAATAAATTGATGACATTTGTCACACGGCCCCATCTAGACATCATCTTCTGTCTCACATTTTTCTCATGGATTTAGCCTTTTCCTATCGGTTTCTTCAACATTCTAATTCGACACGTTTACATAATTAAAATAATGGTCCAACTAGAACTCCTATCCATCATAATTTAATACTCGTGGGGCCCACTTGTTGGTGAATTCTGAATTCATAACATTTAGTGTTCTTGAGTTCAAATAACTGGTATCCTTGGTAGTGGAACTCTCATTCGTACATCATGCCATCTTTAATGTTTTTTTGAAGAAAATTTGTTGTGAAGTCTACATTTGTAAGGGAGAGGGACCGATGGTGAGTAGGGCTATGTTCTCTGAGGAGTCCACATTAGTAGGGTCCATGTTAGTCATTTGTTTTTCTTTGCAAATCTTAGATAGCCCACTTGGCAACCCAAAAAATTCTAATTGAGAGAAAATTGTGCATGTTTTTCGATGTGTTCAAACCATTTTTTGAAATCCACATTTTTCGAGCTCAAAAGTGGCATTGTCTGATGGTGGACACTTGTTAGTTGCTTCATGGTTTCTCACCATCCTAGTACTGGCAAACTTAACTCCCATTTACTGTGCATTAACTACCCAACATTCCTTCGTCGTCTTTTCCTTACCACTTCGCCATGTGTTTCATTTGGTATGTTATGCTTTCGCTTCACTAGTACACCATTGATGCTTGGCATCTACACTTTAAGCCATCCATTGCAAGACCAGTGGTGGTTTGCTTCAAGGTCAACAATGGTGAGGCGATAGATGAGTGGTGGTGATGCATATTTTGTAATTTCTATGTTTTTCAACACCTCCATTGCCAAAAGGAAAAATATTTAACTTATGTTAAGGTAGGTGATCGGTTGTGTTCAAACCTCACAAGGGCAATACCTATCCATTGCATGATTATTTTTCGAATTTAGTTGCATGTTTTTTCTGTAACTAGCTTATGACCAACCAACCAAAAGAAAAATGCATAGTTATATTGACAGTGTTTCAATTTATGATATGCTAGACTCTTGAAGGTTTCTTGCAGCTATATTATGGTCGATTGTGTGTGTGTGTGTGTGTGTGCTCAAAAAATATATATTGCAGCAATATTGCACCTATATTATGGTTGACTATGTGTATATGTGTGTACACACACACACATGTATGAATATGCATATAATGTGTATGTGTGTGTACACACATATACACAAAATCGACCATAATATATTATTATCTTTTAACTTTTGTACCTCTACAATTTAAATTTATTGATAATATTTGAGGTTATGATAAGCTTCACTGTTAAGGGTTTCTTCTAGCTATTTTATAGCTAACTATGTGTGTGTGTGTGTGTGTGTATACACATAGTCAAATAATATATAATGCATACTGAAATGCATGTAAACAATGTATGCAACTCTCTCTATTATGGGTATCATGTACCTATGTTTTGGTCGATTGTGTGTATATAGTTATACATACCATTTATGGGTTTCATACACCTATGGTTTGGCTGACTGTGTCCTCCACTGCCGTGAACCTCTTGCACAACATTACTCACTCCACCATCATCATATTTTCCTTGTCTATACTAGTTTCACTTATGCTGGTATGGTTAAATTTTTGTAATCGTTTTACATGCATTTATAGAGTTTTCATCCTAATTTGGTAATCATTTTAGTTATCTAAATTACATAACATATAATATTATAAATAAATAGGTCTATATATGTATGAATGGCATGTATGTATGTATGTATGTATGTATATACATATATGTCATGTGTGTACATAAATATATTGGTAGACATACATACATATGAGTTGCCTTATATGTATGTATGTAGTATGCTATACATTCATACATACATTTTAATAATGTATGTGTCTATGTATGTATGCCATGTAGGATAGATAGTATGCGATGTTCAATGTATGCTTGTTTTTCATACATATCTTGATTTCCTTCAATAATATTTGCATACATACATATCATTTCGCCTATCATCCTTACTTTACAGCTACTTTAAGAATGTGTAATTAGCTATTGCACTTTCAAATACACATAGAGATAGTTGGCAAAAAGATAGGTGCATGAAAACCTCAACAATGGAGGGTATGATATCCTCCAATACTGTCAATATTGTAAGAGAGGGGGACCAACCACACCAAGGCTCTAGGTCATGGAGAGCCAAGAGTGCAGGGTTGCCCTAACTTACCTCAAGCTAACAGGTGTTTAGGACAAGAACCGAGAATGAAGAGCACTCTCAAGTGCTTATGTCGCTCTACAGATCTAGAATTCTAAATGGGGCTAGATGAGCCAATTTTTGGAGTTGAAACTGCACCTTAGATAACTCTCTATTCGAAGACAACGATGCGGGTTCAAGACAACAACATGGCGTGTTGGTGTCTGTACAGCCAAAAAGAGTGAAATATACTTTAAAATACCAGAGAACCTACTAATTGCCTAGCTAACTAATTTTAACAAAATAAATAGAACTATGAAGTATGAAAAGTAGCTACATAAATGAGAAAGAAGATAGATGAAGACAACGGTGATGAATATCAACTCATTGGGGCTCCATTTCGCCAGCGAGATCCACATGCACATTCACCTACACACAAGTAAGAGAGGGGAAAATGTTGGGTTGTATAGGGGTTTACTTTAGTCAAACCCCCACTTTGGTGTTTCCACCTCCATGAATAGCCAAAAAATTCATGAAGTAGAAAATATAATAAAGGAAATAGAAAGGAAAGTATTGAACACTACAAAAGATATAATGCTACTCTATGAAACCACAATAAGAAGGAAAGTGAAGCAATACCACCTCCACCCAAAGACACTTAAGGCCAATGAAGGAAGAATGGAAGACAATGAGCTTGGAAAAATTGACATGGTCGTAGTAATGATGAAGGGAGGTCTTGCAAGACTGCAAACTCACAGCTTCTATGGTAGCACAACACATTCTCAATGAAGTTGATGGAGCAACAAACTACTGTAATGCTCAATGGATGCAACAAAGATCAAGTGAATTACTATAATCATGAAGAAGATCAAATGGGTGTGTAGAAGATGGAGTGATAGTGAAATGGATGCATTTGAAGACCAAAATGAGAGGGAAAGAGCTATTTTTGTGTCAATTGGTTGACACAGAGGCATTACAATTTGTTCCCAATGAAGCTCCTAGTGTAACATTCTTGCGGAATCTAGAGGTAGGAATCTATTAGGGACAGTAGTGTGCCACACAAACGTCCATGCACAGCGCTCGCGTCCTTGAAAAATATTTACCCACTGACACACAAAATAGGCATCAAGTGGATGCATTTCAGATGGGTGATGTGGAATTTCATCTTCAAATTTTATTTTCTAAGGTGAGGAGATGCAAAAGGGGAATTTAAATAGGGGGTGGAAATTTGCTCCTATACATTTTACCCCAACTTTAGCGAGCATGGGTATCAATGAGTGTTTGGTAAAGTAGATCAAAGAGTTAGAAATTTATACCTAAACCATCAAGGAAGCAGATCATAATCTGGAAAACTCGAAAGAACAAGGCAAGGGACTCCACAAGTACTCTCTTGAGGAGGTTCAGACAAAAGGACTTCATAGCTCCACGAAACTATGAAGTTGAACAAAGTACACCGAAGGCCCGTAGACCAATGATGGAAAAATCCTACAGGATGCAAGCACTTCATAGGCCCTCAGACCTGCAAAGAAGGTGACCCCTAGGTACTCTCTCCTAATGGAATCCCATTGTAAGGGGACTCCACAGAATTCGACTGGAAAGCAACTTCATAGGTGCACCTACAAAACAACATGTTAATCAGTAGATAAAACATGTTAGAGATCACCAAAAGCAACCATCTAGGTAAATAGATGGACAATCAAAAAATTGAAGAGTTTTCAAAGGGGTCCCTCGAGAACCCTTCAAAAGAAAAGGGGTCCACTCAAGGGACATGCTATTTGAAAGTGAAAAAGCATTTTTCGCAAATCGATTCAACATCAAGGAATCCTTTCGAAAAGATGTTCACTTTATCAAGGATTTCAAAAGGAAGAAAATTCCCCCTCGTTAGGGAAAGGCTCAGGCTTCTCCTACAAGAAGAGTTGCTCCCACCTCGAAGGAAAATTCTTCAAGTTCTTTCTTTGCAAATCCATAATGAAGGAAATATGTTCCGCTAGGGGTCCTAGATGAGAATGCAATTTTTTGAAAAAGTTTGCAAAGATTTTCAAGAAAAGATTTGTTGGTCACTAAATGCATTTTCTGATAAAAGAAATTGGCATAATATCCCCCCCTAGGATGGTGTGTGTCCAACATAAGGCACGTGGCATCCTAACGAGAGAAAAGCAAGAATGAAAAAGTGATGTTGTGGCCTGTGGGACATAGTGAGATGTCACAATGGTAATGTTGTCATGCACATGAGGGATAACACATAGGAACCACAACATCACAAATCAAGCAAAGAAGAGAGAAAGATAACAGTACTATAAAAAGAGACAATAACATCACAAACAAGGGGCATAGGGGCAATCTGGTATTTTGGGGTTAGATCTACTCATAAATATATATAATTAAAATTGTGAATGGTTGATCTAGACCTACTCAAACATCATCAAAGAATCCAATGTTAGTCAATAAAAAAGTCTAAAACAATCATTCTCCATGCAATTCATTCAAATGTAATGAACAAGAAAACAAAGATAGAATATCAAATGAAAGCTTATTGAAATCTTATTCAAAACATTCAAATTAGCATCCCATGGGGGAATTGGTGCTACTTTGATGTGGAAAGTAGCCCTTTCCCAATTCCTTGCAAGATTTGATGATGAACAATGATGATTGTGCTCCTTGATGAAAATTTTCAATAACCTAGCTAAGATTGATGATAAACTATGAAAACTTAGATGAAATGTTGATGAACTTGCTCAAAATCTATAGATAATAATCTTACATAAAGTTGTGGATCTAAAATCAATAGAGAGGTCTTCCATTTATAGGAAAGAGGGATGAAGAAATGAGATATAGGGAGAATATGGGACTAAAGATAGACCAATGGCATTGCGCCACTTGTCAACATGCTATTGAAGAGAAGTGGATTACATTTTGATCAATGTGCATGATAACTGCAATTAGGTGGAATTTGAAATTCAAAATATGGCTTGTGGAGGAAGAGTTGAAAGATGAGTTAATGCCACTTGGCTCAAGAAAAAAGGACATGTAAGAGTTATAAATGCCATGTTGGAGGACAAGTCCTTTTGGGAGGGAGATTTTAAATTGATGGAGTATTCCAAAGAGATGCCATTTTTGAATGGAAATAGAAGAATTAATAAATCAAACCAATTGATTTATATGTGCAAGTTGCAAAAGCTAGAGGATTTAAGGATTATAGTTAGAGTTAATTAGGATTTAATTAACTTTAGATAGAATTAGTTGATATGACATTTGATATAGATTTTTAGGTTTATTTAAATCAAATGAGAGGAATGAGAACATTAGCAATTTAATTAAATAAAATTTTATTTATTCAATTAAATGAAGAACAATAGATTTAAATCGAATAAAGGTTAATTTATTCAATTTAAAGGAGATGACCTTAGGATTTAATTAAATAAAAGATTTATTTAATCAAAAGAGGAAAATTAGGATTTGATTAGATAAGATTGTTTTATTTAACCAAAGAGGAATTATGATTTAATCAAATAGAGTTGACTTATTTAATTAATAGAGGAATCCTAATGAATTAATTAAATAAGGATTACTCAATTAATTGGTTAGTAAAGAAGTGATACATGGAGAACTGAAGTTAGTAAATGTACTTGTTCTATTGGTTCAAAGAATAGCCTTACCAAGATCTAAATTCAAAAAATTTCTAATTTTTTCAAGTGCCCCACTGCTACCCCAGTGGAAGAATTACTCTAGTATACTGCCCCCTTGAGAGATCGGATGAAAACTTGGATTTTTGCGTGATTTCTTGAAAAAAAATGACAAGTTGCTTGACAGGTTTAGAAAGGCTCCAAGATGTTGAAATTATGCCAAAATGCGAGAAAAAGATCTAAAATGAGCTTCGGTTAAGCAAAAACAAGGCCAGGGGCACAAAACTCTAATTTTCATGCTTAAATAGCCATGGAGGGGTCACTTTCCATTCATTTTTGCATTCACATTTTGAGAATTCCTTCGTTTTGAGCTTCGACCCTCCTATAGAATGGTGTAAAGAGTGCTTCTCCACCACATTTCTGAGCAAGTTTGAGTTTACCAAAGACCTCTAGACACAGGACCAATGATATGTGACCCTAACTCAACCTTTAGTTTTGATTTTTTAGCACATTTATTCCATTATAAAGGTCAAACTCTCTAACATCGTTATATAGCAACACTAAAAATGCATAATTGGAAATGCTCAAGGTCAAATAGTGTCGCTACTATGAATTGCAATGCCACGTCACAATTTAGCTTTAGGGTTTCAAACTACAAATGACAACACCATTGTGAATGGAAACATCGCGATTCAAGTAGGTTTTAAGGTTTCTAGGTCAAAGGGGCCTGCGTATGCAAATGGTGATGTCACAGCCTAGTTTTCCTTTTGAAGGGGTCTAGTGTCGCAGTTTGGAGTTTGCAAAGGGCAACACCATTGCAAATAGCAGCACAATCATAGTTTTTGTGTCAAAAACTCCAAACAAGATCACATTTTTTTACAATATTTGACGTTGTGACCTTATGAGTGTAGGAGGATAAAGAGCCCATACTTTCACATGAGCATTGACCCTCGGTGCTGAGTAGATTGGGAAATTTACATGAGTTGCAACAGGAGCACCTAGGTGAGATCAACCTCAGGTACATTGCCTATACACCCACCATGAGGACACACTTAGCAATGATGATAGCATTGGCTGAGAGGTGGCATAGCGAGACCTCATCCTTTCACCTTTCTACCAATGAGGCTATTGTTACACTAGAGGACGTTTGGTGCATTTTACGGTTGCCAATCCATGGAAAGTGAGTGATCGATGACATCGATGCTGGCAGAGATGCATGCTTTGAGATCCTAGAGGTTGAGGAGCTCATGCTTTCTGAGGGTCAGCTTGACCTGGACTACTATAGACACCAGTTGCCAATATTTAGGCTGATTGTTGCTACGATCATATCAGGGTTAGTGGTTTTGGACCAACAGGGTAGATATTTCAACTTGGGATGGGGTCTAGCTTGGGAGTGGATTTTGTGAGAGAGGACATTGTTTGCTTGGGGACCAGTGATGATGGCCTCATTATATCATGATTTCGATGAGTTTTCCTATTGTGATAGTAGAAAGATTAGCACTGGCATCACACTATTACACATATCGGCCCAAGAAACATTGCCATGCTCTGACTGATGGTTATAGTGGTCTATGTTAAGCCCGATAACCCAACAGTTTGGTAGTATAGGGGCAACATTACCTTTAGACATACATGATGGCTTGACCTACCTCATTGGTGTTGAGTTATTGATGATGACATTGTTTACTTGGAGGCCTTGGTTACATATGCCTACTTGGTACGATGATGTGCAGTAGCTCTTTTATGGTCAACAGGATCGGCTTATGTAGGGGCATGAGCACACTATGATAGAGCATTACCTACCAGACAGGGTAGCCAGACAGTTCAGGGATGATCTGGATCACCCCCATGTCTAGTATGTTGCTATTTTCACACGTACATCTAGAGAGACTATCTAGGGTCAGACAATCTCTGTGTCTAATGTGGTCAACAACTTCAAGCAACTGGTGCCTAGGCCATGGGCCTATGCATAGGGATATGTGGATCTAGGAACCACACATGCCTATGATGACTGGTTTAGGCCTCCATTGCACCTTATAGTTCCAAGGATAACACTTCCTCAGAGGAGACCCCGAGGTAGGACAATGAGAAGGAGCTAGGTAGAATAAGTCTTTGGGGCACTTGCAGGAGGACGACGACCACCTCCCTGCTAGCCAGATCAAAGAAATCAAAGAGACCAATAGTCGGGTATGTGCAGGATCATGGTGCGCCAAAAAGTGGCAATATTATGGGGGTATGTGGCTGACGACTTTTTTTTCACCCAAAATTAATGAAACAAAAAGGGTTTTTAGAGGAGATTCTCAGATTTCCAAAAATATAAATTATGATTTAATTTGAATTTAATAAATAATTATTATTCATTTTCTATTAGAATTACAACCCAAAGTCACGATAGATAGGGTGATTGAAAAACATCTCTCTTTCAAATGGGTATCACTGAATGCGAAACACTTGTGTCACATTCTATGCTACATATAGGATTAAAAAGAAAGAATTAAATTTCATGAAGTTTGACCAAGTTAAGGTGGTGAGATAGATGAGTTTTATATTTTCACAAAGTTTTAATAAAATTCATTATTAATTATTTAGTTGGAAAAAAATTACAAAAATGCATCCCATGAGTCCTCTACTTATATATAAAATCTTACAAAAATATTATCATTTTATTATGGTTAGAGATTTAGATAGACACCCTACTTATTTTTCCCCCTCTGCATTTAATTTCAAATTTTCATAAATAGATTTCATTTATTTTTCCCAAATAAACCTAGTATTTTAGAAACTACATTCAATTTTCTACAAATTCTATTCTTACATATTTTTGAAATAATATAGATAACTTATTCAAATATTTACGTCAAGTTGCCTAACACTGATTTTTCTAATTTTTTTGCTACTTAAGGGCCTATTTTTTGCACGATGATCCTGCACATACCCAGCCACCACAGAGGAACCAATAGTCACCATAGAGGGACCAGCAACACCACAACCACCATAGCCAGACCCATGAGATTCCCAAATACAACAACTTCAGGGGCAGATTCAGGATCTGCAGGCTCAAATATAGGTGATTATAGTAGAAAGGGACAAGAATAGACAATAGGTCTAGGTCCTCACAATAAAGAGAGATCACAAGCACTAGCAGAGGCAGGTGATAGA
Organism: Sequoia sempervirens; assembly: GCA_007258455.2. Lineage (NCBI taxonomy): Eukaryota > Viridiplantae > Streptophyta > Pinopsida > Cupressales > Cupressaceae > Sequoia > Sequoia sempervirens. The sequence goes on along the minus strand of VDFB02193867.1, from coordinate 113,741,296 downwards.
GTTGTAGCTAGCCCAGGAGGTCGGTAGGAGGAAGCAACTAGAGAGCATGGTTGTTGCATCACAGGGCAAGATAGTTCCCACGTGGATGTACCGTGAGGCAATGTGAGAGGTTGAGTATTACAAGCTCCATTATCGATAGGTTGTACCCACAGTAGCTTAGGTACCAAAGTACTCTTAGAAAACTGGCATGAGATAGGCAGATGATTGGGCTGAGAGATAGGCAAGTGAAAGGAGCAACCACCAAGGCTGTCTCATACAGTTTTAATCAACACTTAATTCTTTCTGATATCCACGAGCTTCATTTTTTATAGCCCCATGGGAATTTGTACATTGATTGATACACATACACATGATCCCGATTTGTACCATGACAGTTATGTTTTTTGATATATAATATGATATGATCGATTCATTATGAAATGTGTCTAGTTTATTTATGCATTTATGGATGGATGTATTTTCTATTTTATATGCGATGTGATTCTATATGATGCTATGTGATGTATGATTATGTAGATGTTTATGGATGTCATGGATGCATTTATTTTTTGTATTATTTATATGCACTTTTATGATGATGGTGTATGGAGATGTATGGATGCAAATGTTTATGATATGCAAGTCATTTTAATATGCTTAACAGATCTATGTTATGCCCCTAATGAATGATGTTATACGTTATGATTATGAGATGTACGGGATGTCATGACATGCTCTTTTTCTTTTTTTAGTATCTTTTTCATGTATGATATGATGATGCATATATGGATGATATGATGATGCTTATATGATTACGCAATGGATGCAAATGTATGGTTTATGAGATGCTTAGAGTAACCAATCTATATTATGATGTGAATGATGAAAATACATTGTATGTGAGATGATCAATGTTTCCTATTATGTATGATATGCATGATATGCAACATGATGGAAATTTGTGGATGCAGGATGGATGCATTGGTGATGTTTTGATTAACTATCATGGTACCATGTTAGTGCAGAGAGAAGAAAGAAGAAATGAATGATGACAATAGGATCCACCAAGTCTATGATCTACGAGACTTTATTAGAGATTATGATGAATAATGATGATGCTTACCAAGAATTGGGATTTTAAAAGGGCTTACTTACCTTATGTTTGATAACACATGTAGGTTCAATGTATCAAGGTATACAGAAAAAAGATGGCATTGTACCTAGTGTGATGGACTTTGACTCAACAATTAGATAGGAGTACTTACTCATGTTCACACCTAACATATGAAACCTTATTTAAAATGTAGTTCAAATATTTCAAATATCTTAGACCAAAACGTAGAAAGGAAAGCCTTCCTATGTGGTCAACAAGACACCTAAAATTCCCTCCCTACAATCCAAACAAAGCACACATGACCAAGGTTATATTACAAGAACATCCCACAAGCACATAAGACAAAAGATAACGATCATTGCCTCAGTCATTTCTCTCTAAATCCCTTTGTCTGGACATCATCGAGAGGTCATTGGAATGAGCGCAATAAAATAATTCAAAAGACAAAGATCAAGTAAACAAACAAGCTAATGTTCTTCATACCACTAGCCAAGACTAAACTATGGTGATGCCTGATGTTGATGCCCATTGTAGGAAGGATGGATCCTAGGACATGATGCTATCAGATGATTTGGGACAAACTGAATGATGGGCTATTAATATGAAGAGTTGACCAACTTGTTTACCTACTGACCTAGACTTGAGACCTTGACAATTGAGTTTTCACTTTTAAACTGCTAGACTTGTTTCTGACTATCTCACCAAAGGTTGAGGGTGGCGATGGTTTATTATGAGTGGATGTTTATTTTGAGTGATTACGAAATGGGATGGATGGATTTTTTCAAATATTTGGATGTTTTTGAAATTTTTTGAAGTTGTTTTTGGTATTTTCTGAGACATTTTACAAATTTTTTGATTTTCAAATTTTCCAGTGTTTTTGTGTTTTATGAGATTTTGACCAAGAACCTAACCTAAAGACCTATCCTAGGGGCCTTGGGGGCTGATCAAAGATTATCCTTTCCTACATTATACACATAGAGACAACATAGTTTGACTGAAATAGACTCGATTATTGAGGAGATATGAACAAATGGATTGCTAGTTTATTATGATGGACTCATAAAGGATTGACCTAAGTGTCTTGGGGGATGATCAAAGATCAACCTTGCCTACGTTTAGAGCTCAGAGACCCATAGTTCGACAAGATAACTTTTTTTTTTAACTTTTTGACTAACTTTTTGACTTGTTTTGGGATTTTGATATGTTTTGAATGTTTTTGGATTTTTTGATTTTATGAATGCTTTTGGATTTTTTGATTTTAAGGAAGACTTCAAGAATATACACAAATCCAATCCAATGTAGGTATAGGAACATGCCCCTAGTGTGATGTGATAGACTACCCCGATATAGGCAAGACAAACTAACCTTTGGAATATGCCAAGTAGTACTAGGAGGGATCATGATACAAACACAGGATCAAGCTATGATGTGTATGCGGATGGAGATATGGAAATGTGATGGATGGATGATGTAGAACAAGCCATAGGGATCATGGTGGATGGAAAGTTCCTATTTACACAAGGTGCCTATTTGTCAGGTTTTTCACCAAGGTACTTTCCCAAAGCGCCAACAAAGTGGTTTTCATTAGAGGATGATTTTTTTCTTTACTATTTTCAATCCTTTTTTCTAATTTTTTATTTTTTATTTTTTTTGTATTTTTGTATTTATACCTTGTGGGATTAGGTATAATTTTTTTTGAGATGGGAACTATTCATGGGCTCCTGCAGAGGCTCCCCTTCAAGCATTGATAATTGATATGCCCCTAACTTGTAGCTCACTGTAATGATGAAAGGTCCCAAGAAATTGGGTTCAAACTTGCCCTTGTTGTCTGGATTTGGTACATTTTTTTGATTCTCCTTCAATAGGAGCTCTCTAAATTGAAAGGTCCAACTCCTGATCTTCTTGTTATAGCTTCTCTTGAGACAGTTTTGGTAGAATTGCAAATGGTTTAAGGAATCCATGTGTCATTCATCTAGTAGTTCCAGCTAGTTGAACTATGACACCTGATATTCTTCATCTATAATGAGGTTCTATAGTGATATTCTTAAGGATGAGAGCCCAATCTCAATGGGGATGATGGCTTATAATCCATAGATCAGGGAGAATGGGGTTTCACCTATAGGCATGTAGATACTTGTTTGATAGGCCCATAAAGCGGGGTTTAGGTGCAAGTTCCAGTCATGAACATCATCATTGACTATTTTCTTAAGGATCTTTAAGATGTTTTTACTAGTAGCTTCTACTTGACCATTTCCTTGGGGGTAGTATGGAGTGGAAAAGTGATGTTGGATATTGAACTTTTGGCATAGGTCTCGTACGTCCTAATTTTTTAAAGGTGTCTCGTTATTTGAGATAATGGCTTGAGGGACACCATAGCATCAAATTAGGTGGTTTAGGATGAACTTGAAAATCTACTTTCCTATGATATAGGTAATGGGAATGGCCTCTACCCACTTCATGAAGTACTCCATGGCGGTGATGATGAACTTATGTCCATTGGATGAGGTGGGGGTGATTTTACCAAAGAGATCAAGCCCCCATCATGAAAAGGACCAAGGTGTAATGATTGGGTGGAGCTCCTGAGTTGGTGCATGGATGAGATCCCCATGTTGTTGATATTACAAACACCTTTAGACATAGTCATGAGCTTCCTTCTCCATTGCAGGCCAATAGTACCTAGTCCTTAGTAATTTCTTAGCCAAGGTCATACCACTTGAACGCGACCCACAAATGCCATTGTGTACCTCGGTTAAAAAAATTAAAGCTTCCTTAGCACTAAGGCATCATAACAAGGTTCCCTAAATACTCCTATGGTATAGGGTGTCTTCTCAGTTAACAAAACAAGATGACTTCTTGAAAAATATTCTTTTAAGGTTTAGGTTATATCAGCGGGGAGGACTTGTATTCTTAAGTAGTTGTATATATCATGATACCGGGGATCACCAAGACCAAATATTTCACACACAAATTCAAGCTTTAGTACCTCAAATGTTGGTACGAGAAGTTGCTCTAGAAGGAATTCTTTCTTAGAGATGTTTGGGACATCTAGTAGTGATCCAATAGTTTCCATAGCATCCACTGCTCTATTATTTGTTCTTGGTATTTTCTCAAATGTGATATCAATGAAGAACTCTTTGAGGATTTCCACCAATTTCTTGTATGGAGTCAACTTGTCATCCTTTGTTCAGTACTCGTCATTGACCCGGCTGATGATAAGCTACGAATCTCCATAGACCTTGAGTGCCATGATTTGCCATTGTACTACAATTCTCAGCCTTATGAGAAGAGCCTCATATTCTACAATGTTGTTTGTGCACAAAAAAGATAACTTATATGATTTGGGTATGTAATCTCCTTTTGGTGCAATGAAGAAGACTCTCTCTCTTAACCCATGTTGTGTGTAGGATATATCAAAATACATCTTCCAGTGATCAGCCATGCTTAGGTTAAAGATTGATTCATCAGGGAACTCTGATACAAGTGGGTTCTTTGAGTATATTGGTGCCTCTACCAGCTGATCCACAATCCCTTTTCCTTTAATGGCCTTCCTTTCTACATACTCAATGTCGTGTTCTATTAGGATCATAACCCATTTAGCTATTCACCCTATGAGCATTGCTTTAGAAAGAAAATATTTAAGAGGATCTATCTTGGCAATGAGTTTTATCTAGTGTGCCAACATATAATGTCTTAATCTCAGTGTTGTGAACATGAAAACTAAGCAAGCCTTCTCAATGGATGTGTAATTCAGCTCATGTCCCACCATGGTTCTACTGATGTAGTAAATAGATCTCTCCTTCATGTTTTCATCATGTTGAGTTAAGAGAGCATTGAGTGCTGCTGCTATTGCTGATATATAGGATCAAGGGCTTGCCCAAAATTGGTGGCATGAGAACTGGTGGTGTGAGTAAGTACTCCTTGATCTTGTTGAAAGCTTGGTCACATTTCTCATCCAATTTGTATGCTACCCCCTTGTGGAGTAGATGACAATATGGGATAGCCTTATCTACTAACTATGCTATAAACTAACAAATGGATTGGAGTCTTCCCTGCAAACCCCTTAACTGCTTCAATGTCCTTGGTGCCTCCATCTCAAGGATTGCTTTGACTTTGGTGGGGTCTATTTTGATTCCTCTCATAGATACAATGTATCCTAGTAACTTGTCTGATTGTACCCCAAAGAAACAAATTTTTGGATTGAATCTAACCTTGTATTCTTCTAGCCGGTCAAAGATGGAGCTTAGAGCTGGTATGTGATCTTGATGTTTCTTTGATTTGGCCAATATGTCATCCACATAATCTTCCACATTTTTTTGAATCATGTCATGGAATATTAGCATCATGGCCCTTTGATAGGTAGTTTCTACATTTTTTAGCCCAAATGGCTTCATATTCTAGCAATATGTCCCCCATGGACAAGTGAAGGCCTTCTTTTGTTGGTCCTCCTTAGCTATCATGATCTGATTATACCCTGAGAATCTATCCATTAGTGATAGCATTTCATGGCTTTCCATCATATCCACAATCATATCTATGTTTGGGAGAGGGAAATCATCCTTGGGACATCCTTTGTTCAATTCTCTAAAGTCAATGTAGATGGGGATGCCCCCAGTGGGCTTTGAAATAGGTACAAGATTTGAAACCCACTCTAGATAATCAATTGGTTGTATGAAAATGACATCAAGGAGCTTTTTTAATTCCATCTTGACCAATAATGCTACTTGTGGATGCATCTTTCTCAGTTTTTGTCTTACTGGTTTTGCTTTGGGATATAGAGCTAGGTGGTGAACCACAACTTCTAGATCAAGAATAGGCATGTCTATGTAGGTCCTTGCAAAGTTTATTTTACTTTCCCTTAGAAAAGTAGCTAGGAGTTCATGTTCTTCTATCAAAAGGGATTCTATATAGAAAGTCGTGTGGCATTTCTTTTGTCCCTAGGTTGACCAGATTGCACTTTTCTACTAAGACTGCTAACTTCTCCTAATGAATAGTACTAAGGGGAATATTTAATCCTTCATCCTTCGATACCTCGGAGAGGTTTTCACCATTGGATGCATCCTTTGTTTTTACTATTTTCGGGTATGAAAGTTGCAAAGTGTGGTTTTCACTCAAAAACCTAGATATTATTCTTAAATTTTCATGTCTGTGACTAAAGGATTCAATTTTTTTCCCATAATAGGCATGTGTGTCAAGCTCAATGTTGAATCTTGCTTTGTGATCTCCATATAATATAGTATCCCGCAATCCCATGAATTCTGAGAGAGCCTCATCATTTCTAAACATGTCTAGAATATGTGGCCCTTGTTGGTCGTAATCAATGAGTTGGGGATAGACTAAGTCTAGCTCATGGTTTTGGTTTTTTGACTCAAAAGATAGGGTACTAATCATGAGAAGGGAGGAATCCTTGAATAGCATGGGTAAATTAGTTAGTGGGTCCTCATCACACACATCAGTTATGTCAAAGGTATAGTTGTCTAAGGGAAAACTTGTGGATAATGACAACTAAGGGGGAGCTTTGAATTTTCTAAATGGGGCACCTTTGCCAAGTATGGTTGTTTTCAGGGGGTACATCCAAGGCCAAGATTTTTAATATGCTTCTCAGGAATGATAGGTACTAGAAGACCATTGTCATTTTTGTTGTTTTTCTTGTTTTTATTATAACCACATCCTTGCATTAACTACAGTCCTTTGCTATTTTCATCCATGGGAAGATCAGGGACAAGCCTTTCATCTTGGTACAATAGACTTGATATGTCCTTTTCATCTACCACTTCCTAATTTAGGTCCCCCCAACATCTGAATCTAAAGGGGTTTGCTTTGAAAGTTTGGGTTGATGTGTGAATTGGCTTGGGTTGCCCACGAGACCTAGGAGATTGAGGTAAATCTCCTATTACAAAGGCACTTTTCTTCATTTTGTAATCCCCATACCCATTTTATTGGATGATGACTTTTATATTAGAGATGTCAGGAATGGCAGGTGTCTTTGTCTCAAAAGTGAAGGCGAGGGTAGTTGGATCTACATACAAAGTTGTAGGTCCTTCATCATTCTTTGGGACTTGAGGGATTTTGTAGTACTTTGCTTCTAGATTCTTGCAATAGTAAAATGGCTTAGGAACACCATGGACTGTGACCTCGTGATCTTGATAGGGAAAAATGACACACTAATGGAAGGTGGATGAGACAACTTGCATCCCATGGATCCATGGACACCCTAGGAGAATATTGGAAGGTAAATCAAGGTCAAGGACCTGACATGCAATTTCCATGATGATTGGCCCTACTTGAATAGGGAGTTGAATAGTGCCTTGAGACACTCTTTCCTGATCATCATATGCCTAGATTGTAATACGAAGTCACCTTTTTCAATGATGTCTTTAGAGAATTCTAGATTCTTTATCAACTTGAGTGAAAAAATATTTAGACCTACACCCCCATCCACCAAGACCCTTTTCATTTTATTTTTATAGACCAAGACCTCGAGATGGAGTGCACAATTATAAGATGGTTGTGTTGGGAGGTCCTAATCAGAAAATGTTAGGAGATGGGTCATGGTGATTTGTTTGACCATAGCTTGGAATTGATCTACATCAAGATCTATGGGGACATTGGATGAAGCCAATGCTTCCTCTAGGATTTTCCTATGTGCAGGTGTGATCTTTAGTAACTCTATGATGGAATTCTAAGCGGTTGTTCTTTTTAGCTGGTCCAAGACAATATAGCCATTGGGAATGGATTTTAGATTATAGGTTGATACCTTGGGTGGTTGGGATGGTCTAGTAATGGTAACCTTGCCACCACATGTGGTGACTCTAGAATCAACTTTGGCTCCCTTGATGTTAACAATAGTGACCCATTCATCTAGGGATGCAATGACATGATCGTAAACATGGTTTATATTGTCATACTTTGTCTTACCATGGTTATTCCCTTTATTGTGATTTGGCATTGGATTTGTGTGTATCTTAAGGTCTTGATTTCCTATAGGTTGTTCAATGTTTATGATTTTGTCATCGATAAGGTCTTGGATTATATTTTTCAGTCTCATGCAACTCATCATTGTGTGTCCCTTGATTTTGTGAAAATCGCAAAGGTGATTTTTGTTATACCATGGTGGTTTCATTTGGGGCTCTTGATAATTCTCATAAACAAGACTTTTAATGAGATTCTCTTGTATTAGTTTCTTCATGACAAATTTGATTGATTCCCCAAGGGCTATGTATTTCTATTTGGGGGGATACTTGTTTCACGGGGGCAGTCTCCCTTGATTACTCAGATTGTAAACTACTTGATTATTGGGTGGTTGTGATATTGCATTGGTTTTTGTGTTGTTTTGGTTGTTGGTTTACAGTTGTTGATATGACTGTATTTTTTTCCTTGGGGCATTGATGACCACTTTGGTGTCAACGACACCATTGTGAGTGACATTCTTATTCTTTTCCCATGTGCAAGGCTTTTCGTTATAACTGGTTGATGGGTGGTTATCTTGATTTTCTTGATATGTGGGTGTCCCCCCTTGTGCAATAAGGGCTCTTTTGATGTTGAGTTCCTTGGGGATCAACTGGTCATAGGTGGTGATGCATTGCACTTTTAGATGGAAGGACAAGGTTTTCTCAAGATTGGCAATGATAGTGCAGATTTGTTGTTCTTCTGGCATGGTCCACTTGCTCCATTTGGCCTTGGATTGCCACTATTGTAAGAAGGATGTGAATATTTCCCCCTTAGCTTGTTTGAGAGTAGATAGTTCCTTTAGACTTACATCCATGCCAATGTTGAATGTGTAGTTCTATATGAATACGTCCACAATTTCTTGGAACTTTTTGGTTTTGGGAGGAAGGTGAGAAAACCATTCCATTTCTAGTCTAGCTAGACTTTGACGGAATAGTCGCATTAGATATGTGTCATCATATGCAACTTCCATATAATGTACCTAGAATTCCTTGATGTGATCCTCAAGATTACCTGTCCCATGATATTTGTCAAATTTAGGGATTTTAAACCCTTCTGGGAATGGCACCATCGCAATGCTTATGTCAAATTGATAGGGGAAAAAATTGCTTGGCATTTTCATTATTTTTCTAGAGTAGAGGTCTAGCACTTGTTGTGAGAGCAATTTTATTTGTGTTGTCACATTGTTTTGTGGATCGGGAGGTGGGCTTAATGTGTTTTGAGGTGGTTTGATTGTTTGAGTGATAGGTGGGGTGTTTTTGGTGTTTGTGGGAGGTGGTTGCAAATTTTGTTGTGTGATCAAGGCTTGTTGATATTCCTAAGATTGCTATTGTCCCAACAATGTTTGTTGTTGGTCTTGTTGTTGTTGTGCCAATAATACTTGTTTTGGTCTTGTTGCTATTGTGCCAACAATGCTTGTTGTTGGGCTAGTAGCTGAGTTGCTTCTTGTTGCACTTGGTACTATTGCAAAGCTTTTTGACAGGCTTGTTGTTGAGCTGCTTGTTGTTGTGCTTGGTATTGTTCTTGCGCTTGAGTTTGTTGGGCTTGATATTGAGCTTGAGCTTGTTGACATCTTGTACAACTTGTGCATCCTGAGCAGCTTGTGCAGCTTGTATGGCTTGAGCAGAATGTGTGTCTTGTTGTTGTTGTAACAAAGCTTGAGCTTGTGCTTGGGTAGCTTGTTTTTATTGTTTTGCAGCTTGCTATGCCTATGCTTGTTGGGCGGCTAGTTGTGCAGCTTGCGTAGCTTGATGATTTGAAATTGTTGAAGTGACTTTTGATAGGCTTGTTGGGTAGCTTGCAGTGTGATGCTATATTGGTTTTCCATGTTTGGTTTTGGTGGTGGTGGGGGAGGATTCAAAATGGTGTGAGATGTTGTGATGAGAGTTTGTTGGGTTGGTTGTTGAGGTGTTGTTGGATTGATGATAGAAGTTTGTGTGGTAGATGGTGCGATTGATATGCTAGGCCCTTGGGAGACCACATTTTGAGGTATTTGGGGTATTGTAGATGATGTGTTGATTGTTTGTGCTATTTGGATTGGTGCCACCTATTGTTGTGATATCGGTGGCATGATCAGAGGATTTGGTATATTGGTTTGATTTATGATAGGAGGATTATTTTGATTGTGTTGATTGAGGATTGGTAAAGGGGGTTGCCCTATATTGAGGATTGGTGTGGATGTTAATGGTAGAGGGGGAAATGGTGGGAAGATGGATGGTGTCTTCCCTTGAGTAAATGATGATGACGAGAGGTCAAATATTTCCCCTTGTCCAAATAGTCCACCTTCTCCTTATGAAGTCATGGGGAGAGAGACTTGTGTGTTAAGAGGATATGATGGTATTGTAGTGAAAGTGGATGGATTATTGGTGTCATGAAATATGAGTGGAACGTATGGATGTTTTGGATCTTGAGGGATGAATTGACCTAAGATGGTGTTTGCATCCAAGTTTGGGTTGTTTACAAGGGGATGTGTTTGAAGAGAATGAAGCAATGAACTCCCCTTGTTGACAATAGGTTGAGTTGGAGCAAAGGATGATGTGGGTTGAATGATGTTTTGAAAGGATGGTGTGAGTGAGACTAGTGGCATAATCCAAAGAGGTTTCTCCACAATAGTGCTTACATCATAATCAGAAGGGAGTTTAGCCCCTTCTTTTGCTAATTCTAGCATGTATTGTGAAGGATTAAGTCTCATCATGGCATTGACAATTTTGTGAGTCTCAGGGTTTTGGACCATTTATATGATTTCATTTTGAGTCATTCCTAGGACATTGTTGGTAGTATCCTCCACTTGGCAACCTTCCTCTTGAGGGTATTATGGAAGTTGAGGAATATTGAGTGGGGGATTGCTAGATCTAATGGGATTGATTTCAAGAGTGGTTTGACTCAAGTCACTTGAAGTGGATGCTTCTTTGTTGGCTTTCATGTTCTTGTGTTGAGATCTATTTTGGACCATAAAATAAGGATCAATTTTTAGGAATATGGGAGGTGAACCTCTAACTCCTTAGATTGATCTAAAGTTTAGATATAAAAGATAAAGTCTAAGATGTTAAGGATCAAAGGATGGTGATGAGAAAATAAAAGATAGGTGATGTGAATGATAGAACTCTTAAGAAACCTTGAAGGAGATACTAGACTTTAGGACCTTGGATTTTTGACTTTGGGTTTGATTTTGGATTTTGATTTGATTTTGTCTTTGATAATGAACTCATAAACTCCAAGAGGTTAGATGCTGTCTTGGAATAAATTTTTCCACAAGGTGATAATTTAACTAAGTGTATGAAGAAGGATGCATCCACACACACTTAGTCAAACAAGATGATTTTGATTTGATTTTCCAAAAGTCTAGTATGCAGGATTTTTTCAAGATTTCTAAGATTTGTTTGTGAGATGGATTTTGATTGATGTTTGAGGATGAATGAGACTGTTGATTTTGATCCTAAGTGAACCTAGAGAGACTTTTGTTTAGAAGACCTTGGTATTGAAGAACATGATATACTCCCTATATGAGAAACTCAAACCTTTGAAAGAGACTTGGATTTTGAAATAGTAAAATGAATACAAATTGGGATTGTTCTTTGAAGCATGTTTGTAAAATTTAAAGACCAATCTCTCTCTAATGTAAAGTGTTGAAAGATGTTTCTTGAGAGCTCTTGGACTAAGACTTTTAGACTTTGGTTTTCAGATTTTAATCTTTTAGGAAATTATTTGAAAAATCACATGTGTGGGGTCCATTTTTCTCTTATCTTTTCTTAATGAGTTATTTTTACCACAAACACTTTCTTGCCTTATCTTATCAAACTAAATGTCTAATGTCCCAATTTATTTTCATCCCACAAGGTCCATTATGTGGAAATCAAGGAAATCAAGGCAATAGCTCCCTAATGTTGACTTTAGTGAGAGTAAATTGAGATATAAATCCAAGTACTTAGAAGCCTCTAAGGATGAAATCCCTAGGGATAGGTAGTAACACTTGGATTTTTCAAAGATATTTTCTCCTCATAAAGGGTTTGAAATTTTGAGGATTTTGTTGAATGTTTGTTTTCCAATGTTTTAGATCTAAGCAAAGTGTTTTGATTCCAAAATGATGCACAACCCTAGGATAGAAAGAGATAATATTTGTTGAATTCCCACTTGGATAAATCCAGTTGCACTTATTCTTAGTGAATGATTAGAATCTTGACCACACTGGCTCCCCTCCATGACACACACTTCTTGGGTTAGCCAAGATTCAATTTTCTATGAATCTCCCAAGATAAATTTCTCATCTCTGCTAAGAACAATAAAAATTTGGGACAACTTTAGAATGACCGTTCTTGCACCATAGATAGTAAGGATTTTGGCCTCTATAAAAATTGGTTCTTAGTTAGGGTGATTAGAGACATGGCACCTTACAAGCATCCAACAAGCTACTAAAGGCTTTAATCAATCCTGCTAGGGGCTCTTATACTTTTTACAGTAGTACCCCATTTTAAAGACACTATACGGCTAAGGCCTACATACCATGAGGACTTGGAAATTTAGTCTTATCCATTTGTATACTAGCTTGAGTGAAAAAATGGTTGGAGTCACCTTCAAATTGGTCTTAGGTAGGTCCCTCTAAAGGTAAAAAATAGTGAGCAAGCACATCCATAGTTCAATCAATCTATTTTTGTGTGAACAGATAAAGAACACATGTGATATACTTAACTCACACTAGCAAGATTTGTTCAATTTTAAAATCCCAAATTGAAATTTGGAGGCAATCTTTTAGAAAATATCACCAAAAGAATTTTGATTCTCAAGATTGTCGTGAAGTGCAAGAGAAGTGCATACACCTTTTAAATGATATTAATTTGTAAAAAAGATTGCAAAACACGAAAAAAAACATGTTCATTTTAAACCTTAAAAGCAACAATGAATTCTTTTTATAGCACCAAGATGAAATGTTTGAAGTTTGTTTGTTCAATTCTTAAATCCAAAACCAACTCTAGTAAGTTCATAAGGTTCTTTTTAATCCTTTGATTGTTCTTTTTAAAACCCAAACAAAAATTATTTGAGTCCTAAAACTGAAGACAACAATATCCTTAAAATGAGATTATAATTATTCCCAAAGTGTTGAAAAACACTTCTCACAATCATGTGATAGTTCCATAAGAAGCCTTCTCTTCATTTCATACTTTCCTTCTTGATCACCTCAACCTACAAAAACTAATTAGCCTATAGAAAATAGAGCTACAAATAGGTTAGAATTCAAAGTTGATCAATATAAAAAGTATATGTCAAAATAAAACCGAAAAGTAACCTTTTACCCAACTCCAACATCACAATCCATGGGGGCGTCACTATTTGGAGAAATCAATGTCGCTCTAGTGAGGTCAGTGTTGCTCTATAGAAAAATAGAGTCGGTGATTGAGTCGCTATTTCTCTTTAGTGTCACTCTTTGGAGTTTGACTAGTCCAGGTTTAGGAGAATCACTTTAGTGTCTCATTTTGAAGTGTAGACAACACTGCTATATAGTGACATTGGACTGATAGTGTCACTTTTTGACCTTCCCAGTGTCACTCTTTCCTGAAGACATAAAAATTTGAAAAAAACAACCAAATTTGACAAAAAATGTTAATTTTGAAAGGTGTACCCTCCTTCTAGCACCAAAATGTGAATGGTTGATCTAGACTTTCTCAAATATCATCAAACAACCTAATGTTAGTCAATAAACAAGTCTAAAACAATCATTCCCCATGCAATTCATTCAAATGCAATGAACAAGAAAACAAAGATAGAATATCAAATGAAAGCTTATTGAAATCTTATTCAAAAAATTCAAACCAACATCCCATAGGGGAATTGGTGCTACTTTGATGTGGAAAGTAGCCCTTTCCTAATTCCTTGCAAACTTTGATGATGAACAATGATGATTGTACTCCTTGATGAAAATTTTCAATAACCTAGCTAAGATTGATGAGAAACTATGAAAACTTGGATGAAATGTTGATGAACTTACTCAAAATATGTAGATAATAATCTTGCATAAAGTTGTGGATCCAAAATCAATAGAGAAGTCTTCCACTTATACAAAAGAGGGATGGAGAAATGGGAATAGAACAATGGAATTGTGCCACTTGTCAACATGCTATTGAAGAGAGGTGGAGCACATTTTGATCTATGTGTATGATAAATGCAATTAGGTGGAGTTTGAAATTCAAAAGATGGCTTGTGGAGGAAAAGTTGAAAGATGAGTTAATGTCAGTTGGCTCAAGAAAAAGGACATGTAAGAGTTATAAATGCCATGTTGGAGGACAAGTCCTTTTGGGAGGGAGATTTCAAATTGATGGAATATTCCAAAGAGATTCCATTTTTGAATGGAAATAGAAGAATTAATAAATCAAACCAATTGATTTATATGTGCAAGTTGCGAAAGCTAGATGATTTAAGGACTAGAGTTAGAGTTAATTAAGATTTAATTAACTTTAGATAGAATTAGTTGATATGACAATTGATTTAGATTTTTAGGTTTATTTAAATCAAATGAGAGGAATGAGAACTTTAGTAATTTAATTAAATAAAGTTTGTTTTATTCAATTAAATGAAGAAAATTAGATTTAAATCAAATAAAGGTTAATTTATTCAATTTAAAGGAGATGACCTTAGGATTTAATTAAATAAAATGATTTGTTTAATCAAAAGATAAACATTAGGATTTGATTAGGTAAGATTGATTTATTTAACCAAAGAGGAATTATGATTTAATCAAATAGAGTTGATTTATTTAATTGACAAAGGAATCTTGGTGAATTAATTAAATAAGGATTATTTAATTAATTGGTTAGTAAAGAAGTGATTTAGGGAGAATTGATGTTAGTAAATTAGGATCGAGTGCATGATATCAATCAAGATAATTTTTCATGTCTACAATAATAATAGTATATTAATGAACTATCATCAACCCCCTACTATATCAAACCATATAAAGAATGCATGATAAAAATAAAAAAATTTGGTCAACATGGAATTGAAGCCTAAATTCCCCCAACACTTTGCATCATCCCCAATTTGTTGAAAATCAATACACATGACAGAGGAAGAATGATGCTACAAATAGAGGAAGTTTTATGACACATAATAATTCCTATATCCAAGCACCTACAAGGGTGACAAGGGTAATCTAGGAACACATAACACAAGAATAGGGGAACACATCACAAAAAACATACACCTAACTTAAAGGTAAAGAAGAGGCACCCCCTAACACTCATAGAACAAGAAATAATTTGCTTCCTAATCTAGATCATTATACGAGGAAGGAAGACAAGCTTGTAGTGGTGGAATGTCAAGGGGGGAACCCTCTGACCCCACTACAACAAGAACCAAGGAAGGAGACTCTTTGGTGTCTCTTCTGCTCAGTTCCTATGGGGTAAAGGTCAACAATTTTAAAAATATTGTTGAAAGGGTTGGGACCTCATCCAAAGAGTTGAACATGCACTTCACAAGAATTCCATGTGTTACCTCAAAGGGCAAGGGAGGTGATGCTTGAGATTCATTGCTAGGGTCACCAAGTAACTCAGGAGTAGTGACAAACTCTAGGGATGTCATAAATTCCTCCCTCACAAGGATGGCACATGCCAATGCAAAGCCACCTTTTGAAGAGGGTGGACTCCTATTTTGACCCCCATTGCTACCGAGACCACCCTCTATTTTTTCTTCATCGAGGGATGCAAGATCCACACAAATGAGGCATAAGGCATGGAGGAGGAGGATAAAACCACAATAAACACCATCAAAGTGTTCAACATTTCCATGAGCTTCAAGAATGACAAGATGTCTAGGAGGTACATCAAGAGAGGGGTCTTGATCGAATGAGAAATAAACACCTACACATTTTTAGGGTTAGGGGAGTTCACACTCACAATAAGAGTCAAAAGTAGAACTGACTTCAATTGAACTAAAATCAAGGGGATGGGAGAGGAGGAAATAGTAGAAGGCCCTAAAATAGGAGTGGTTGGCTCCCCTTCCTTCCTCTACAAAGTGGCATGCTTAGCCATCAGAGCCTTTCACCAATGCTTGCACTCATATGCAAGGAATTTTCTATGACTCTGCGAGCTAAATACTAGAAGTTGAGACAGAACAAAAGGCTCCTACTTAGTCGTCAAAGTTTCTATCATGGTTGTCTCTAGTAGAGGGAGAGACTCTTAGATGGGAGTAGGAGGAAGAGATTGAGCGAGGGGAGTCAATTCTAATGTCTTGATGGTGAACCTCTTCCCACTCACTACCTTGGGGGCAGGAGCGATGGGAGGCCATAAAGATAGATACATAGAGGACCCCCATGAGGACCCTTCCTTCTACCATAAAGATAAGGCCAAGGTCTTGGAAGTAAGGTATAAAGGTCAGATATTCGAATCTTAGCTTTATGCCAAGCCGGTATCATCAGACTTTCCATGCAAAATCCAAGAGCAGAAACCCAAAGCTCCTCTTCAAGAAGGAGGCAAAAGAGGTACCATGAGGACAAGTAGGATTCTCCTTTCCCTTCTAAGAGGAGGAGGCAACTTTCAGTTGCACTAGTAGAGAGGTCACTTTCAGCTGTCCTTTTCCCCTAGTTTTATACTTCACATAATTTTGATAAAGCAAGTCCATTCTAAGAGGGATTCAACCAGCTGGGGTGAGACAAAATGGATCCAATGAATAACCCCCACGGGATACCAATGGTAAATATTTAGTGTCATGCATGACATGTAAAACACCTTCATGGGATAACTTTGAACATTTGTGAATAATAGAAGTGATCCCATTCATAGAAGCTAGCCACAAAATGCGCAACTTCATTTTAAATAGATTAGATTATGGAATAAAATCGAAGTTTGTATCCACAACCCTAGGTCCAACTAGGATGGAAAGGGTTGTGGAGCCATATGGCTTCAGAGAGAGACCATTGTGCATATGCATGGTAGAATTTTTTTCTTCGTATTCCTCCCTTTGCAATGAATTTATCCATAATGTCTCCTCTATAATAACATTCTCTTGGCTTGTGGGGTCAACTAGGACTCCTATTACAATGTTTCCATTGAGGCAAGAAGGAATGTATAGGAGAGAGGGCTTGTTATTCAAGGACAAGTGATGTGAGGTGAATGTCACATCTGGTGAACCAACTGCAAGTTGCGAGGGAGAAGTAACCAAGACCATGTTTACATATGTTGATGGTTGAAGAGAAGCATCAGAGTAGTCAATGATCAAGTTTTCAAAATGAGATGGAAATGGGTTCGTGTAAATCTGTAACTCACTATTGGCCTTCACTACCAATTTATTTGTATTTTGTGTCTTCCTATTGAGATAGATGGTACCGTCATCGATGTGATCCGGTATCTCATGATGTAGGCACATACAATGCTCAGTATCGTGCCCATTAACTCTATGGTATTGGAAAAAAGCATTCACGTCATACCAATCAGGATAAGGTTCCTTTAAAGGTCAAGGGTTTTCTAAAGTTATAATCTTATCCTTCAACAATTTTTGTAAAATGGAAGAGTAATATTTTGCTAGTTTTGTAACCTTCTGGTTGTGTCTGAGGTTGTGATCATTAGTCATAGTGACTACATTTGTAACAAAGTTTCCTTTTCTTGAGATGGACACAATAGAATTTCCTTCTGAACGGAAGCATGAAGAAGGCCCCCAGAACTAAACTACCATTTGTTGATACTCTCACAATGTGGTACACAGATGCATAAAGGAAGGGTATTTCATTAGGGAAAACTTCTCCTGCCAGGCTCACTATAGGTTGTCTATGAACACCTTCTACACATCAAAGTTAGGAAGTGAATATCATATCTATGTAAGAACACTTGGTATCATGCTATGAAGTTAGTTATCTTCTCGTTACCTCCTTGCTTACACTAGACAAGATCTAAGAAGGTCATCTTTAGACTAATATTAGCCATGAACAGACAAAGAAACTAGTTAATAAGTTGATCAAATGAGAATATAGAATTATCAGGCAAGGAATAGTACCACTCGAGTGTTGTGTCCTTGAGAGATCAAGAAAAAAGTTTCACCATCAAAGCATCATGATGAAAGAAATTTGTACACATGGAATTAAAGGTTGACACATGTTTCTATAGATCCCCTTTACCACCATACTATTCAAACTTAGTGTTGATGCCTAAAGTTACTAGGCACATAGCCTTATGGGAAACTTAGTTAATGAGGGGACCAATTGTGATAAACTAAGTAACCTTCGGGTTTTAAAGAAGTTGGCTCTTCGATGTATTAGGGGGTGAAAAGGAAAAAGGGAGCAAATATATTAAAATAAAATATAATATAAGGTGATGCTCCAAGACTTAATTAAATAGGCATGGGAAATCTTCCTTTCAGATGATATTTAAGGGTCCATTCAACAATTTGCAAGCCTAAAAATAACATAAAGCATAGATAAAATTCTTAAGAAATTAATCAAACAGCATAATATGACTTCCATATGCATTCACTAAACAAGAAGAGTACAAACATGATTTGAACAACAAAATTATATTGAAATTATGAAAGTTTTGATGATAAACTACTCGTTACAACAATACTAGTACAATATAATGTTTTATCAATTAACCAAGAAAATAGAAAGGCCAAACAAATTGGCACTATCCATTAGTCTTAATACAATAATATTAAAACAATACAAAGGTTGAGAGTCTTTTTATCTATTTTCTTTGTATTTTTTTAACCCTTTTACAAAGAGATTGAGTAGTATATATAGATCCTTCTACTTCTTGAAAGATAGATAATAGAAAATATTCCCCAACCACAGGTCATGCCGTCCGTCACAATGATTTTCCAAAACCAACACAACAAAAAGATTCTGAAATGTGGCATTCGGTTGCCTCAAAAAAAGTGCACCCTTCTTCAAATGATGGATGCGGTCTAAAAGCGAAAGCAACAAAAATCTATTGTAGACATGTGTCAACTACCCAAAGAGTTGGTTAAGACATGTGGCATAGAGGTGGGGCCTCTCATTCTTCCTTCCTTCCTCTGAGACTGAAATCCCCACAAAGGTGACACATGGTATAGTTTTTGCTTCAAGTGTTGACTGCAAGGTCCACCAAAAAGGTGCCCACAGAGAATGCAACATGGCACATGGGTGGAGCTTAGTGAAGAAGCAAGGGAAAAGAGTTCCCAAATGTGTGCATAGCTGACACGTGGTATAGGAAAATGAAAGTGCTACCTAAAGGGGCCCAAAAATATGCAACATACAAAGCGTAGGATAGGGCTATGCAAAACCAATACTATCAACTTAGAGGGAGCTTTAAGGATTATTAAATCCATAGCTTTTGGCAACTAATAGGGGCATCTCGGCTGTAGAATGAAAACCCAAAAAACCTAGATCAAATACTAGAGCCCTATCCATTGGGAAATATTCAGAGCTTTGAAAGGGAATTCTACAAAGGCAACCAATTAGCCTTGGAGGGCATTGATAAGGCATGTAGATGCTCTTGCACCTCATGTAGATGGATAATTTCCTTAAACAAAAATTCCATGGAGATGCTGGTCCCATACTCAAGTTGGAAAAGTAGTCATGCTATCTGATGGATGGCACTTTCAAAATCCATTGTTGTGGGGGGTTGATTGAGTGATTGGAAAGCAGATAGATCTTGTTGTTTTTCCTTGATCCTTGCAGCAATATACTCCACTATGGCCACTGATTGGTTAGAGAGAAAGGGGGAGGTCAAGCCCATCTGGGTCAATTGGGAGAATTGTATCTGCATATTTTTCATAGTGTAACTTAGTATGATCGAGCAATTCTTCGCTTGAAGGATCACTGCATGATAGTGGATGAATTCCTTTACCCCTTTGCAGCCAATCTTTGGCCATTTATTCCTACCCTCGCCAAATCCACATTTAGCACTATATACAATTTTCCTAGAAATTGATCATCCTTGGGCACCTTTTCAATGATGAATTGTGGGACTTGCTCAATGGTGCCACTCACCTCCCTACTTAAATTTGCCACATCCATCAAGAATTGTAGTGTGGTGTTAGGGACAAATAAAATGAATTGAATTTCTCCCAGTAGGATACATATAAATGCTGAGCCACCAAAAGGAGATCCAATTGAGGAACAAATGGTTGGGAAGGAATTTTGAAAAGCTTTATTTCAACCTCCTTTGACCTGATTTCTTCCATCAGCTCATCAATTTTCTTGTTTGATTCATTGAGTCATTCTTATAGAGTTGTCAACTCTGTATCTTTGCTTCTCAACAACTCCTCGGCTTGGCTATGGTTTTTGTGTTACTTCTCTAGGGAGACCTTCATTTCTTCAACCTCCTTTTCAAATTGAACCCGTTGGTTCTAAAGCTCCATATCCTTTTGCTACATCTCTTGTTCCAATCGAGCTTGCTGATCTTGAAGCTCTCTATTTTTCTCTCAGGCTTCCTTCTCTACTTGATTCAAACACTCTTGAAGTTCTCTATTTTCCTACTAAAGATTAGTAACCAAGTTGGGATCCCCTGATTGGTGTATACACCTAAAAATGATCATCACCTTTAATTAATTAAATACTAGCTATTTGATTAATATTCTAACTACGTATAAATAAATTCTCAATTTATTTATATTGTTCACCCTTCTCTAATTCTCTAAATCTAAAAACATATTCTTCTAAATTAATTAAATAAACAAGGTTCCCTA
Organism: Sequoia sempervirens; assembly: GCA_007258455.2. Taxonomy (NCBI): domain Eukaryota; kingdom Viridiplantae; phylum Streptophyta; class Pinopsida; order Cupressales; family Cupressaceae; genus Sequoia; species Sequoia sempervirens. Next base: position 113,720,613 of record VDFB02193867.1, on the reverse strand, counting down.
AACTTGTTTTATTTAATTAATCTTCACTAAATCCAATTAGGAATTAGAGCACATTTCTACAACTTTTTGTGCCACCTCACCAAGGTCACTTGAAAATAAATAACTCTAATTTTTAATTACAATTATCTTCAACTCATTCTAAAAACACATGGCTTATTCCTCCCACACTTCTGCCAATTTTGGAGCACATGACTTATTCTTCCTACACTTCCACCGATTTTGGAGCACATGACTTATTCCTCCCACACTTCCACCAATTTTGGAAGCACATGGTCTTCTCTTCCCACACTTGAATCTTCCATAAAAATGGCATGTTGCTCATTGGTAAAGAGATTATTCCATCCAAATGGCATGTTGTCCTTGGCCAAGGGGACAACATCTTGATTCTCTTCATCTTCACCAACCATTTTTCTTATTCAAATCTAGACCATTGATTATTGCTAACTCACTATATGCTTGGAAAAGACTATAAATACAACCCTTGGGCCTTGTATTTTGGATCCATGTTTGAAGTAAAGTTATCATACAGGTTTATCATTGGACCTTGGGAGAATTTTGGATTCTTATAGCTAGTTTTATTTAATTAATCTTCACTAAATCCAATTAGGAATTATAACACATTTCTACAACTTTTTGTACCACCTCACCAAGGTCACATGAAAATAAATAACTCTAATTTTTAATTAGAATTATCTTCAACTCATTCTAAAAAGCACACGACTTATTCCTCCCTCACCTCCAACAATTTTGGAGCACATGACTTATTCTTCCCACACTTCCACCAATTTTGGAGCACATGACTTATTCCTCCCACACTTCCGCCAATTTTGGAAGGACATGGTCTTCTCTTCCCACACTTGAATCTTCCATCCAAATGGCATGTTGCCCATTGGTCAAGAGATTCTTCCATCCAAATGGCATGTTGTCTTTGGTCAAAGGGACAACATCTTTATTCTCTTCATCTTCACCATCCATTTTTCTAATTCGAATTTGGACTGTTGATTATTGCCACCTCACTATATGATTGGAAAAGGATATAAATACAACCCTTGGGCCTTGTATTTTGGATCCAAATTTTAAGTTAAAATGTAGGTTTTATCATTGGAGCTTGGAGAATTTTGGAATCTTATAGCTAGTTTTTAGATCATGTTTTTCTTTGCATTTACATCTTCGCTTTAAATCTTGCTTCATAGTTGCATTTTATCATCCATCTTGCATCATAGTTGCATTTTAGATTAGTTCATTTTAAGTTTGCAATTGAGCATATGGAGTATCATCTTAGTGATTTTTTAGTTTTTATTTGAGCATATGTAGAATCATGCATAGATCATTCTAGTTTATTACCATAGCATCCACCTCCACTTGTTTACTTATTATAATCACCATCATGCCTTCCTCATGGAATTCATCATCATTGTTTGCATATAGTTTCATGTAGGAATTTAGTTGGCTTGCATGTTGAATACCAATCTCATTTCTTAAGTGTCATTCTAATATCCTTTGTGCACATAAAAATATGAGGGCCAAAAGGTTAAAAGAATCATTAAGAATAGAGGACAATTAGACATTCTTGAAAGATTTAGTTTTTTGCAAGTTAGAATGACTTGTTTTCTTTGAATCTTTAATATAAATCATTTAATTAAGGTATGTTTTGGTACTAAATTTTCACATTTCACACACACAAAATGGTGACAACTATGGGGCCTTGCCCCATTTATTACTAATATGCTTGAAAATTTGTGCTCACAGGTTCGAACATGAGCCTTTTGGAGCCTCATGGAGCCTCTTGCACTCATTTCAGAGCCTCTTGGAGCCTCTTGCACTCATATTAGAGCCTCTTGGGGCTTCTTGAACCTATTTTGGCACCTTTTTCACCTATTATGTGCCTTTGGTCTCTATTTTGGTGCCTTTTTCTCATTCTATGGTGCCTTTTGCATAATTTTGGGCTACTCTATCTTTGTTCTGACGCCTTTTGTCTCTGTTTTGGCACCTTTGGTGTCTGTTTTGGTGCCTTTGGTCTCTATTTTGGCACCTTTTTCTCATTCTATTGGACCTTTTTCATAATTATGGGCTGATCTATCTCTATTTTGGCACCTTTGTCTCTATTTTGGTGCCTTTTGTCTCGATTTTGGTGCCTTTTGTCTCTATTTTGGCACCTTTTGTAGTTTCCAAAGGCTAATACTTTGTGTTGTTGTTTTTAAGGTTTCTTAAAAACACTTTTCAAAGATATTCTTATCAAACTATTGACATATTGCATGGGCTATAAGTGATTTACTTGGTTTCCTTTTGGTTAAGATAGGAACATAGCTTAATTAAAAGGTTAACAAACATCATGTTTCCTTTTGGTTAAGTTAGGAACATAGCTTAATTAAAGGGTTAATGAACCTCATGTATTTTGTGCTTAATGGATGGTAGGCATATTCTCTCCCCTTAACTGGGTGACCAAAAAGCTAGACCAACTCACTTTTTCTATGCAAGTGTGAGTTGAGTATATTGCATGTGTTCTCTTTATTCATGTGGAATAAATATTAATCAAACTATGGGTATACTTGCTTTCTTTTGTTTATCTTAGAGGGGTTTGCCTTGTGGGAAAAAGTAATCACCCAAGGGAATGACCCAACTAGTAACATGCTAAAGCCAAGTGCATTTCTAGCCCATATATAAGTGTGGATACTGGAACAAAGGCCAGTATCACGAGGTTGGTTCCGATGAGAAGGGAAAAAATGGTCTCTCATCACATGGATCAACCCCCATGAATGGAAAGTCCTTACTAAAACCCTTATTGTAGTTTGTATGAAGCCTTTATCTATTCTTTGGTGCAGCAATGGTCATTGTGATGACATCCACATTCTCGCAATTCTTAGTAGAGATGAAAAATATGCCATGGGAGATTCATAGGTATTGATGCTTGGATGTCCCAAGAAGTGAGTGCTATGGAGGGGAGCCAGTGGGGTAAAGCATCTAGTCATCCACTAAGAATAAGTGTGGTTGGGGTAAAACCCGTGTGGAATCCAAAAGAATACAGTCTTTCACAACATGAGGAGTGTACATTGCTTGATGTGTCTTTATCAAAGTGTTTTCAAAACAAACAAAATGTCACATATCAAAGGTGAAAACCCTAATTCAAAATTTCATTTAATAGTGAAACAACCAAGTCTCCCAATGAAAAATTAGGAAAACCAATCAAATTTTTAAAGAAACTTTCAAAAAAACAAGTCTAAACTTGTTCTGGTGCCTTTTGTCTCTGTTTTGGTACCTTTTTCTCATTTTGTGGCACCTTTTGCACATTTTTTGGCACTTTTTGTCTCTGTTCTGGCACCTTTTGTAGAACACAAATTAGTGACCTAGGTTCATCTCTTGTCTGACAATTAGTCTCATCTTGGGAATCATCAGAAGTATTCAACCAATCCTTAGGTAAAATAGAGTCTAAACATGTGTGTTACCAAATGATTTCACAAAAGATTAAAATTCAGAAACCAAAGTCCAAACCACTTAGTCCAAAAGAACACCAAAAATGTCTTTCAACACTTTACAAATTTAGAGAGAGGTTGACCTTTGATTTCTACAAAAGAGCTTGCTAGAACAATCCTAAATTATACATCTTTTACTATTGTGAAAATCCAAGAGTTTTCCAAAGGTTTGAGTACCTCGTTTAAGAAGAAAATTTACCTCTAGTTTCGCAATTTGAACTAAAATTTTGAAACTTTCCCAAATTTCAAGATCATTCCTTAGATACCCTAGAATTCAAACTTGTTAAAACTAACTTCTACAAGTGGAACTTTCTAACCTATACCAAGATCTAACATCACAAAGTACCAACATCATCAAATTTATCACACCTTTGATTATTAATCCTCGTTTCATCATTAGGATTTATCATCCTCTCATCATGAAATGAAGCTATATAGTCAAATCCAACCTAGTTTCATTAGAATTTGTCATTCTATTTTACTTAGTTGTAATCCTTGGTATGTATCCAAAACCTAGATCAAAGTTTAGTCTAAACTATAAAACTTGTATTCCCATTCAAACAAGGTTACAAAAATGAAAACTGAATGAAAAATGACTTGAAAATCAAAACATTTAAACTCCAACCATTGAAACTGCGATCATTGAGACTCAAAACACCGAAACTCAAAATAGTGAAACACAAAACACCATGGCAGAGGCTGAAGAGAATCCTTTTCATAGACTCAACAACATTGATGGAGAAGAAATAATTGAAGAAGATATCCAACATGTTGAACATGAATCCAATTTCCACAAGTGTTTAGATAATATTTTTGAAAGAAAAGGGTAAAAATACCTCCTTATGCTAGCCAAACAAGGTGCCAAATTACCAAAAGAATTTGATGTGAATCAATTGAAAGAACCTCCTAAAAATCCTGAAACAGTACACATGATTGCCCTAACTCAACAAATGATAAATCTCCAACAACAAATTCTTGACATGCAAAGAGGAACCTTGAAACAATACTTGCTACAAGACATTTTTCTTTACCTATTTGATGAAAGTATCCACATGATACCCTTTCCCAAACATTGTGAATTCCCTAAGTACAACAAATATAATGGAAAAATCGATCTGATAGACCATGTGAGGGAATTTAGGACCATGAGTCTTGACTTTTCATATGAGGAAACATATTTGATGAGATTATTCCCAAGAAGCTTAGGTGGACATTGTCTTGACTAGTTCTCTAAACTCACCCCACCAATTAACACCTTTGAGGAATTGGTCAACAAATTCATCACCCAATATTCATCCAACAACCAACATGACATCACCATGAAAGATCTGTGTAACCTAAAACAAAAGAAGGGTGAATCATTCCTTGTGTTCTTGCAAAAATGGAGAAGGTTATTTGCACAATATTTTTGTCTTGTACCCAAAAAGGAAAAGATAGAAATCTTTATTGACAACCTCAATGATGAGATGAGTTATAGCTTGGAATTGCAATGTCCGCCAACCTTCAGAAAATTTATTGAAAACAGGATTAAAATTGAAGAGCTTTAGTCAAGAGAGGATTCATCAAAATATACAATAAAAAGTACTCATCAAACTCCTCCAACAATTACAATAGTGGTGATAAACCCAAGTTTTGGAAACACAACAATAATGTTGGTAACAATGATGCTTCAGCTAAAACACAAAATGCAAAACCCGTATTCTATTTGACAACCACTACCACCAAAACCAATAAAAACAATATCCCAAACAATAATGAATCTAAACCAACTTCAACCTCATACAAAATACCATCATCAAATCGAAGGTTCACACCTTTGGGACAATCCTTAGAATCAACATTGAAAGAGCTTCTTGAAGCCAAGGTTATAACGTTACTGGAGGTATGAGATTAGAACCCACATGTTAAACCACCATGGTGAAATGAGGCCCATTTTATGTGACTTTAAAAGGAACAAAGGACATAAAACCAATGATTGCATACAATTGAAACATTTAGTGCAAGATTTGATTGATAACAAGACAATATTTGTAGAGGGACCTCAAACAAACAATGATCATGGAGCATTTAAGAACCCTCTACCAAACTACGAAAAGGGGGAATCCTTTTCAACTAAAACTAAAGGAAAGAATGTAAACTATGTATCTAATACTATTTTTCTTAACATTTCTGCTATTGGTAATCCAATCAATGATAAAAAAAGCATTATACTAGATGATTCGAAAGTTTTCCAATCCCAAACTATTGCAGGACATGTGACCACACCTCATTGCCTATCATTTACTGAAAAAAATGATGCATCATTCACCCATCCCAATAATGCTCCACTTCATATTGAGGTTTTGATCCATAAATGTCTAGTCAAACACGTTCTAATAGATGGGGGAGCTAGTTTAAATATCTGCTCTTTAAAGTTTATACATGCCTTGGGATATTCAAAAAATGTAATAGACTCCAATAAAAAGATTACCATGAAGGGATATGATGCAAGAGAGTGCTTATCTAAAGGATCATTTAATCTACCAATCAGAATTGGCCCTATGGTGAAAGATGTGGTTTTCCAAGTCCTTGATCTCCCCTTGACCTATAATATCCTCCTTGGAAGACCATGGATACATGAAATGCAAGCAATTTCCTCTACGTGTACCATCAATGCTTGAAATTTTCTCACGATTGAGTTGAAATCACAATACAAGGAGATCCTAATTCTTTCATGTCTAGCCATAATCAAAGTCCTAAAGCTAAAATCACCATCCCTAGCAATTGTGAATCATCCTCCCCTCAAATAAATGTTGATCATGAATTCGTTAATACATCCACTCTAGTCACTACAATATCAAACCCTAAAGTCCAAATTCATGATCTAGGATGTGGAGAATACCATTTGGATAAGTTGCTAATAAATGACACTGCTACTATTGTTGAAAAAGGTTAGACTTCCAACAATGATATTGATACTACTACATAAGAAATATGAAAAAGATGACCATGCTAGGATTGAAACCTTTTCGGATCCTGATGATACACCTACCCTTTCCATATCTAGCTACACACAAGCTTTTGATACCTATGATAACCCCCTGTTTGGCCAGGATATCTATGATAACCCAATTATTGACCATGATCCTACTGAGGATATCCAACCATCCTTCCATCACACTTGCCCTGGGCTAGGTTACGATCTCCTAATGTTCCCTCTATCAAGTCATCTTGCCAAATCACTAAGGACGTGCAAGCCTCCATTAATGTTAGTAGTACCAAAAGGATATTATCAAAGATTCCATTGATGGCATCACCACTCCCACTTCATTCATCTCACCCACATCCATCCACCTTGTAGACATGGATCAAATAGTATGATCTAAAGAAAATATAAAGGAGGAAAATTAGAAATCAAAGGTAAAAATTCTTTTTTCAAAAGGAGATTCAAAATCAAAAGAAAGCTTGCCATGAAAGAAAAATCAAGAGAAGTCCCTTAGCCAAAATAAAAAGCTATTAGACAAATCAAAAAAAAAAAGGATCAAGCCAAGTCCCTTAGCCAATACAAAAAGCTATTGGACCAATCAAAAAGAAAGAAAGATCTAGACAAGTCCCCTAGCCAAAATAAAAAGCTACTAGACAAATAAAAAGTTAAAGTAAAAAATAAAAGCGAGTAAAAGTTGATCTCCAAACATGCCTCTCCCTCAAAACTACTTGGGGGCATCTATCAAAGAAGAAAATTAGAGAAAGAACTTGTTGATTCACGGTCTACATCCATGTCACTCATACCACATATTCCCTTCCACCCATCCATGTTCACATACCTTTCATATCATTACACTTCCATTGGTGATGTCTTTTAATGCATCTTTGATGGTGATCCCTTCATGTACTTTAACTCATCAATTTCCCAAGCTCCTTTTTGTCTAAAGCTTGATGGCCCATATAGTGTGCACATTAGGGATCCTATCATAACCTATTTCATCTATCACCTCTATCATCCATCATATTTTCCACTCATGTTATTCATTCCAATCGGGTCCTTTCATCTAGCATGGTCATTCACACAAGATCGAGGCATCGTCACAACAGTCTTTGGATCAGGAGTATATTAGTTGTCCACACCAAAAGAGGATTTGTTTGATGAACCCCTCAACAACCTACATATCCAAAAGTTTTACACTTGAATCATCCAAGTGCATTGGGGAAAAGGTCCTAAATATACCAAAAACATCAGAAAATGTCTTGAAAAAATGGTTTCGTTGATGAAAACCTAGAAAATAGGTGTCTTGGTAACAACAAAAAAATTAAAAACTGAGAAAAATACAAAAAAGGTGAAAAATCAAAAAGATCAAAAAAATCATAAAATTTGAAAAAGTGCAATAAAAACAAGTAGTGAAAACCTAGCAATAGGCGCTATTTGTGATAAGTTATCTTTTCCATCTATTTGAGGATACCAACCATTCACTTTTGCCATCCATCTACCTATCCTTTGAAAGAACCATGTACATATTCTGGCATTGTGGTCGTGTCTCACCCTAGACTGGGGGAAAAATCTTGAACTCATTGGGGGCAACAAACTTTGAGCTTGAACCAATAGACAAATAGTAGTAAGAAAAATGCAGCAAAAATAATGATTAAAACACAACCCAACATTGAACATGAATCACCATCAAAAGCACATCAAACATCCATATCACATCAAAATCCAAAAATAGGTTAAAAGTCAAAAAATAAAAAAATGGAGTCGTCTTGTCAAACTACATGGTCTCTGCGTGTACAAAGTAGGTAAGGATAATCTTTGATAAGCCCCTGAGACCCCTAGGATAGGTCTTTAGGTTAGGTTCTTGGTCAAAATCTTAGAAAGCACCTAAAAATTAGAAAATCCAAAAATCCAAAAAAATAAAAAAATCAAAAATAAAATCAAATCTAAAGGATGATGCTCTTCTAAACCATGGGTTTATCACGTTAAACATATATGTTCAATTATTGTATTTTTATTTTTGTTATCATATCTCTGGAGCCCCTCGATGATGTATTGAACTAGAGGAGCATGGAAGGAGTATGATTTTTCTTTGTCTATCTGTGAGTTGACCATTATTACTATGCAAATTGTCATGGGACGTGTTGTAAAAAGTATCACTAATGAAATTCTAAATTAGCATAGGAAAAATATTAACTCTTGTCTATTTACATAAGCAATACTCAAGTCATCTCGGTTTAATTATACTTATATGCTTGTGTTAACTTGCACTATCAAACATCATGGAAGTAGTTCTTAGGTCATCATGGTCTAAATGTACCATTGATGCTTGTACTAACTTTCAAAATTTTAAAGGCCCAATGATGATAAAAAGCATGAAAAATTGACTGTTACGAATGACAACTTTTGCATATGAGATCTGCATGTTTAAAGTAGATTGCATCCATGTTAGTTTGCATTTGTAAATATGGGATTTCCAAAGTTGCAACAATGATGTTATTTCTCACAATAATTGATTGAGTACACTTGACATTGCCAAAAACACATCATTTTCATATAGTTACACATCACTTGCATTATCATCAATTAGAGAACATTCTCATTTAGTTGCATATCACTTACATTATGAAACATTACAACATCACTCATCTATTCATGCATCACATCATAATATTTGCATCAGAAAACACAAAAAGACATGGATCGCATCTCATTTACATAATCAAAATCATTTCATTTAGTGGCATTAGGGAAGTGGTTCACTAAGCTTAAATGAGTGAGTCTCTTCATATTTCCAAATGAATTGGAAAATATGTCAGGTTTTGTGAATCTTAATTTAACAAAGAATCAATTGACGAAAACCTTCCCATAACTCTTGGAAGGTGGATAGATTCACTCATTTACACTTAAGACCTTAGAACACAATCATCTGCATATCATTTGCATAATATAATCATCATTCAACATTACAACACATCACCCATCATTTACATAATCATTATATCTCATTACCATTACATCGATACATAATCAATATAAACATCATCATTTCATCCATCATACATTCATTTATTCATTGCATCACTTATTTGCATTAGAAAAGAACAAAAACATAAAATGCATCACATTTCATTGGCATAATAGAATATATCACATACATCATATGGACATCATTCATAAAGCATCATAGAATCATAACACATTAGTTGCATCATCATTTGCATCCATAACATATCATATCATCTTATAGAACATCACATAGCATCATAATAGAAAGTAAATGCATCCATCATTATCATCATCATCATCACTACATATCATATAACCTCAAAATGATGTCAAAGTGTACAAATATATCCAAAGGTATAAAGAGATACATCAATATCAAAACTGGCAGTGTATCATAATGTCTTAAATCAAGAGGTACATCATCAATGTCTCAACTGAATTAGTGTGTACATTAGGTCTCAGTACATCATCAAGTCTCAGTACATTAATCAATCCTATATTGGGGCATATCAATCAATCAGAGAAGTCAAACCACATCGCCCAATCAAATCTGAATCTTCCTGCACTAGATGTGAAAATCCTCCTATGATCATAACATATCACAAATCAACAATCTTATCAGTCAATCAATCAAATCTAATCAGCTCTTATGAGACTTTGACAAATGTCATGAGCATCTACCATTGATCCTCACCTATCATGAGGTCAATCATCAAATAAATTCAACCTCTCCTATCATGAAGTTCCTCAATCAATTTAACATTGCCTATCATGAGGTTCATCAATCAAATCAACCTTGCCTATCATGAGGTTCATCATCAATCTATCATTGATCCTCGCCTATCATGAGGTCAATCATCAATCTATCATTGATCCTTTCCTATCATGAGGTCAATCATCATCATCCTACCATTGATCGTAACCTGTCATGAGGTCAATCATCAACTATCACATCAACATCATCAAATCAATTGGTTGAATGCAATCATCAAACATCAAACACAAGAAGGAAACATAAGGCATCAATTAATCACTTGGCAGGCTCAATCTTCTATATCGAGAGATAAATCGATGAAATATCCTTAAAATTCCAAAATTCATTGATTTATCTCTCAAGGGGGCATATATCTGGCATAACCTGAAAATCACCATTCGAGGCATCAAAAAATTTATGGGCATCGCTATCAAATTTTTCTTTAAAGCAACATGTAAACACATTACTTCAAAGAGGGGAAAAATGTATACATGTAAAAATAGTCATCACCTTTAATTAAGTAAATACTAGCTATTTGATTAATATTCTAACTACATATAATTAAATTCTCAACTAATTTATATTGTTCACCCTTCTCTAATTCTCCAAATCTAAAAAAAAATATTCTTCAAAATTAATTAAATAAACAAGGTTCCCTAAACTTGTTTTATTTAATTAATCTTCACTAAATTCAATTAGGAATTAGAGCACATTTCTATAACTTTTTGTGCCACCTCACCAAGGTCACATGAAAATAAAAAACTCTAATTTTTAATTAGAATTATCTTCAACTCATTCTAAAAAGCACATGGCTTATTCCTCCCACACTTCCACCAATTTTGGAGCACATGACTTATTCTTCCCAGACTTCCACCAATTTTGGAGCACATGACTTATTCCTCCCACACTTCCACCAATTATGGAAGCACATGGTTTTCTCTTCCTACACTTGAATCTTCCATCCAAATGGCATGTTTCCCATTGGTCAAGAGATTCTTCCATCCAAATGGCAAGTTGTCTTTGGTCAAGGGGACAACATCTTAATTCTCTTCATCTTCACCATCCATTTTTCTTATTCAAATCTAGACCATTGATTATTTCCACCTCTCTATATGCTTGGAAAAGATTATAAATACAAGCCTTGGGCCTTGTATTTTGCATCCACATTTGAAGTAAAGTTATAATGCAGGTTTTATCATTGGAGCTTGGAGAATTTTGGAGTCTTATAGCTAGTTTTTAGATCATATTTTGCTTTGCATTTATATCTTATCTTTAAATCTTGCTTCATAGTTGCATTTGATCATCCATCTTGCATCATAGTTGCATTTTAGATTAGTTCATTTTAAGTTTGCATTTGAGCATATGTAGTATCATCTTAGTCATTTTTAGTTTGCATTTGAGCATATGTAGAATCATGCATAGATCATTCTAGTTCAATACCATAGCATCCACCTCCACTTGTTTATTTATCATAATCACCATCACCCCTTCCTCATGGAATTCATCATCATTGCTTGCATATAGTTTCATGTAGGAATTTAGTTGGCTTGCATGTTGAATACCAATTTCGTTTCTTAAGTGCCATTCTAATAGCCTTCATGCACATAGAAATCTAAGGGCCAAAAGGTTAAAAGAATCATTAAGAATAGAGGACAATGAGACATTCTTGAAATATTTAATTCATTGCAAATTAGAATGACTTGTTTTCTTTGAATATTTAATATAAATCATTTCATTAAGGTTTGTGTTGATAATAAATTTTCACATTTCACACACACACAATTGGAAATTTGCAAGTTCCTCCTAGAGCCCGGGCTTTTTAGCCTACGCTTGTTGAGACATTCATACAATTTCAATGTTCTTAGCCTTTTCCTTCTTCTATAGGATCTCCACTCCTTTAAAATTCTCAAGCTCTTCTTCCCTCTTCTTCAGTTGATGACTATGCTTCAAAAATTATATAGTCACAACTTTGTGAGTTTCCTCCATCAACTCAACTTTGTCTTGTGGTTGGGCTGAGTGTAGATCGATACCTACGGCATGGATTGTATAATCCTCAGGTTGCACTTTCCCTTGATTTTTTATGGTGTTGTGTGACATAGTTTTAAACATTATTGATCCTTGATTCTCATTAAAGAGGGTCTACATGAATGGCTCGACAAATTTTGCGGCATCTTTTTCCTTTCTTTTTTGGGTTCTTCTAGCCCACACTACCTTAGTCATGGAAATTTTCCCAAAAAATTTCTACTAGTGATCTAAACTATTTTCTGAGAAAGGGTGCATTGGGAAGAAGAGAAAAATGGAATGAAATCATCATGAACTTAGATGAGATCTTCTTTGGTAGAGTTAGCATCAATGGGGAGAAAGGGGGAATGCTATGCTAGGCTCCAATTTGGGAAGTGACAGAAGGACTCATAAAGGGTGGTGGCAGTAGTGGAGATGCAGAGGCCACCATCTATTGGGAAAGTTGAGTCAAATTCGATGTGGTGGAAGAAAAATGGTTTGCAATAGAGCATTCAAATTGGGCCCTGAAAAAATATGGAACAAAATATAGGGGATTTAAAGTTGCCTATCCAATGGGGGAAAATGAAGACTAAAAAGAACCTCCCACTGGCGTAGAAGCATAAAATGATAGGTCAACACTTGAAGTATTTAGAGATGTGAATGCAATAGGATTAACCAAAGAATAAGATGTGAGAAGAAGGGGAGAGAAAGATACCTGATTTGTTGAAGACTTTGATCCTTGGCTCGTTGTAGGTACTTGCAAGCTTTCTCCTAGAGTGGCATCAATTGAAAGCCTCTTCTCGAGTGGATAATTGTCCATGTTTATGACCTCTTGAGATTGTTGGGCTGCCCTGGGTCTCTTAGTAGTCCATATAGTGCATGGTAGTGTTGCCACCACATGGGATGCAGTTACTTGTGCACTCAATGGAGTTTCGTAGGGTTGTTTCGCTACTTCTCCATCTCCTAGTATTTGGGCCTTCTTTTCCTCTCTTTCTCCAAATATTGTAACTGATTCTTCTTGATCCATTTCCTTATCATCCTCAGCATGAGTGTCATCATGCTCTCTATTCTAGAGATCATCAAATCTATCATCCATTTTTGGCTCCTAGAATTTGGCATCAACAAATTTTGTCTCTTGCCAATAAATCTAGAAGTGAGCATCTTATTGTCACTCCACTGGTGGTTCTTGGTCAATTAATTATAGAGGGTGGCCCCAGTTTTTCACTTGTCATTGGTATTTTCCATGGTGGCCTTCCCGACTCCATGGGAATATAGGCCAAGTCTATAAAGAGAGTATGGTTCCCCGTGAGCAAACTTCATTGAGCTTCCCAGTAGGGCCAAGATCTATGAGTCACTTTGACATTTAGATCCACTAAGTCATCATTGGGATTATATATGCATTTGTCACAAATCAATACTAGCCCCATATGAGCAAGCTTCATAATTAGTAGACCTTATTTTTGTTTTTTCTCCATTATTATTGTTCCAAAGCTTAAGGGGCATTTGAAAAAGCCTATCTTATTTCTTCCACCACAATTTTTTTTCTATAATTGCCAGTTGCCTAAACACCTCAAGGTCCAACACCTTATTTTTCACACAAAATACAAGCCGAAATGGTTCCTCAGTAACACCATGCATCCTAACAAATGAAAAATCCTCTCTAAGGAACCAATCACAAGGAGGGACAAAATCTTGCATCCATCTCACTTGCTTAGCAAAGAAATGATAATAACCAATCTCACCCCCTTATTAAAATATTGCAATATGGGAGTCAAGAAAGACTTAGAAAATCCATAATAATCATGGGTCACAGAAAGGAGATGGGTCCAAATAGAAACTAGCTTTCTCACCCCACTTTCATTAAAGATAGACAAACCCATATGTTTTTTAAAGAAATCAAGGTTTTGGTGTAAAAAGATATGAGAAAGAAAAGAATAAAACCTGAATCTATACTGTGTGTGATACTCCTTGAATTGGTTTAGTATCTCCCAAATAATGGCCTCTGCAAAGTCATACCAAAATAGGGTATGTGGTTTTCTTAAGTAAAAATTCAAACCCATTTGAAACTCATGCACCTCTTTGTCACTATTCAGGACACAAACAAAAGGTAACATAGAGAAGACATCTTACATGTTTGAGTTGAAACCATTGTTCTTGATCGGAAACTATGGTGGGCGCTTATCTTCCTTCAGCCTATTTGTTTCATAATTGTAAAAACTTAGAGCATGGGTTATGGTCTTCCAGAATTTATCAATTTGGTTCACAATGAATCTCACAAGCGCTTGTCCAATATGCCTTGTATGGATACATAGCATATCCTAAATATCATCGACGATAACCACTACTCTCAAGTTCCAACCTTCTATGATGCTTGTAACTGAGTTGAAATTTTGAGCACATTCATGAACCAAATCCTAGAAGTGATGCACCAAGGGAACCATATACTGTGGAAATCATAGAGCCACAACTTGTATGCCAAAGACTCTTGGTCATTAGCCTTCTTCGTTATTTCATAGGTTGCCTCCCTAAGACTCTTAGGGTTGGTCTTGAGCTCAGGATCATAAATATTATCCCATCCTTCTACTATCTGGACCTTGTTCCTATGGGCAGTCTTCTACATGACCCATGTGTGAGGCCATTTTGGCTTTTCCAGCATCCTAGGCAAGGTATAAGAAATCTCACTAAAAACATGGGCCATTGACATTGTCAAGATGGCATCTTCTAAGATTTTGACTACCCCTTCTTGTGCTACCATCTTAGGATTCTAAGTCATTTCATAATTTCGTGGAAACCTTTGCAAATCCTTAGTTTCTCTCTGCAACTCACACTTGAATTTCCCCAATGAACTGTGTACTCAGAACTCTTCTTAGTGTTATTCTTTTGCATACAACATAACCCTTTCTTAAACTAGAGTTGGAAACAATGGTTGCTTTTAGTAATAAATTTAACATGTACCGCCAACTCTTTCATTCATGTGAAATGAATTCTTACCTTTGAAGAGACATTAGTTCATAATGACAATTATCCATCATGTTTAACAGCTCCATCTCAGGAAATTGAGTTGGGAATTGAAGGCGTATGAAAATTTTCACATGCTTTTTCATTTAATAACTTTAGAAAAATGATTAAGAAAAAGGGCATAATGAATACACAAAAAGATTTTGAGTTAATATTTGTAGACTAAAAAGTGTCCATAGCTTGAGACTTGATACTTGGCCATGCAAACTACCACTTGCACTTGCTGCAAGTTTTAGCTGACAAAAAAAAGTCTTAATTCGCATGCAACAAACACAACCTAGTGGGATTTTTGAGTTTGCACCTCGATCATCATCATGCTTATTGCACACATTGAACCTTAGCTACCTCTATAAATAGACCTAAGGATAACCATAGAATTCATACTTGGTAATTGGGATTATTGATACTGGTAATGGATACTCCCATTAGGTTAACTAGCAATAGGTCTCAAGTAGCTTTCTTGGGAGAAATTTCTAGTAGGCCTTTGAAATTTATGACAAAGAATAAGCATTCCTTAGCCATAGTTGCAATGAAGTGGGTACTAGGAAAAGACTGTATAAAATATGAGGAAAAATATCGAGTGAACATTGATATTTGTTCTCATTTTGTTAGCTCTTTGCTAGACATTTAGGTGCTGAAGCCGATGATACTAAGGCTTACCATGGATACTTTTCCCAAGTGCTATCTCAAAGGCCTCAGGGAAATCATAATGAATGTCATGTATGGCCTTGGTATTCCAATAAGGGATCTTTGTCATCATATTGAATAGGATGTAGTGGTGCCTTGGGTGCCATTTTCTACCAAATTTTGTACGATGACCATTGGAGAACACCATCAGAGGGTGTCTCGTGCCTACCACTTCTTGCTATGGTGATACAATGTAGAGTTTATCTACAATGTGGAGTGGTATACTGATTTCAAAAACCTAGTATATCCTCCAATTGTTGTTGTTGTCGAAGCTCCTGCCATTCCTGTTGACTTTGTTGCTCCTACTGATGATGAAGGTCTTGTTGATGATGCTTCTCCTGTTGAATGAATGAAATATTTTCTCCTCTCTTTTTCTCTATATATATCTTGAAAAGCTTCTTAATATATATATATTCTCAAAAATCTTGGCCTAAGAGCCATTTTTAATTGTAATATCCCAAAGTAAATATTACCATATAATGAGTATATAGCTCTTTTGTCAAGTTTTTGTCTCCATTGCTTTTGGCTTCTTTCATGCTTTAAAGGGTTCCACTAAGTAAAGACCCTGCTAAACAAAAAAATTTAAAAAATATTTACATATTTACACATTTACATTGTCAAATGGTTAATAAAGTTGATTAAAAGGTTTGAGGTGAATTCCATTGATAGGAATTCCCAACACTTCTTTTCCAATATTCTCTAATTTGAATGCATTATGTTGCTTGCATTTAATGATGTGGAAAGGACCCTCCCATAGATTATCAAATTTTCCATGTTGGCCAGGATTTGTGGCTCTCTCATTGAATTTGAGCACCAAATCTCTACACTTAAGACCTTGGTCGAATGTTTTCTTGTCAAACCACTTCTTTAATGCTTGTTGACAGTTACACATGGCTATTAGCACATTTTCCCTTTTCTCTTGTACCTCTAATATTTCAGCTAATTGGACCTCCATGGCTCTATTTTGTTCTACCTCCAAAGACTTCAACAATTGTAGGGAAAGAATTTCCATAGAGATAGACAATAGTGCTTCCTTCTCGTATACCTGCTCGTATGAAGAAGTCTCTAAGAATTTCTTGGGAGTTATGAAATTCACCCAAAATGTTACTTTGAGGTTCTTATGCCACTCTAATGTTCCAACCCTATTCTTTTGATGAGTCGGACTAAATTTTTATTAGTTGACTTGTCCAAACCATTTCCCTATGGGTAATAATTCAAATATGTCTTTAGAAATATTCCATGCTTAAGTGAAAGTTGACATACCTTTGAGCCTAGGAAGGCTTTTGCATTGTCAGAGATGATGGTCTTGGGCAGGTTGAACCTTGTTACCAGTTCTTTGAGGAAGTTTACAATCTCTACCTCAGTTACATTCTTTAGGTGCATGTTCTTGGCCCATCTAGTAAAATAATCCATGGTCGTAAGGATCCATTTATGCCCAACATTGGAAGTGGGATTAATCATCCTAATGAAATCAAGCCCCCGTTGCATGAAGGGTTCTTCAACCATTATCAGATTCAAAGGTATTGCCTAGTTCTTCCTCCTTCCTGTGAAGAATTTGCATTTCTTGCAAGTTTTAACTAGAGAGTGTGAAGCATTGAACAATGCAGGCCAAAAATATCCCACACACATAATTTTAATGGCAGTGGTCTTTGCTAAGAAATTTCCACCTGCTAGACTACTATCGAATATGTCTAGATTTTTTGTGCCTTCTCTTGGGTTACGCACCGTAGAAGAACACCATTGAAATTCCTTTTAAAGAGAACCCCTTCAATAAGCACATACCTATTGTTCTACAATTTATAAAACCTCTTCTTCTGAGTAGGGAGGCTCATTGGTATTTCCCAGTCTGCATGAATCTCATTCTATCTACCAACCAGCAGCCTTTAGACTTAGATTCATTTAGTCGAACTAGCTCAAGTTATTCCTCCTCAGTTGCCACTTCTTCATCACGTGCCAAATATTCACATAATCCTCTCCCTTGCATGGTCTTTATGGGCTTGAACTCAATGTCATATTAAAGAATCTTGGTCTCTAGTTGGCCCTTTTTCAATGATTTTTCTCTCCATTATGTACTCATGCACACTAGAATGTGCTACATATATGACCACCTTGCTACAATCTATGAGGTTTCAAGACTTTTTGAGACCCTTAACAATGGTGAACACTTGTCTCTTTATGAAGTTGTACTTCATCTCATATTATTTTAAGGTTTGAGAGTAAAAGGCTATCAGATGTTCTCCTTTACCTTCATCATCCTTTTGGGTCAAAATAGTAGCGATGCTAGATTTGCTACTAAACACATACATTATATAGTCCTTCGACAAGTCTGGGTTCACTAGCACAGGAGATGAGGAAATTGCCTCCTTGAACTTATCAAAGGATTATCTTGCCTCTTTTTTCTAATTAAATAACTGATCCTTCTTGAGCATTAGGGTGACAGGTCTAATTAAACCTGTAAAATCTGAAATGAATTTGCTTACAAAATTTACCTTCCCCAGGAAGGATTGAACTCCTTTTTTGTTTACTAGTAGGGGATGTTCCTTGATAGCCATCACTTGATCTAGATCAATTTCAACCCCATCTTTGGACACTACATGTCCCAATAATTTTCCTTGAGGCACTCCAAAATCACATTTTTTTGGGTTCAAGGATATCTCAAACTCCTAGAATTTTTTAAAAACCATTTCAAGCTGATCAAAATGACCATATTTTGACTTAGAGAATACAATGAGATCATCCAAGTAGATCAAGATGATATTTTTGATTATTTCTCTAAAGGAAATTTCCATTGCTCACTAAAAGGTGGCTCCCACATTTGAGAGGTCGAACGGTATTTTCGCATAGGCAAACGTTCCCCACTTATTAGTGAACATTGTTTTGTGTTGGTCCTCCTCTTTGACCTAGATTTGGTTGTAACCAAAGAATCCGTCCAATAAATAAAATATTTATGAGCCAACCACTATTTGCAAGATTGATTCCATGGAAGGAAAAGGGTAGTGGTCCTTCAAGGATGCCCTATTTAGATCCTGAAAATAAACATAGTGGTGGATCTCCCCATTTTTATTTTAGACCAAAAATAGGTTGGAAACCCATATACTATGCTTCATTGAAAATAAAATTTTGGAGTGGATTAACTTCCTCAAATCTCGCACCATTAGTGCTTCAAGCTTTGGGTTTATTGGCCTTTGCTTTTGGTGAATAGTTTTTTCCCCTTCCGTCAGTTCTATGGTATGCTTGATGACTTTGAGATCATATCCATTGAGGTCATCATATGACTAGGCCACTACTCCTTTATAATTTTCACAAAAATACATGAGCCTATATTTATCATGTTGTAGAACATCTTTTCCAACCTTAAGCTTCCTTCCATCTCTGACCTAAAGATCTGCATAGTCACCCTTTTCTGCTACAAACTTCCTCTTGTCATTTCTTCCATCATCAAAATTGAATAGATTTTTGAGAATGACAAGTCCTTTCAAAAGCTTGTTAGACCTCAACTAAATAATTTAACCTTCATAAGCTTCTACAATTTTTTCTTGGAGTTGATCAACAAACTCTCCTGAGTGTTGAATAAATGAGGTGATTTGTTCATCCCTTTCAAACACTTTCCAACACTAGTCATTGTCTGGGATTGTGGGTTGGAGAAACACTCACACATTCTTTGTGTTCTCAATTAAGTCAGAATAGGGTCAAATTGAGATGCTATCGACGTCATGCAATCCACAGTTGCATTTAGCTCTTTGGGCACCATCTGGATATTCAAAGCTTCAAAGCTTTCAATCAGTTCCCAGACTCTATGTCTATACGATCACATGTGGACATTTTTATTGTTGTGGAGAGACCTTGGACTTGATTTACTATTAGCTCAAAGTCTCCAAACACCACCATTTGTTTAATGCCCATCTGCTCCACAAGACTTAGACATTGCATGAGGCCTTTATATTCAGCTTCATTGTTTGAATAGGAAAATTGAAAGTGAAAATATCTAAGTGTCTTTTCATTGGATGGGGACATCAAACATATCCTAGATCTTGCACCAAATTTACATCTTACTCCATCAAAATGCAACATCCATAGCTCTGAGGCTTGACCACACTCAGATTCCTTCATCACCTTCAAAATTACTTTATCTTCATCATAGATCACATAAGTTCCCAATTCAGTGGCATGATAATTGTCAAAAGGATTAGTATCTATAAATTCATCAAATGGACCTCTTCTTCATCATTCTAGTCTTTGGTCACCTTCTCATCCTCCAATAATTTAGTACAATACATCTCATCTTTGGTGATAGAGGTATGAGTAGCCTCAATATTTATCATGGCTTCATTTGCTACATGTTTTGAATGCAAAGGTTTAAACATTATCTTCATCTTAGCTCCATGCTTGGTCCTAATAATTAAGTGTGACCAATCTAAAGAAAGATACCCAACTATCTTGGCAATGAACTCCCAGGATAAGCAAAGAACAAACATGGGTGGGATGTCAATGATCACAATATCTTGTGGGACTATGATACTAAGGTAGGAGAATAGAGTCAAGGGGAGGTTACTTATGACACCTATAGTTTCAACCTTATTCCCATTAAGCTTCATAACCCCTCTATTTAAATTTTCATAGCTAAGTCCTAATGCTTTAGCTATTTTTTTGGGCATGACTATGGTGTTAGCACTAGAGTCAATCATAGAATTGTGCAACAATTTCTTACCCATAATAAGAGTTAAGAAAAAGGGTTTTGGTTTCAACTTACCTTTACTTTTGGTAAAGGTTTCCTCTCCATTGTTTGTGAGGACTTTGGCCTAAGATGACAAATCAATGACCCTTCCTTTGGATGGTTGCTCTATTGCATCTATGCTTCCAACTTCCAATAAGGCCTTCTACAATAATGATTTCTTCTCTGGGATAGCTAAGATATCCCAAAGAGATAAATTAGTATAGGATTTCTTCAATTGTTCCACCACATTGAATGGCAGCAGATTCAAAGGCTTCTACTCCCTAGACTTTGTTATAACAATCTCCATGTGTGGCTGAGATTGTTGTGCAATTGAAGAGGTACTAGGAGCTTGGCCGGGAACAATTTTCGGTTGTTGAGTGATTGGTTCACCCATGAATCTCCTCTTCAAGTGAGTGTTACAATCTAATTGCACTTGCAGGGCCTCTGATGTGGAAACATCATTTGCAAACATCGCCTCTTCTTCTTCCATCCATGAGAAGAGCATGTGATCTAGAGCTATATCTACTTCTTGCTCCAAGGACATTCCTCGCATTTGAATGGTGAGTAATGCATTTTCCATTTGTGGAGAGGCATATGTATAAACTCCTGAGACTTGTGTGATGCCTTGACTATGTTGTTTTTCCACTCTTTTTTGTAAATTGCCACATGGAAAATTTTGGGGCATATGTTCTTTATTGTAGGGGAAGTGCCCAGGATTGGTATCATCAATAAGATTATTTTCCCCCACTACTAGCTCTCTATTCAAACTTGGGTGAACATTTTGTAGAAGAGTAGGTACTAGTACTATTTGATTGTTTCTTTGAGCCTATCAATTTTTGCGCGTACCCCCTTGGAATTGAATTTGTTGGTATGAAGGTCTTTTGCCTTGGTAATTTTAGAAAGATGGATTCATAGGCATAGATTTTTTCCACTTGATACTAGTTATTTCATTTGAGAAGTTCCACAACAACTCCTTGATGCCACACATCTCATCTTTTGAAGGGTTAGATGTAGAAGCAACATTCTGCAGTGTGCTCGGATATGCATACATAGATTGGGGAGGAGTATGCACATTGGTAGAAGTTGTCTCCTAGTTGGGAATTGAAAACTCTATAAATATAGGCATAGTGGGATGAGGCAGTAACTTTTTAGCATTGATCTAATTATTTTTTTCCTTAACAACAATGTTATATGCATCCAGCAAGGTGTTCCCACCAAGGGATTGGATCATTACTCAAATGCCAAGGTTGTGAGATTTTAGATAGAACATGAACACCAAATTGGTGGGTAGGTGGTTAGTGATCTAGATCCTTTGCCAAGTTGTGTGAAACCAAGCATTGAAGTTGGTCAAGGCCTTCTGAGGGGCACACTTTATGGTCACTAGCTGCTAGAATAGTGAAGACCAATCTCCAATGTTTGAAAACCACTCATAAAAGGGATCTCCAAGATGATCCCAGGTGTTGATAGTATTAGCCTCTTGAGTGTGGTACCAATCTAGTGCCTTTCCTTTAAAAGAAGTTGCAAGCAACCTCAGTGCTATATTTTGATCAGCTACACCATCCACCAAACACACATCTACCACATCTTGCAGATGATCGGATAGTGTTTTTGAGCCTTCCCCAATGAATTTTGGTAAAGATTTTAAAGTATAGGTTAGGATAGGATCCCAAATGGTTAGTGCTACTAGTGCTCTGAGAGGGCTTCCAGCATCCCATGGTACAATTTTTTTTTTAGCCATTGGTAACAAGATTGGTGGAGGGTTTGAGACATTCATTGGATGGGTTCTTGCTTGTATTGTTACCACTGGTAGCACTGGAAGGCTAGGGTTATTCACTATATGGGATCTAGTAATAGGTCTATGGCTCATACACCTACTTTAAATTTAGATACATTCAAACAAGGTCCCAATAGGAGTGTTAGAAAAAGAACTGTTGATGCCTAAAATTACTAGGCACATAACCTTATGGGAAATGTAGTTAATGGGGAGACTAATTGCGCTAAACTGAGTAACCTCCAAGTTTTAAAGAAGTTGGCTCTTCCATATATTTGGGGATGAAAAGGGAAAAGAAAGCAAATATATTAAAATAAAATCTAATCTAAGGTGATGTGTGAAGATTTAATTAAATAGGAACAATAAATATTCCTTTTAGATGATATTTGAGAACCCATTCAGTAATATGAATGCCCAAAAATAACAGAAAGCATAGATAAAATTATTGAGAAATTAATCAAATAACATAATATGACTTCCATATGCATTCACTGAACAAGAAGAATACAAACATGATATGAACAGTGAAATTATCTTGAAATTATGAAAGCTTTGATGACAAACTACTCATTACAATACTAGCACAGTATAATGTTTTATTAATTAACCAAGAAAAAAAAAAGGTTAAACAGATTGGCACAGTCCATTAGTCTTAATACAATAATCTTAAAATAGTACAAATTCTAAGAGTCTTTTTATCATTTTTTGGTGTATTTTTTGAACCCTTTTACATAGAGATTGAGCAGTATATATAGATATTTCCACCACTTGAAAGCGAGGTAACAGAAAAGATTCCCTAGGCACGGGTCATGCCACCCATTGTAATGATTTTATAAAACTAACACAATAGAAAGATTATGAAATGTGGCATTTAGTTACCTCAAACAAAGTGTGCCCTTCTTTAAATGATGGATTTGGTCTGAAAGCAAAAGTAGCAGAAATCTAGTGTAGGCATGTGTCAACCACCCAAAAATTTGGTTAAGACATATGGCATAGAGGTGGGGCCTCTCATTTTTCCTTCCTTCCTTCAAGACTGAAGTCCTTGTGGAGGTGACACAAGGTATAGTTTTGGCTTCAAGCGTTGACTATGGCGTTCACCAAAAAGGTGCCCACATAGAACGCAACATGGCACATGGGCGGAGCTTGGAGAAGAAGCAAGGGAAAAGAGTTCCCAAATGCACATGTAGCTAACAAGTGGTTTAGGCAGATGAAATCACTACCCAAAGGGCCCTAGAAATATGCAACATACAAAGCATAGGATAGGGCTATGCAAAACCAACAATATCAACCTAGAGGAAGATTTAATGATTATTAAATCCACATTTAAGAATCTCCATTCCCTAAGGGAAAGGAGTAATTAAAATTTCTATCAAAAATGGGCTATGTTAGAAGAAAGGTTTAAAAATAGGCTAGGCAGAGGCCTAGGAAAGGCTCACCAACTAGTTTTGTATCCAACCCATGTTTTGAAGGAGAGCATTCATGATAGGCTTAGAGGATGATAAAGACCTAGTGGAACCTCTAGAACCACCACCACTAGAACCTCCTCCAGAGCTACTATTGTGATTGCTACTGGAGCCACCACCACTGATAGAACCTCCATCGGAGCCACCTCTACTACCGAAACCGCCACCATGGCCTCCACCCAACCCATCTCCTCTAGTGCTACCAAAGCCACCATCACTCATTCCATAGGAGAAT
Organism: Sequoia sempervirens; assembly: GCA_007258455.2. Classification (NCBI taxonomy): domain Eukaryota; kingdom Viridiplantae; phylum Streptophyta; class Pinopsida; order Cupressales; family Cupressaceae; genus Sequoia; species Sequoia sempervirens. Next base: position 113,696,529 of record VDFB02193867.1, on the reverse strand, counting down.
CCACCACGAGGGATAGTAGGAGGGGTGAAGCTAAAACTAAGAGGTATTCTACACACCTTGATAGAGTTATGCCTTCGACAAGAAGAGGAGACACTAATCTAGGGGTTTGTTTTGGCCATACATACAGACATGGCAGGAATTGAAACATCTATTTATCTTTCATAATAATTGAGCACTTCCCCTTGGGTAGTACCCTATATAGACTTATATGAAGGGATATATGCTTCGATTAGATCAGTAAGACCATGTAAGAACTCTACATCCATCCAATCTTTACCTAGCATATATCTCAACTCACTAGCAAGTCTAGCAACTCTCGCCATGTTCAATGCTTTCTATAAATGGTTCACAAGGTCCAACAACATGTTGTCTAATGCCAAAAGGTTTTTCGTAGGGATATGCACAACCTCATCCTTGTCCATGGATGAAGCCATAGGGGATACTGTAGGGGTAGAATCACAAGCGGTTTCATCCATGAAACCCATCTCATTAGTGAAACTTGTAGGAAAACTAGTAGTAAAATCAATAACAAAACTAGTGGTAAAAATGGAAGTGACCTTTTCCTTTTCCATCAGTAGGTGTCACATGCTCCTTCTAACAACATATGAAAAGTCATGGATTGGATTGTGATGCTCATAAACCTTCACAACACTCATGCTTACAATAGTCACTAGGCATGAAGGAAAAGTCTCAACACAAACAAATGGATATATGTTGTTCACATCGGGTTCACTGGAAAAGTAAGAGAGGGGGACCAACCACACCAAGGCTCTAGGTCACAAAGAGCTGAGATTAGAGGGCTGCTATAACTTATGTATAGCTAATGGGTGTTTAGGATAAGAACTAAGAATGAAGAGCATTCTCAAGTGCTTTTTTCACTCTACAAATTTTAAAGTCTAAATGGGGCTAGACAAACTAGTTTCTAGAGTTCAAGTTGCACCTTAGACAACTCTCTATCTAAGGATAGTAGTGCGGGTCTGGGATGACAGTGTGGTGCACTAGCCTATCTCTAGCGCGCTAGCATCCATATGGCCAAAAAGAGTAAAATATAGTGTAAAATACTAGAGAAGCTACTAACTACCTAGCTAACTAGTTCTAATGAAATAAACAAAACTATGAAGTACAAAAAGTAGCTACATAAATGATAAAGAAGATAGATCAAGACAACAGTGATGAATATCAACTCATGGGAGCTTTAGTTTGCAAGTGAGATCCACACATTTACCTATACACAAGAAAGAGAGGGAAAAATGTTGGGTTGCATATGGGTTTGCCTTAGTCAAACCCCCACTTTGGTGTTTCCACCTCCACAAACAACCAAAACAGCCATGAAGTAGAAAATGTGATAAAGGAAATAGAAAGGAAAGTATTAAACATTACAAAAGATACAATGCTACTCTATCAAACCACAAACAGAAGAAAAGTGAAGCAATACCACCTCCAACCAAAGGCACTCAAGGCCAATGAAGGGAGAATAAAAGATAACGAGCTTGCAAAAGTCAACACGATTGTAGCATTGAGAAAGAGAGGTCTCACAAGACTCCAAACTCCCAACTTCTATGGTAGCACAACACATTCTAAATGAAGTTGATGGAGAAAAACACTACTATAATGCTGAATGGATGCAACAAAGAACAATTAAATTTCTAGAATCATGAAGAAGATCGAATGAGTGTGTAGAAGATGGAGTGATAGTGAAATTGATGCATTTGAAGACCAAAATGAGAGGGAGAGAGTTGTTTTCTGGTTAGCTAGTTGACATAGGGGCATTACAATTTGTCCCCAATGAGGAGTGTAATGTTCCTAAAAACTCTAGAGGCAGGAATCTATTAGGGATGGCATCACGTCACACAAAATTTTGTGCATCATGCTCACATCCACGAAAAATATTCCCTCACTGACACACAAAACAAGCGCCAAGTGGATGCATTCAGATGGGTGATGTGGAATTTTTCCTTTGGATTTAATTTTCTAAGGTGATGGGATGCAAAATGGGAATTTACACAAGGGGTGTAAATTCTCTCCTCTACAAATATAAATATGAAAATTGCAAACTTACATATATATGGGGAAGATATAGAAATTGATGTTTCATATGGCCTTGTTCATTTACATTCAAATGAATTGGATGTATGCTTTAGTTGATCTTCAATTACTTTTACAAGTTGTGGAAAAGGGGGACTCGTCACCCTCAGGACTCAAGGTGACAAGAGAGCCCAGAGGAAGGGGTTGCCCTAAACCACCTAGCATTTTCTAGATAGATTGAAAAGGAAGGGAAAATAGCTTTATCGCTTCCCTTATACTAAAACCAAACGTTCATAGGGTTAGAAGAGCCAACTTCCAAGGTTTTGTTTTCTTCCCAGACAACTCACTTTCTAAGGATGACAACATAGATCTTAGACTCTAGTGTGGAGTACTAGCATCCATAGGGACAAGGGTCAAGAAAATAGACAAAAATAAAAGGAAACCTACTAACTGCCTGACTATGTCATGTTTTATGCTTTGAAAGAATATGAGAAAAGTACAAAAATAGTAAATATAACAAAAGCAATGTTGGAAGGAATTTGAATTCCTCATTGACTTGTACAATTTTTTGAAGGTATAAGATCATGTGGGAAAAGATTTAGGTTGATGGCGAGAATGCGTGCACTGAGTGGGAAGAGCCATTTGAAATGGCTTTTGAAATTTCTTGATGGCTACAATGGTGAATGCAAGAGTGGGGATGAGGAGGGGGATGGTGGTTCCCTTCCTATTTGGCTAGGTTTTGTTGTGCAAAGTGTTTGCATGACTGATGGTGCTTCTTTGGCTAGGGTTGGCACTCCTGACCCTTACATGGGTGTTATTGAAGTGGTTGGCCCATTGTTCCTTCATGGTGTTCCAAGTGTGCTGCTCTAAGTGCTTTCCCATGTTTTTCCCCCTACTAGGTGGTGGTGCTTTCTATGGACCCTCGTTGTGTTCCTTATTATAGTGATGGCATTGAGGTCTCTTCTATGGTCCTATCTTTACTTGATCTCCTTATTTTAGTGGTTTTTGTGTTCCTCTTGGACCATGCTTGGTCCTATGTCTTTCTTGGCTTTGCTACTAAGTTTGGTAGCTTTTCCTTTCGTGTGTTGTCCCTTTGTGGTATGGCTACTATTTTGATGATTATTTTCCTCTCTTTGGCTGAAAGGTGTGCTACTTTGATGGCCTTAGTTCTTGTGGCCTGTCTTGGTTGGTTCATTTTTCTCCTAACAAGGCTCTTGGCTTTGGGGAGGGGCTTGTGTTGTTTCTCCCCCCTTCCTATTATGGTTGGTTGCTTATGGGGATACTTGGTTGTTGCATGTTTCTTTGTAGTTGTTGTGTCTTGTTTCATTTTTGGGGCTTAGTCCTCATCAAATTGGTGGGTGGTTTGGGCTACTCTAGATTTTTGGCAGTTCTAGTTTTTGGGTGCTTGGTCACCTTTAACCTCTGATGCTATGCTTGTTTTGGCAAGCCTCTAGAAGGTTGTGCATAAAGATATTTTTGTTGTGGTGGTTGGTTTGGAGTGTTTTAGTATCCTTCTTATTTTGGTTTTTTATGCTCATCAAGATTTTAGTGTGTCCTCTTTCTTTTATAGTTTGAGGAGTGTGGGCTCTCTTAGTAAGATCTCTTGGTTGTTAAAGAGACCTTGCCTTGTTCTTTTTTGGGGGGTTGGTGCTACAGAATGGCTTCCTAGTTGGTGGAAGTGGTTGTTTTAGAGCTTGTGTTTGGCTAGAGGAGGTGGCTACACCCTACATTGGTGTTGCTTGTCTCTGTCTCTCTCTCTATTACTGGCTATCGTAGCATGGCTTGGTGGAGCCTTGTTCCCTTTAGAGGCTTGTTTCCAATTTTCCTTGAAGGAGTTTCCTTGTGGTTAGTTGTGGGTTTTCTATTGATTGGGGTTTCCCTGGTCGGTCGACTACCCCTTGTGGTGGATGGTGCTTATACTATGGAAGGAGCAGAGGATCTTCCAATGTTTAGGGATGATTATTTTGTTGCATAGAAGGTTGTTGTGTTTCTTTATGTTTCTTCTTCTCTTTGGATTCCTTGGGAAGGAGTGTTTTCCTATGCTACTAGAGTTCTTGCTTGCTACTGTGTTCAACAATTGTTGTATTCTATTAAGGTGAATAATGCTCCTATTAAGGTGAAGCCTCCTCCTATCAAGGTGGAGCTATGGGTTTCTGATATGGTGGGAAGTGCTTCTCTCCTTTTTTGGCCCCTATTGAGGTGGTGTGCACTTTCTCTAGAGGGAGGGTTCTTTGCTTGTTTTGGTCTCCACCTCTTCCTCTCCTATTAAGGGGAGCCCCCTCCATTTGAGGTGGTGTTGGGGTTGGCATCTATTTGGATGGAGCATTTCAAAGATAGTATCTCTACTACAACTTGTGTTTCTTACCCCTATTTTGGTAAAAAATTGATACACTCAAAAAATTGATTTGAGTGGAAGGTTTGTTGAAGCTCAACTATTGTATGTGTTGTGTGGCATGGTTGTTCTAGGCAATCTTTTGGGTTTACAGTATTGTGGGATGTTTCTTGGTTCAATTGGACAAGTTTTAGTCCTAAGTGTTTGGTTGCACATGGTTGTGAGGCCTGGTTCTAGTTGATAGTCTGTCTTTGTCTCAAGATTAGTGTCAGTTATGAGTGTTCTGTCACTCCTAGTTCTACTATGCTTCTATGGTTTCTCCACTTGCATAGTTTCGTTAATCCTTTTTGGCCCCCGTGGCCCATTGTGTAAAGGGTACAAAAACCTATAAATGATGCGTATCTTATCAAAACAAAAGGAATGTTGGAAATAATATATTCTAGAAATGGAAATGAGAGTGGGAAAATGTACCTTTTCACCCACAAGTTGATTCTTCAAGTAGCTCAACTTGAAAACATTTGCACACATGAGAATGAGAAAAATTTTGGGTTGTTTTCTAGGTCTACCTTAGTCAAACCCCCATTTTGGTGTTCCCACCTCTACGAATAGCCAAATAGTAACAAAGTATATAAATCGATTAAAAAATAGAAAGGAAGTGATACCAATAGATATAAAGCAAAGACAACTACAATGCTATCCAATAAACAAGATGATGCAACCAAGTAAACAAACACAATGTTACCTTCCCAACTATGAGCTCTTAAGGCCAATAGCAGAAGGAAGAGAGTGACACCTCCACATTGAGAAGATGAGGCTTGAAAACCCTTCGATAACAATGTTGTTGCAATAAGAATGTGATGTTGGAGCCAAAATGAAGAGATTGCAACCAAGAGAAGTGGTGTAGGAGCCAAGAGAATGAGAGTAGGATGCATGAGAGTGAAGCAAGTCTAAGAGAGTGAAGAGAGAATTAAGGAATGAGATTTGATAGATTTGGATTAGAAAAAGGGAGGTATAAGACTTGAATTTCATTGATTAAGGAGGTACGAGACATTACACTTTGCACCCAATAGGAAACATAACATTTTTGTTGATTCCAGGGGCAAGAATCATGTTAGGACAGTAATGCGGCACATGAAATTCCTCCACCAATGTAAAACAATGTGGCTAGGTGGAAGGGATAAGGTAGTAGAGGTGAAATTGGATCATCAGGTTTACATTTCTTAAGGTAGGTGAAATCAAATGGGGAATTTTCCTAAGGGTGAAAATCAATTCCTTTGTATTTTTCCCCTACTTTAGTGACCATGTGTGTTAGTGTGAATGTGAGGTAAAGTAGAATGAGGTTGAAGAGAATATATGTTAACCATCGAGGAAGAAGATATCTGATCTAGCACACCTAGACATGTAGGAGGTAGCTCTACAGGTTCTCGATCCTACAAGGAGACCTTAGTGTGAAAGAGAGAGAGAGAGAGAGAGAGATGGATCCATAGGTATTTGGTCCTATGGAATTTTCTCCATAGGTTCTCGGTGTTGAAGAAGTTGAAAAAAGGCTTTATAGGTTCTCAGTCCTACATATATAAGGAGCTTCACAAGTTCTTGGCCTTGAAAAGGGAGCACCACAGGTTCTCAATCCTGCGGGGCCTAACATGAAAGGACTCTACAGGTGCTCAGTCCTAAAGAGTTTGATGTGGAAGACCCTTGTAGGTTATCGGTCTTGTAAGGAAAGCTTGTCCTGCTAAGCAAGCTTGATAGTAAAATTAGCTTTGCAAGTGCTTGATCTTGTAAAACATGTTAAGATACATACAAAGTGTGTTAGGTAAAAAATACAAGGCAAACAAACATATCACAAAGCAGGAAATTGAAGGAGAATTATTCAAAGGGGTCCCTTAGAGAACCCACCAAGATAGCAAGGGGCCCACGTCAAGGGACACTCTGATTGAAAAGAACATTTTCTAAAAATTATTCTATCATAAGGGAATCCTTTTAAAAGATCTCTTTGATTGAGGAATCTGGTAAAAATAATGATCCTTCTCAAAGGCATGTTTCTTGGCTTCTTCATTAGAAAAAGAAGTAATTTTTTGAAGGAAAGTTTTTAGATTCTTTTGCTACGATTTTGTTTTCAAAAGAAAAATTTCACTAAGGTGACCTTGTTGAAGAATGTATTTCTTGTAACCTCATTGAAAATTAGAGAAGTATGGTAGCCCCCCTTAGGATGGTGCATGCAAAGTAGAGGAGCATCTGGTATCCTAAGGAGAGAAAGAAGAAGCAAGGATGTTGTGGCCCATAATACATAGCAAGATGTAAACATGGAAATGTTGTCACACATGCAAGGGACAACACATAAGCACCACAACATCATCAAGAAAATAGAGAGATACAAACAAAGACAAAGAAAATGAGAATCAGGTAGAGATCAAGAAATCAAGAGACAAGGAGATTTGGGAGTTTGGGGTTAGATCTGTTCATATATATAAATAGGTAGCACGTGATGTATAAATGAAATATCATCAATCCTTGAAGTTCCCAGATCATGAAGAAGAATACATGAAGGAAAAATGAAAAATAAAATTGGGTGAACATGGAAAGAAGGCCTAAATGCCCCCAACACTTTGCATCATCCCTAATTTTTGAAAATCAAAGTCAACATATAGAAGAATGATTAAACATATAGAGGAAGTTCACAACAAATTTTCTAGGCCTAAAACCAAGCACTTACAAGGGTAGCAAGGGTCCTCTAGGAAGGATCACAAACACAAATACAAGCACAGGGGAAACACAACACACACACAAATCTAATCTACAAATAAAGAAGAGGTACCCCCTACTCCTCATCAACCAACAAGTCATCCTACTCCCAATCTAGATCATTATATGGGGAGGGAGGATAAGCCTACAAGGGTGGCATGGCAAGTGTAGTACCCTCCATCTCTTCTATAATAAGGGCCAAGGAAGAAGCCCCCTCAAGGTCTTATTTGTTGAGCTCTTGTGAGGTGAAGGTCATCAATCTCAAAAAGATTATTGATAGAGTTGAGACATCATCCACTGAGTTAAACATGCACTTCATCAGAGTGCCATGTGCTAACCAAGTGGGAGAAGAAGGAGATTCCTAAGATCCACTATTGACCTTGTTGAGAGGGACAATGAAAAACTCAGGAGACATCGAGGCTACCTCCATCATGAGGATGATGCAATCCAAGGAAAAACTAGCTCCCGAAGAAGGTGATCCCTTAATCTTCTGACCACTAGTCCAAGTGAGGTATTCCTCTAGCTTTTGCTTTAGTGGAGGATGTTGGATCCTCATAGAAGAAGCATAGGTGGAGTATGGAGAAGAAAAATCCATAATAGACATCACCATTGTGTTTATCATGTCAATGAGCTAAGAAAATGGAGGGATGTTGAAAAGGAAAATAAGAAGAGGAGGCTCGACAAAGGGAGTGATGAAACCTACACCCTTTTGGGGCGAGGTTCATTAGAAACCACTAGGGGAACCAAAAGAAGAACTAAGGTGAGTGGAATTGAAGCAGAAGGAATAGAAGGAGGAGGAAAAATAGGAGGTGTTAAAACAGGAGCTAATAGCTCCCCTTTTGTCTTTTTCAAGGCAGCTTATTCAATGGCCAAAACCTTTCTCCTACGCTTGCTCTTCCAAAGGTGCAAGAGGAGGAAGCACGGGAGTGGAAAAAATAGCAGGTGGAGAAGCAGACACGAGTGCCTTAGTAATGGGCCTCTTCCCATGCTCTTTCAAAGGTGCAAGAGGAGGAATAACAGGAGATTTTGGAGGTCAAGACATGGGGGAAACTCCACAAGGACCCTTCCCCTTGCCATAAATAATGGGTCTAGAAATCATGGGAAAGACAAAAAGTTTGAACACTTGATGCTTAGCTTTTTTCCAAGTGGGCACCATCGAGCTCACTATTCAAAGCATGGGAATAGGAGCCAAGGATGCCACAATAGGGTGAGAAGTGGAAAAAAATTGGAGCAAAAGATGCATAGGATGAAGGCCCATGGTTGAGAGCAAGCTTCCCCTTGTTTAAAAAATAAGGACAAAAAATTGAGAGGGTGGGTGAATCAGTTGTCACAAAATAATAAGCTTTTCAAATTTTACTTAATCTCATATTTGATGAATAAGAAACTAACCATAAGAAATTAAAACATAAGAGAGACAAAGAACACCAAGATTATTTTTATGTAGAAAACCTATTAGGGGAAAAACCACGGTGGATGTTAGTCCACAAGATTATACCCTGTTAAAAGTATAATGAGAAATAATAAGGGGAATGCACATGCATTCAAGCACATTTCCTAGAGCTCACTGCTCAAATATAAAAGGGGATCACTGCCCAATAATACAAAATATGATTAAAATATGGAGGGTATGAACAAAAAGAATAGCTTATCCACAAGCCTGATTACAATTCCAATTAAGCACAAAAAACTCCTTCACCAACTACTTCTCACTTTGCTCAACCTTCTTCACACTCTACTATGTAATCGAATGATATTCGCATATATGCACATAAGAGCACACTCAACACTTTTTCATCTTACAACACTCATGAAACAATTTCTCTTAAATATCCACTACATGGGATTTCATCAATAACTTAGTCCGCCAAGAAAATAAAACATATTTGCAATGTCGGCCCAAATTTACAAATAATTTTTTTATGAAAATCCACCAAGGTCAGCCATAGCATAGTGGAGACCTAAATTTAAAACTCCAACACAAAAAGACTTCTATTAATTTCACCTCAACGATCCACAACACGTTACCACCAACATGTCGGCCAAGAACAAGAAAAATGAATATGGGCAAGAAAAATTTATGACCATGAGCACACCAATCAATGTGGACGTACCACAAAGATAGAGCATAATCTAGAAACATCCAAGAGAACCAAGAAATAGTAGAGAAACATCTGTAGCAACTGAGATTTTTAGAATCACATAAACTTCATTTAGGAACCCTAATAGAGACCACAAAAACACTGTCAGACCACAACATGATCAAATCTATGCGCAGACCTTTGAAACTTTCGGTGGATGATCCAGATACACTCATCAGAAAACCCTTTAGTCCACAATAGCTGAACTTCAATGTAAAGAACAAGATGCCTTCAAGACCTGCATAGTTCCAAGAGGAACCTAGAATGTTTACTTTTACAATTTTCTCAATATCCTTGACATATACAACCTCCAGTATACCAAATACTAGTAGTGTTGACATCAATGACAACCACATATCAACAACACATCCAAAGCATCCAACAATCTCCCCCTTTGTCATTGATGGAAACACATGATGTGAAAAATACCATCAACCCAACACACTAACTCTTCTTCTCAACTACACTTCTCGCCACTAGGCTCTTTTCTTTTGAAATATTTTTCACATTGCATTTCTCCCCCTTTGACATCAATGGAAAAGGTAACCATAACCTTTCCATATGCATGCTATGAACCACATATTTGCACATCTGACTACTCCCCCTAAGTAGTAGCCACATAAACATCAATCTGGATCAGAATATAACAATGTAGCTCACATATTGATGCAAGTAAATGAATCTTCTAGCTCTTATGAAGAGGGGTAACTACCCCTAGCCTTCCTCTGAGATGCTCAAAAGTATCCTTTGGCAATGGTTTATTAAACATGTCTACAATCTATTCTTTGGTAGGTACATATTCCAATCTTACTTCTTTCTCATTCACTTTCTCCCTCAAGAAATGAAACTTGATTGATTTATGCTTAGTCGTAGAGTGTAGTTCTGGATTCTTTAAAATATTTATTGCACTTGAATTTTCATAGTATATGGAAATAGGCTCTTCATATATCACTCTAATATCCTTCAGCATTTGTTTCATCCTAATTACTTGAGTAAAATTATTTGCAACAACAATATATTTTGCTTCAGTAGTAGATAGAGAAATGAAATTCTTCTTTTTTCTCAACCAGGACACCAACTTCTTCCCTAGGAAGAAAGCACCACCACTAGTACTTTTTCTATCATCTACATCACTAGCCCAATCCGCATTAGTATATGCACTTAGAGTGAGATCATCATCCTTTGGATACCAAAGTCCAAAGTCAACTGTTCCTTTTAGATATTTGAAGATCCTCTTAACAACAGTTACATGTGATTCTTTTGGATCAGCCTAAAATCTAGCAACCATACATACAACATTCATAATATCTGGTCTAGTTTGAGTTAAATAAAGTAATCCACCTATCATTGACTTGTATCTATTTTTATTTTATTTAGGATAATCATCACTCTATGTTAGCTTGCATCCAATCACCATGGGAGTACCTACATGCTTTGAATCTTCCATCCCATATTTCTTCAATAGCTCTCTCACATATTTTGACTAATATATGAATATCCCCTTGTCTAACTAGGTCACTTTTAATCCTAGAAATAACTTCATCTCTCAAATCATACTCCAATTCTTACTTCATCTCATCAACAAAATTCATGCACAAACCATCATCTCCTCCAAAAATGATGTCATCAACAAAGACCTCTATAATTAATTATTTATCATGATCCAATTTGAAATATAATTTGTTATCAACAGTACATTTCATGAATCCAATCTTCATTAAGTATTTTTCTAATATATCATACCAAGCTCTAGGGGCTTGCTTAAGTCCATATAGAGCTTTCTTCAAGTGGTAGACCATATCTTCCTTGTCAGTTAGCTGAAATCCATCTAACTATTCAATGTATCTTCTTCTTCTAGTTCTCTATTCAAAAATGTTGAAATAATCTAGAAGCTTTGATTCCAGCAACAAGGGTGAAAGTTTCTTCAAAATCAACACCTTCCATCTAAGAATATCCTTTACATACCAATCTGGCTTTGTTTTGGACCACTTCACCTTGTTCATTCAACTTGTTCTAAAACACCCATTTAGTACCAATCATAATTTTGTCTTTAGGCATGGGAACCAGTATCCATGTGTCATTCTTTTCAATTTGTGTCAACTCTTCTTTCATAGCTTCCATCCAATGTTCATCTTGATAGGCTTTAGTGACATTTTTAGGTTAAATCTTGGAAATCAGGTAGTATTCTTATAAATCTTCATTCTATTTTGTACTCCTTTATTCTTATATCCTATAATTTGGATTTCAGAATGGTTTAGCTTTACATACCTTGGAGTTTTAGAATTTTCTTGAAATTTTGATTCTTCTGATCTTCCTTTAGTACTTGCACTTGTCTTTGCTTCCTGACTACCTTGACTTACCAGAATGAATTAAGGTTGCTTTACCAGAACAACTGGAACATATGGAACATAAGGCACAATTTAAAATTGATTTTATGTCTAAACGTTCTTCCCTTTGTTTGTATTGTCTTCATCATAATCATATCCACAATATCTTGATGATTTGACAAAATCCTCATCAACCTTGGCATTTGCACTCTCAACTATCTTTCTCAGTCTTTTGTTATAGCATCGATAGGCCTTGCTCTTTGTAGAATAACCTAAAAAGATTCCTAAAAAGATTCCTTCGTCACTTCATGCATAAAACTTGCCTATATCATCATCTCTCTTGATATAACATTTGCTTCCAAAGATCTTGAAATACTTAACAATAGGTTTATAACCAAACCATAGCTAAAAAGGGGTCTTACTAGAATTTCCATTTACATTTACCCAGTTTAAACTATACAAAATAGTGCTTACAACCTTCACTCTAGTAGCTCTAGGGCACATTTCCTTCTAAAATCATTGTTCTAGCAACATCCAAAATTGTTCTATTATTTCTTTATGAAACTCCATTCTATTGAGGGGTTTGGGGAGTAGATAACTATCTTCTAATTCCATGTTCTTCACAAAAAGAGTTGAACTCCTTAGAGATGAACTCACCACCTCTATTAGATCTCAAACACTTGATTTTCAAACCTTTCTCATTTTCTGCCATAGCCTTGAAACTTTTAAACTTTTCCAGTGCTTCACATTTTTCACTTAAAAAGGAAACCCATATCATTCTAGAATAATCATTAATAATCAACATAAATTACCTTTCTCCATGAAAAATTTTGGTTCTAGAGGGACCACAAAGCTCGGTATGTAGCGGCTCCAACAAATCATTTGAATGAAACTATTTGCTCCATAAAAAGACTCTAGTATGTTTACCCATCTGACACTCCTTACAAATTATGGGTATGTGTAGGGTCATGACAGGCCAAAAAGTGGCAATATGATGGGTATGTGGTTGATGACTTTTTTTTACCCAAAATTAATGAAATGAAAAGGATTTTTAAAGGTGATTCTTAGCTTTCCACCAATATAAATTATGCTTTAATTTGAATTAAACAAGTAATTATTATTCATTTTCTATTTGAATTCGACTAAAGTCTAGATTGATAGGTGATTGAAAAACATCTATAGCTTTCAAATGGTATAAAAAATTTGAATCCAAAACATGCGTCACATTCTATGCTTTGTATATTATAGGATTAAAAAAAAAAGAAAAAAAGAATTTCATGAAGTTTTAACCAAGTTAAGGTGGTCAGAGATACGATTTTTTATATTTTTTAAAAGTTGTAATAAAAAATTCATAATTAATTATTTACTTGGGAAAAAATTACAAAAAAATATGCATCACATCGAGACATGAGTCCTCTCCTTATATCTAAAATCTTATAAAAAAATATTATCATTTTATTGTGGTTAGGGTGGTTAGACAGACACCTACTTATTTTTTCCCTGAAATTTAAGTACTACTGCATTGAAATTTCAAATTCTCACCAAATAGATTTTTTTTTAAACAAACCTAGTAGTTTAGAAACTCCATTCAATTTGCTACAAATTCTATTCTTACATATTTTTGAAGTAATATAGATAATTTATTCAAGTTTCTTAACTCTAATTTTTCTAAATTTTTTACCACTTAAGGGCCTATTTTTTCCATGATGATTCTGCACATACCCTTGTGTTAGCAAGCTTCACTAACTTAGGTAGATCTCTTACTACTTGAGTGGAACTTACCTTGACAGTGTTATCAAAATTTACATGACACAACCTTATATGCCACAACCAACTTTCATCTACTTGAGAAATTAAACAACTCCCACTAGTAGTTTTCAGGTGAAAAATATTACCTTTTGTTTGTTTACCAGTAGCAATCATATTGCCAGAACTTCCATGTATCTTGCATCTTCCATTTTTGAATTCTAGATCATAGCCTTTGCCCACCATCTATCCAACACTCAAAATATTGTGCTTCAAGCCTTCAACATAAAGAACATCATCAGTGTTATCCTTACCACCAAGACAAATAGAATCCCTGCCACGAATCGCACCAACATTGTTGTCTCCAAATCTTACAAAACCACCATCATATTTCTCTATACTTACAAATTTGTTTTTATCACCAATCATATGATGTGAGCATCCACTATCAATGATCCACTCATCTTTTTCTTCAACTCAGGCTGCAAGAGCTTTTTCATCTCTAGTAGATTTAGTAGCCATAGGTTTATCTTCAATGGTAGCAATGAAAACCCATTCATCTTCATTTCCAGTATCTTTATCAGACTCATCATCAGTCACTCTTTCAACAAAGTATCATTTATTTTGGAATCTAGACTTGTTAGGCTTAGTTCTAGGGACTCTTTCAGGACATCTTGATGCAAAATGACCTATTTTACTGCATGAAAAACATTAAATAGGTAACACTCCTTCATACTTACCTTTCCCTCTGCCTTCTTTCTTTACAATTGGTGCTTCCAATTCTTCTACCTCTCTTTGTCTTGAAGTTGCTTCAGTTCTTCATCATACTTGGATATCTTTCTAGAACACTCTCCTAGACTATATATTTTCTTGTTACTTCCTAGCCTTGAATGTAGATTTAGTCATCGGAATAGATTCACCAAATTCACTTAATTCAAAAGCAACAAACTTACCAACTAGCATGTCTCTTGACATCTTTGTTACTGAATTGAGCTCTTCAATAGCATGAGCTTTCACTTTGTAGGAGGGAGGCAAGGATCTAAGTATCTTAGCAACAATTTCATCCTCATCCAGAGAACCATCGACACATGTAATACCCATCACTATTTCATTTACTCTTTACATAAAAAAGGTGATACTTTCATCTTCACTCATCTTCAAATTTTCATACTTTCCTTTTAGACTCTATAGCTTAGCCATCTTCACCTATGCATCTCCTTCATACAAATTTTCTAGCTTCATCCAAATCTCATGAGCTGTCTATAGTCCTACCACATTAGCCATCTTCGAATCTGTCAGAGCACTCACCAAAGATTCTATAGCCATGATATTATTTTCAACATCTTTGATCTCATCAGTAGTGGAGGGACCATTCTCAGGAATAACATATGGATCTCTTGTAATCTTCTAGTAGGCTTCACCAATACACCTTAGGTGACATCACATACTAACTTTCCACAGTGAGTAGTTAGTTCCATCGAATCTTGGACTATCCTTCTTAAATGTTGCCATCTCAGATCACCTCAAGATTTTATACTTCTTCAGAGGAACCTGCTTTGATACCAATTGTTGGAAAAATAAGGATAGACAACTAGGGAGGGTGAATCACTTGTCACAAAATAATAAGATTTTCAAACTTAACTTAATCTCATATCTGATGAATAAGCAATTAACACATAAGAGAGATAGAGAACACCAATATTTTTTTATGTGGAAACCCTATTAGGGGAAAAACCATGGTGGATGTTAGTCCACAAGATTATAACCTGTTAAAAGAATAATGAGAAAACATAAGGGGAATGGACATGCATTCAGACACACTGCCTAGAGCTCACTGCTCAAATACAAAAGGGGCTCACTTCCCAACAATACAGAATAGGATTAAAATTTGGATAGTGTATGAACTAAAAGCATAGCTTCTCCACAAGCCTGGTTATAGTTCCAATTAAGCACATAAAACTCCTTCACCAACTACTTCTCACTTTGATTGACCTTCTTCACACTCTACTCTATAATTGAATTATATTAGCATATACACACATAAGAGCACACTCAACACCTTTTTCACCTTACAATACTGATGAAACAATCGCTCTTAAATATCCACTGCATGGTATTTCATCAATAACTTAGTCAACCAGGAAAATAAAACATATTTTTAATGTCGAACCAAATTTACAAATGAAATTTTAATGTGAATCCACCAAGGTCAGCCACAGCATAGTGGAGACCCAAATTTAAAACTCCAACACAAAAAGACTTCTATTAATTTCACCTCAAAAATCCACAACACGTTACCAGCAACATGTCATCCAAGAACAAGAAAAATGAACACACATAGGAAAAACTTCTGACCACGAGCACACTGATGAATGTGGATGTACCACAAATATAGAGCATGATCTAGAAACATCCAAGAGCACCAAGAAACAACAAAAAAATATCCATAGCAACTGAGATTTTCATAATCACATAAACTTCATTCAGAAACACTAACAGAGACCACAAAAACACTGTCATACCACAACATGATTAAATCTATATGCGGACCTGTGAAACTTCTAGTGGGTGATCTAGATACACTCATCATAAAACCCTTTAGTCCAAAGCAACTAAACTTCAATGTAAAGAACAAGATGCCTTCAAGACTTACAAAGTTCCACAGGGAACCTAGAACACTTTCTTTTACAATTTTCTCAATATCCTCGACATATACAACCTCTAGTACACCAAATGCTAATAATGTTGACATCAATGACAACCACATATTAGAAACACATCCACAATATCCAACACCCCTTACCCTTTTGCTAGGAGGAGGAAGCAGCTTACTTCTGCACAATCATAAAACCTTTTACTGCGATAATGCAAAGAGATATTGGATAGGTCACTTTTGGCACCATGCCCCCAGTCTTATTTTTGACATAGGCATGATATAGAAAGTCAATACTTAAAGGGAGAGGTCTGATTGGAGTGAGAAAAAAATTATTTAACAAGAATCCCCCACGTGACATCAGTTGTTTGTAACTGGTGTCATGGAAAATGTGCACAGAGCCCTCATGAGAGAACTTGAGACATTTGTGAATGATTAAAATAATTCCATTCATGAAAAATAACCATGGGATGCCTAGTTTCACCTCAAATAGGTTTGACTCTAGAATTATGATAAAAGAGGTATCTATTGCAAGAATGAAGATGGTGTCATTGATGTCAACTAGTTAACTAGTTATCAACTAGTTGTTGTTATCATTAATGTCATGGATGTAGGTTATTGGTTTTATATGTCGAGGATATTGAGAAAAATGTAATGGAGAAAGCTTGTAAGTGTTCAGTGGTTGCTCTGGGTTTTTCTCTAGGTTTTTCTTCTATGTTTATGTGGTTTAGATATATTGATCATGATTGTTGGAAGCTGCTATATCCAGGATTTGGGCTTCTAGGTCATTAAATAGTGTGAGTTATGTTCACCAGTCATGAACTATGGTTTTCAAGGTATCTGGTTAAGGTTCCAGAGAAATATCATTGGTCTAAATTTCTTTTTGGTCAAGTCTTATGACTTGCAGTTTTGGAACTATTATGATCATGTTGAAGATAATTTCGATAGCTAGAAGGATTGGGTCATGCTAAGGGTTGTGTGTGCTTAATTTTTTTGTGTTTTACATTGGTTTGGTTGACCTTCTGTTAAATACTACTCTTAAAGTTAATGAAGTGTGTTGGGACTTACTTGGGTCCTCATCAAGCATGTGTTTGGGCCACCCTCATTCTAATTCCACCCTGGAATGTTTTAGTGTTGACCTAATTTGAAATTGAATAATGGATGACTGAATTTGGATATGTTTCAAAGTTTTCAAATGGTATAAATACAATATGAGTTAGTGGTGAAAGAAGTGCAAAGAGATAGTGAAAGATATAGATCACGAATGATGTATGTGATGCAACTGTGGCAGATGAGTGTGAATATTAAATTTTGAGTGTTTAGATGTAGTGAGTTGAAGGTGGACTCTATCATTCATGCATGTTTACAAATGGTCAAGTGAATTGTGGTGGAAATCTCTATTGCACTAATATTTTATTCTCTATGTAATATATCTCTTCTATCTTCTTTGTAATTGCATGGCAATGATCCCTCCAAGTGGTTGACCCTTGTTGGATAGTGAGTCCTATTCCAAATAGTAATTCCATGTTTTCGTAGTGAGCCTTATCAAGTAGTGAGCCTTTTGGAATAGGTTTTGATATTATCTATACTCTGATCTAATCCTCACCATGGTTTTTCCCTTATTGGTTTTTCCACATAAATTTGGTGTTACTGTGTATGCGTAATGCTTTATTAGTTTTTACCTTTGTATTGAATGTTTAATTATTCAACAGAGTAATTATTTGTAATTGATCTAAGTTGTGGTGAATTTTTTAAGGATTAAAATTTTCTATAACTGATTCACCCCCCATCTCAGTTGTATTGTTCAACAATTGGTATCAGAGCTTGGTTCCTTGGAGAAGAGCTTAACTACTTAAGGAAGGTCTGGGATGGCTGAAAAGTTACTTATGAGTATCTAAAGTTCGATCGAACTATTTATGCTATCTGGAAAGTACTAGTGGAAGTATATCTAGAGTATTGTGGATATGATGTGGAGAAAGCATACAATATTCATTACACTCCTCCTACTAATGGTCCAAGTACATCTGATGAAATCAAGGCACGTGAAGAAAACAATAAGGGGGCAATCCCACAAAGTTGGTTTTCAATTTATGGGAGATTCTAATTTTTTCTGAAATCACATATTTTTAGAAAATATAATGACTTAATCCTTAAAAATTTCATGTAAAGCATTCCAATTGAAGAGGGTTTGATCAAACTACCTTAGATAAAATCCCCTTGGATAGAACCCTACTAATTTTAAACTATTGATCATTAAATCTTATGCCTCTTTGATAGTCTTATGTAAATTCAGCAAGTGGGAGACAAATTGCATCTCACTAAATACATCTGGGGTTTTTATAGAAAGTAGGCTCTTCTTTTGGGTTTTGAGATAATGGAGAAATAAGAAAATAAAAAATGTAAAACATGAAAGGCGATAAGCCAAAACTTTTACAACATTTCAAACTCAAAAATATTCCTTTGATTGATATAGAAGACATAGAATGCCACAAACCTTCATTGTTGGAAAGAGAACGAACAAAAAAGGCTAACTTCAAGCATAGTGCAGACTTTCAAATTTTTCTGTAGGTAGTATTCATTGAGGTCTGCTTAATCATAAAAAAGTCCTTAGGGAAAAAGAATGATATTTCAGAAAATTATAGGAACTTTGTCTCCCAATACAACATAGCACAAAAAAATAATAACTTTAAGGATAACAAAAAAATCCAATGACATAGTCTGATTTGTCCAAAATGCTATTTCTCAGTACAAGCATAAAGTATAGAAATTCACTATTTCAACTATCAGAATATAGCTTACAAGACACAATGTTTCATTCCTAACAAAAATAAAAAGAAAAAAATACATGAAAAAGGCCATACATACATAGTCTCAAAATTTCCCTTAATAGTTTGTGCCTTTAATTAAAACTAAAACTTTGAAACAAAGGTCGGATGCCAATCTGACAATAGTTTAAACCTTAATAGATATAATTTTCTAGAATAAAGTAGTTCTATAACTTACTTTTTGAAATATAGTTCACAAACCCTAAGAAAATTTAAAAGAAAAGCAGTTTCTCTATTTGGAGAAAACAACTTTCTCTTGGAAAATTTCCTTCTTTGAAAATATCCTCTTTTAAAAGAATTTCCACCTTTTTTAGAATCTCCTTTTTGGATGCTAAATACCTTATTTTATAATCACCAAAGAGAAAAATACTACCCCGCCCAGAAGTAAATATTTCCAGATGTCACCACTTGATAGCTTACAAACTAATTTGTAAGCCCTTGGTTAGGTCTAAAAAAAAAATTGCATTAACTCTCAGCTACCACATTAATGTCCTCCAAATATTTTGAAGATAGAGAGCAATATCATACCTAATCCTAAAAGGCGATATTTTAGCAATTAATTCTTCTAACTCAATCACATCACTTTGCAGTATTGACTGGAAGCTCCCATCTTTAGACAAACAAATGGAAAGAGAAAGTTTTATGCCAATCTTTTTCTAAAAGATAAAGTCCTCCTTTGATATTTTGAGGCGACATGTCACTCAACCAAAAAATTTATGCTTTCTGAATAATGTTATACAACAAATTCTTGCCACCCCAATACATGTCTAAGGCACTCCTCTGACAAACAACCAAGGAAAAATGTGTAGTCATCCCATGGCACATTGCTCGTTTCCTTTACTAACCTTACCTAAAAATCCATTTTTCCTTTTATAAGAATAAAAATTGAAAACAAAAACTGGAAGGTCGGTAATAATAAAACTCTTTCATAGTTCTGGCAACTCACAAGTGCCTTCGCTTGTGGAGGTACGAACCCAAATATCTAGAAATTCCTGAAGCTTGAAAAAGGAGGAGCATTGCGCCCACCATTCTTCTTCAGTGGGAAAAGACATATTACAGATGACCTTATAGGACTTTTCAAGCTGAAAGACTTCTTTGAAAGATATGACCCCCCATCTCACGGTAACCACTCCAAGGTAATGATAAAGGTGAGAAAGGAAAAAAGTCTCGCATTCAACCTCATCAACTGTATACATTGTGCTTGAATTTGGAAGCTCAGTTGTAGTTTTGCCTTTATATTTAATGGCCTCGGTAATTTGCTCCATAGTCTACATAGTTCCTTCTAGGGAAAACAAGGGGAACAATCTGTATTTTATCAAGACATTAAAATTATTTTGAATCTCCTCAACTTTCCCTGCTAACACTAACTAGAAATATTTACACTTCTTGGCAGTCTTTTGGGAATTAGGGATTTCACTAGCTTTGATGTAGGCATTTCTTTTATCAACAATTCTAGCATCCCTCAAAACTTCATCAGAAGCCACACAAAGTATGAAAATGAAACTTTGTGACTCTGCCACTCGAGAGTTATATTTCTATAAAACATGATTAGTTGTCAAGCCTATTTTTAAGACTCCTAGACCTCCTTCAAAAATTGAAAAACGGGTCTAAGAACAAGGACTGTGGCTGCAATCCACTCCTAATGCAAAGATGCCAGTTGTTTCAGCAGTGGGAGGGACCTATTTTCTTAGGCTATATTCAACTCTTGATTGAACTAAATCTCCTTTTCCTTTGCATTTCCCCCTTTATCTTGAGAGAGTCTAGAAGTTCGGAGCTTACCTTTCATTTCTCTAAATCATAGGCCTACCATGCGAACATGGCTTCTTGTTTTTCTAGCTTCAACTATTCTATTTCTACTTGTGCCTTCTAACTAGCATTGAAAAACTAAGATCAGACATCGCTCAACTCCTTCTGTAAATTTTCTTGAGCACTTTTATACCCTGTGTTGACCTGATGTTGGCTGTCAAGATCAACTTTTATTCTTCTATTTCAGTAAGTAACTAAACTCGCTATTTTTGGCTTCCTCAAGCAATCTTGAATCTTCTCCCTACTTACTTTGGACCTATATGATATGGTCCAATTCAATTTCCTTAGCCTTGAGCTCTATCTGCAATCTACCTACTGTTTCTCTTACATTTACCAGCTCTATCTCTTGCTTCTTTAACTTTCTATCTAGATTTTCATAATCTATGCATACCACCCATTGGGTGGTCTTAGCTAAGACCACTTTGTCACAAGGACATGATTCTATCAGATCTAGGCATGTTTTCTAGATGTCATAATCTTCTAGCTGCATTTTCCCTTCTGGCTTAGCCCCAAGCGAGGTCATGGTACTGATCAAAAGAGAATTATGCTCTTCATTATAACAAGCCTTGATCTTTTTGCTAGCAGGTAACTCAACATTTTTTAAGAGCTGTTTCTGCTTAACATTTTATTGGGCCATTTTTGTTGCATTGAAATGATCTTGGAGGGTTTGAGGGACATCTATGTTTTGTGCTGCAATAGAGGCACCAGGAGAAAAACTAAAAAGAGTAACAGAAGGGGAGATTTTTTACATATGAGCATGGGGAGAGGTGAAAGGGAGCATTATCATGGAAAAGGGTGGAAGACCCAACTAAGATTTGGTAGGGGTTTTGTCGGTGGAGGTAGAAAAATACATTAGTGAGTGGAAAGGTGTTTGCTTAGAAGTAGTCAAATTAGGCATGGGGGTTAATACTGATGCTTCAGCCTTTTCTAAAGGGTCCCTTGACAAAGCGAACAAAGAAACAACAATAGCTGAAATAGACATTGCTTGTTCAGAGTGTGGGGTTTACTTAAGAACTTCATTCTGGTTAGGCAAAGGGGTATTTAGAATTACTAAATCTGAATTAGTGGATGGTGGATTCCCTCCTGAATGAGGAGGAAAGGGAGCAACCAAAGAGGGAAAAAAGGGAAAGGAAGGAGGGGTAAATCTTACCTGAGCCATGGTGGTCAGAAAACCGTGGAGAGCAAACTCCACTTCTTCTCCTCGGGTCGATGCTTCAATTGGACCTAGCTCTTCTAGATGCCTTCTCTTTCCTTGACCAGCGTCGACATGCTCCATCCTCCTAACCACCAACCCCTTTGAAAAATGATCCTTAGTGACTACGACAGATGATGTTCTTATGGACCGTCAGGCTTTCTTTCCCTTACTTTGGGCACTTCAGGTGGACAGGCCCTATAGGTTTTTCTGCCTCAAATCCTTTTGATCACTTCACTCTCACAATCTGTGGATCTTCCATGGGACTTGCTTCTCCTAGATTTCATGTTTGGTTTCTAGATTGTTGTTTTCAGAACTAGTTTCCTTATCATAAAGATACTCAAATTCTTCATCCTGTGGGAATTGTGCGACAAGGGAGTTTAGAACATGCAACTCCTATTAGAGTCTCTAGAAATCTTCCTTTTTTTCTTTCTGACCATCCCCTCTTCTTTAGTTGGGTGCTGAGGGATTTATTCATTGGAAGCTTCCTATCATACTGGACCTTCAGAGTATAAAAACTCAGCCATTTTTGTTGCTTGAAGAGGATGTTTTTCAAGTCAATATATACTTGTGTACTTTCTTGAGTCACATTCTTCCTTCTTTCAAAGTATTCTCGCTCATGTTTTATGCTATAAATTCCTCTCAGATTATAGTCCCACTTGTTGCAGATGAGGACTAAACCAAAAACTACCAATAAATACTTGAGTTCTCCTTCACAAAATCACTTGATGAGTGATACCTAGCTATTAGAAATATTTAGACGAAGCAGATACAACTTCGTTTTGTTCCTTCCTGCACCATAGATCCTGTCAACAATGGTCAACTAGCACCATGTTTCTAGTGTGAAAACTCGATCTATTACAAATTTGGGGAGCCAAAAAGACTCGTTGAGGAAACCATAAAACCTAATGAATGTGAAATCTGCACCTAGGAAGTAATCCACTAGATTTTGTGAGATCCTCATCCATTGTAAAACCTTAGGAGAAAAACATCCCATAGGAAAAGAAATAATTCTTAGAGTATAGGCCTCAAAAAGAAATCCACAAACCCATAATAATCCCCTCTTTTGGAAAGTAGAGGGGTCCATACTGAAACCGGTTAAAGACAGTCCCTTTCATCTAGCTTGGATACTGACACATTTCCCCCAAAATACTCAAAATTTTGATGCAAAATTAAATGAGCCAAGAAGGAAGGGTACCTAAATTTAGAATCAGTCTCGTAATTTTTTAGTTGGTACAACATGATCTTGGCTATTGACTCTGCAAAATCATAATGCTTTTGGGTTCTTTTTCTTTTTAGCTCAAAAACCATGCCAAACCGAAAAGGAAAGACTTGGGTATCATTGTCAGGGCCAAATACCCAGGCCAGCATTGAAAACACTACTTGAGTTTCTCTCTTGAAAATATCATACAATAGAGAGAAATGAACATGCCCCCTGTTTGGTGGCTCCCTTGTTTCTTCTTCATAAAAGTTTGTTCTTCTAGCCCTTTCTTCCCCAATAAGATCCATATTTTCTTTGTTGAATACCTCTAAATCCAAACCGTGGGGATACACAATATCTCTCGTATGGCCTGAGCTAATATAATAACTCTAATCCTACCACTCGAGATGATCCCTATTACTTCGTCAAATATCTTGGCATATGCGTCGACCAATTCAAGGCATGGATGTACGGTGAGCAAAATGAACTACAACAAGCCACAATCCCACAACCAAAACGCAAAGCTATCAGAAGTGTCTTACTTTCCTTTCCTTTAAAACATGCCTTCTATGAGGATTTTGGGATTGACAGACAACTTAGGATCAAAAACATGGTTAGCAATGTCTTGGATTGCTTCTCTCGTCACAGGCTTATCTATAAGTACCTTTTTGCAATACTCGAAAGGGCATTCTTCTATAGCTGGAGCATTGGTGAAAGACTTTCGCCCAAAAATATTAGCATATCTAGGTCACTAGTTTAAAACTATGGCCTATCTTCTAGAGGTTGAAGGTTCCACCATGATTGTATTAAGAGTTGCAAAGGACTTCTTGGGGATAACGGTCAAGAAACCCTTTATGGAAAAGAAAGCATACCTTGAGAGCAATTAATGCTTTTTCTAGTACATGCACTCGAGGCTTATGCTACTATTGTTGGGCTTATTAAATGATGCCATCGAGATGATATGTGTGGGAAAAAATATGTATCTCTCGGGAATGCCAAAAATATTGAGGATGGAATTAGCACATTCCTTTCACTACCTCTTGATCAAAAAGAATTTTTTCCACAAGAAACATGCTTCCCATCATACTAAGCATGTTGAAATGATTCAAAGTACCTTTGAAAAATGAGGGCATTAATTTTCTAGACAACTTTCTTTTAAAAAGTGCTAACCCTATATTTTCTTATAAATGGGATAGTTGGCACCAATGATGGCGATGGACACATGTCAACAATCAACATACTAGAACATTTACTCCTAGCATCCCAATTTATTTCTCAAGAAATTCCTCAGGATTCTCTTTATGATTTATCTACTTTAGTCTATTTTGACCCCACTTTCCATTGTCATCTTGCCAGAGGCAAATATTTCATCAATCATTTTTAACTTATCGGTCTTTCTATATATATTCACACCACCTTTCACAACATTAATTTGAACACAAAGTTTTGTAACCTAGTTGGCCCTTTGTTTCTTTTCTTTCCATACTGCTAGTAGTTTCCACTTCACTAGGATGTTTGTTGGCTTGGGAACCCCTATTTGGCTCCTTCCACGAAGGCCGCAATACAACTTTGTAGGAGAAATCTCCAGTGACTGGATCAAGAGGTTGGTCAAGAAATGTTACCCACTTATCATGACTGCATTCAAATGGGTGGTGGGCAATGACTTTATTTTTTGATGTTTCTAATGAGAACCAACTTTGGAACAAATACAATGTGCTTTCTCATTTTGTGGTTGTATACACCTGAAAATGGTCATCACATTCAATTAATTAAATACAAGCTATTTGATTAATGGTTCAACTACATATAAATAAGGTTCTACTTTATTTATATTGTTCACTTTCCTTTTAATTCTTCTAATCACATTCTTCTAAATAATTAAATAAACAAAATACCCTAAACATGTTTATTTAATTAATCTTCCCTAATCCTGATTAAGAATTAGAGCACATTTCTACAAATTTTTGTGTGCCACCTCATAAAGGTCACATGAAAATAAATAAGCCTAATTATTAATTAGACTTATCCTCACACACTTCCACCAATGAGAAAAAGCACATGACTTTATTCCCCCACACTTCCAACAAATTTGGAGCACATGAGTCTTTGTTTCACATGCTAGGAATCCCATACATTTGGAACACTTCCAATTGGTCAAGGGATTCTCTTCACACACATGGCATGTTGTCCTTGGTCAAGGGGACAACATCATGATTCCTCTCATCTCCGCCGTCTATCTTGTCTCCTTTAAATCTAAACCATTGATAGGTGCCACCTCACAAAATGCTTGAGAAACTCTATAAATACACCCCTTATCCTTTGCATTAGAATCCACCTTTTGAGTAATGTTATAATGCTATTTTGAAATACAAATTGGAATAGTGTTATAATGTCATTTTCCATCCACACTTTGAGTATTGTTACAATGCAGGTTTTTCGTAGGAGCTTGGAGCTTTCATGGATTCTTATACTTAGCTTTCTTATCATGTGTTAATTTGCATTCTCATATTAGATTAATTAATTGCTTCATAGTTACATTTTAGGTTAGTTTTATTTTTTGTTGCATTTGAGCATATGCATAATCATGGATAGCTCACTATAATTGCATATCATCTCACTCATCTCCACTTGTTCATATATCATCAACATCATCCTTCATTTATCGTTTCATCCATTATCCTTTCCATCATTTTGTTTCATTTAGGAGCATACCACTAATCATTCTAGCACACATTTACATACCACTAATCCTTCCACCACACATTTGCACATAGAAATCATCTTAGCTTGCATATTAGGCATCAAATCTCATTTTCTAGGTTGTCATTTTAACACCCTTTGTTCCCATAGAAATCTGAGGGCCAAACAATTTAATAAATCCCAAGAAATAGAGAACAATGATAGGTATTTGAAAGGTTTGATTTTATTATGAATAGATTAGTTTTACTTGCTCCAAACTTTGAATGTAAACCATCTCATTAAGGTTTGTGTTGACATTAGAATAACTCACTCTACACATTCGACACATGCACAGTGGCCTCACTGTTGGACCTGGGTGTGGCCAAACCGATGATAATTGAGTTGTAATGAGAGATGTTTGACACTTCACTGATGGAAGGGCTTGGAGAAATAGTACCAGTAGCTATTCTTCGTGTTGGCATCCTGAGCACGATGTACCTTCAGAGGCATGTGAAATTTGGCATAGACGTGCCCTGGCTACCCTTCCTTTCTGATTTTTGCACAATGGACATGGTGACACATCAACATTCTTCTCAACTAGAAGCAGTCTTCTTGCTTCGTGAGTACAACATGGAATAGGTTACAAGACTAGCCTAGAGGAAACACTTCAATTTCCTGGTGCAAAGTAGCAATGAATAGGCCTTGAGTCTACATCTGTGTCTGCCTCATTCTTCATTACTTCTTTCCTATTACATCTTTTGCTTGTAAACCCCTTCTAGGCTTGCTCAAGAAAGCTTCATGTTTAAATCTAGGTTTGGTCTTGCATGTATGTAGATCTTTTCATATAATATAAACTACTTATTTCCTAGTGTCCTAGGTTTTATTCAAAACTTGAAATAATTACAAGACTTTACATATAATACATAATAATCTAAATATTTTAAAAGATATGTAGTTTTAATGGAAATTTTTTAGATAAATACTATTTACTGGTATACCTAAGGCGTTTCCTTCTAAATCTTCAATTTCATATGCATTCATTTCTTTACATGTGCTGATTCGAAAAGGCCCTTTCCATAATGCTTCAAACTTCATATGTTGTCCTAGCTTTGTAGTACATTCATCATACTTTAACACTAAGCTCCCTTGAACTTTGGACTAGAGGTATTTTTGTCAAACCATCTCTTGACTGTTCACTGACGGTTGATCATGGCACCATGGGCCTTCTCTCTATCTTCTTCTAGTCTCAGGAGTTATACTAATCACACCTCCATTCTGCCATTTTCTTCAACTTCAAGTGCTTTAAGTAGCTGTAACACAGGGATCTCTATGGAAATGGTCATTATTACCTCCTTTCTGTATACCAACTCATAGGGCGAAGTTTTCAAGATTTTATTGGGGGAAAATCAATCTGCCCACAAAGCTACTCATAGATGCTTGTGCCAGTCCTTTTTTCATTCTGAAACAATGCATTTAATTAACCTAACTAGGTTTTTGTTGGTTGATTACGCTAACCCATTTCCTTGTGGATAATAATGTGATGAATTTTTAAGAAAAATTTCATGTTGGATAGAAAAATTTGACATCCTAGAACTGACAAATGCTCTAGCATTGTTGGATATGATGGTTTTGGGAGGCCCAAATGATGCAGAGGTGGCAGCAAATTAAAATGTATTCAAACTCCCAAAAACATAGTTTTCCTTGAGAGAAACTTACTCCAACTAACCAAACCACAAAACCTCATTTTTAGCCAATTTGAGGAGGGTTTAATGAAAATATGGGTTCCAATACAAATCACAACATTCCAGTGCATCACACCTTCATAAAATGACCTTAGAAAACTCAAAACACTATCACATATATAGTTCCAATCACATTTTTCCAAAACCTTACTTTAGTTCCTCAATTTCTCATGGAAACTCATGAAAACACCCTAGGGCATCACCCTAAAACCATAAAAATTGCATTTTCTGTCTCCCAAACCATTGGTACATGTAAAATACCATGAAACAAGTCATTCCACCTAGTTACAGGGCTGGACAGTAGGTGGAATGGCTATAACATCACTTTTACACCAATCAAACCCTCAAATTAGTTAGAAACAGGCAGTCCCAGAAAAATGAAGAGATATCCCTCAAAACTAAATATTAGAAACTCTAACTAGATTTAAATGAAAGATATTTCATGCCCCTACAATATTATATAAGTCTCAAAGCATATGGTGGTGGTACAGATCCGTACAATGCTTGCAAAGTTCAGGAAAACAGAAAAAACATGGGGTTTCAGACCACCCGGCAGTAAAATGAGGATATCTCACTCAATTCTCAATGAAATAACACTATTCAAATGCCAAAAGAAATATTATTCAATTATCTATCCATACATTATATGCTTGGAGTGTGGAAAAATATGTACAGGTCGTACAATGCTCGTGATCAGCAATTTCTTAATGGAAAACACAAAAAAACAGCAAATTTCTTATTAGAAACTCATTCCAAACTTCTTCAACAGCCTCCCCTTCGAGATATTACAACAATTTATTATGCTACCACCTGAAAACTACCTCTTGGGGCGTTCAACTTCCATAACCACCCTTTAATTAGATTCTAAAATGACAATTTTGCCAATTTTTCCCTTAATCACTATCCCATTACAACTTGATCAACTTGATTTTTGCAAATACCACCTAACTGACCTATTAAGCCCTCCAATACATTGAAAATGGTCATTGAGACCTTATTTAACAATTTATCCCCCTTATTTCTAGACCAACCTATACTTGAAGAAATTTTACAATCATGTATTTTAGGTGCTCCTGCACCATACTCCCTGGGTACAAAAGATTTATGCCCCATAAATCACTCCATAGGACTACTCCAACCTTCTGGACAATCCCTTCAAACCTGCTCCAAGTTACTTGCATGGAAATCTTCCACCAAGGGACTTTGTACCCTCCATTTTTTGCTTTGACTTCACCTTGCCACCCTTGATCCTGCTCAATGGGATCTTCTTGCTGCATTTTGCCTTCATTGGTACCTGCAAACAAAAATTCAGTACACCAAACCAAACAATCATGCATTAGTATCCTTGTTACATGCTCTTTCATGAGCCAATCATACATGTAGTCTTGCCCTTCAACTCCACTCTCTGCAACACAACCTGCATTGTATGCTTCCAGTTTCATTTTAACCCTTGGTCTGTCCTCTGTCAGGGAAATGAACAAATCAGGGAGATAACCAATGATTCCCTTCACTCTTAGCCTCTTACTCTTCCACTTTACACTTGCATTCAAATGAATCATGCTTGGATCCTCTGTCTCAATAGCACACAATATCCTAATGACTGAACTCAGCAACCAAGGACAACTCACTGTCCCAATCTCAGATTTTCCTCTCTTCTCCAACTCAATTGGAGTCCACACACACTGTCTTCTCTTAGCCATTCCTTGGCCTATCACCTTCAACCTCTCAATATTAGCCTCTGTCCTTATTGCAATTCTTTGCAAAACCTTTGCCAAATATCCTTCACCTCTCATGGTGACCAACCTCTGCTCAACTCCTTGAAACTCTCCAAACTCTTCCATAGTCTCCTTCACTGTTTTCTGCAATCTTCATAACTGACTGTCTTTTTCCTGACTTCTACAACCTGCTCATCATCTTCAAGCCTTCCAAGACTTCTTTCATTCCTCTCATTAATTTTCTTTTTAGTCACTCCCTCATTCTTCTCTTTCTCAGTTTCCAAAACCTCTGTCACACAGCCCACTGTGTTTACAATCCCTGTCTTTTCATCATTTACTCTTACTGTCAAGGGACACTCCACTGCCCCAATCATGATCTTGTCATAGTTTTCAAGCCGTTTATGGCTTTCTCCAAATGCCTCACCTGTCTTTTCTATATCTCCTCTTTTCCTCTTAACATTCCCAATCTTCAAGTCTTCACTGTCATCAGCATTTTCACCTTTTCCTCTTACCCATACCTGCTGCACCTTGTGCTCTTGTCCACTTAATGGATAGCATATACTGTCCTCAATGCCCTTGCTTTGCCATACCTGCAAAACACTTGCACTCACATCTCTTTCCCTCTCTAAGCTCTCTATCCCAATAAATTTATTATCACAAAACTCAGCCTCAATCTCACCTATCCTTGTATCTTTCATGGATGTCTGCCCTACATCATTTTCATTCTTTAATGAACAAACTCTTACCTGCTCTTGGCCTTCCACACAACTCTCAAGCCTACCTTGCATCCTCAATGCCTCTTCACTCTTGAATCTTTCAATACCTTCATTCTTATTCTCTTCTCTTTGAGAGATCTCTGCCCCAAGTGCCTCCTTCTCGCAATACTCTGTCTCAGCTTCTTGCACCACTATGTTTTTCATAGGTGTCTGCCCTAGAACACCATTAACCTGCAATGAACAAACTTCTTTCTGTCTTTTATCTTGAACATAACCTTCAAGCTTACCTTGCTCCTTTAAGGTCATTTCTTGTGTGACCTTCACTGCCCTTGTCTCTCTTAGGTCTTCATTCTGCACTGTCCTTCCCAATGCTGCTTCATGGTGTTTTTCCTTCTCCATTGCAACTATGCTATGCCCTATTTCCTCATCCTTGTCTTTTTCTGCTTTATATCCTAAGAACTTGTGTCTTTCCTGCAATATCACCCTTGTTCTCTTGTCTTGGCCATCTTCCACCAATGAGGTCAAAACATAAATCCTTCCATCCTTTTTAATCTGGTAATTATTTTCCCTGCCATAGTACACAACAAATCTTTCCCAACACCATGGTTTTCCAAACATTAGATGACAAGAGTGCAATGGTACAATATCACATAATATTTTGTCTTTATATCCACCTATTTCAAATTCAACCCATGATTGCTCTTTAACCAAAAATGTTTTCTCACCATTAAGCAATGAAACATAATAAGGTGAATCATGTGGGAACCTTTCTAAGTTCAATTTTTCAACCATTTCAAGAGCTACCAAGTTATCCAAACTACTTGAATCAACCATAACCTTGCATATCTTACCTTTGCACTTGCACCTAGTCTTGAAAATTGCATTCCTCATCTGTTTCTCCTTCTCATTCAAACCTCTAGTAGCCATGATGTCCTTTCTCCTTCAATTTTTAAGAGATCTACTTCCTCACTCTGATACCACTCTGATGCAAAGCTGGCAGCAAATTAAAATGTATTCAAACTCCCAAAAACATAGTTTTCCTTGAGAGAAACTTACTCCAACTAACCAAACCACAAAACCTCATTTTTAGCCAATTTGAGGAGGGTTTAATGAAAATATGGGTTCCAATACAAATCACAACATTCCAGTGCATCACACCTTCATAAAATGACCTTAGAAAACTCAAAACACTATCACATATATAGTTCCAATCACATTTTTCCAAAACCTTACTTTAGTTCCTCAATTTCTCATGGAAACTCATGAAAACACCCTAGGGCATCACCCTAAAACCATAAAAAATGCATTTTCTGTCTCCCAAACCATTGGTACATGTAAAATACCATGAAACAAGTCATTCCACCTAGTTACAGGGCTGGACAATAGGTGGAATGGCTATAACATCACTTTTACACCAATCAAACCCTCAAATTAGTTAGAAACAGGCAGTCCCAGAAAAATGAAGAGATCTCCCTCAAAACTCAATATTAGAACCTCTAACTGGATTTAAATGAAAGCTATTTCATGCCCCTACAATATTATATAAGTCTCAAAGAATATGGTGGTGGTACAGATCCGTACAATGCTTGCAAAGTTCAGGAAAATAGAAAAAACATGGGGTTTCAGACCACCCGGCAGTAAAATGAGGATATCTCACTCGATTCTCAATGAAATAACACCATTCAAACTCCAAAAGAAAGATTATTCAATTATCTATCCATCCATTATATGCTTGGAGTGTGGAACAATACGTACAGGTCGTACAATGCTCGTGATCAGCAATTTCTTAATGGAAAACACAAAAAAACAGCAAATTTCTTATTAGAAACTCATTCCAAACTTCTTCAACAGCCTCCCCTTCGAGATATTACAACAATTTATTATGCTACCACCTGAAAACTACCTCTTGGGGCGTTCAACTTCCATAACCACCCTTTAATTAGATTCTAAAATGACAATTTTGCCAATTTTTCCCTTAATCACTATCCCATTACAACTTGATCAACTTGATTTTTGCAAATACCACCTAACTGACCTATTAAGCCCTCCAATACATTGAAAATGGTCATTGAGACCTTATTTAACAATTTATCCCCCTTATTTCTAGACCAACCTATACTTGAAGAAATTTTACAATCATGTATTTTAGGTGCTCCTGCACCACCAAACCTGGTCACCAGTTCTTCGAGAAAACTAACTATTTCTCCTTCTGTTGCATTTTAGGGCTACAAATTCTAACCACCTTATGAAGTAATCAGTTGTTGTGAGGATCCACTTGTGTCCAACATTGGACATAGGATTTATCATACCAATGAAATTTAGATCCCATGGGGAAAATGGTTCTTCTGTCACAATTGGGCTTAGGGGTTGACTGGCGTTCCTTCTTTTGACAAAAAGATATTGGCACTAAGTACACTTTTGTACTAAATGATGCTCCTTGGTGAACATAGAGGGCTAGTAATAATGTGGTTTTGTAGAAAAATTTCCTCCCTCAGGACTATAGTGAAATTTATTAAGAACTTTCTCTGCCTATAGGGCGTCAAGGCATCAGAGTAACATATAATCATAATTTCTTTTAAAAAGTATATATTATACTAATATATATCTCACAACTTGTAGCCAATAGTACCTCATTTTATTAGTTAGCAGGCTGGCTGGGTAATACCCCTTTTTACATGTGTAGCATTCGATCAGTAAGCCAAGATTCATTGGATTCAAATTGATTTGAGTAGACTTGACTCGTTTCCTTCTTAGTTGTGAAACTTGTTTCCTGTGCCATATATTCACACAAACCCCTTCCTTGGACCAACTTAGTCAGTTTGATGTCAACATCATATTCTAGAATCTTAGTAATCCAATTTTCTCCCTTTTCATTGATGTATTCCTTTGTTGTATACTCCCGTACACTAGGATGTGCTACGAGAATATTGATTTTATTGGCTGACACTAAGTGTTGGAATTTCTTCAAACTTTTAACTATAGCAAAGCTTGTTTTTCCACAAAATTGTACCTCATCCCATATCCTTTCAAAGTCCTAGAATAGAATGAAATGGGATGTTCTCCTTCATTCTAATCCCCCTTTTGAGTAAGTATTGAAGCTATGCTATCTTGACCACTATACACATAGAGTAAGAAACCCTTGAAAAAATCTGGATTGGCCAAAACTGGAGTAGCATAAATTGCCATCTTTATTTTCTTGAAGGCTTATTTCCCCTCTGGGGTCCATTTGAAGGGTAGATTCTTTTTGAGCATTAGTGAAATTGGCCTTACAATACTAGCAAAGTCAGAAATGAACCTATTGATGAAATTAATCTTGCCCAGGAATGACTGGAGTTGCTTTTGATTTACTGGTAGAGGTAATTCCATTATGGACCTAACCCTCTCAGGATCTATTGCTATTCCCTCTTTAGAGACTATAAAGCCAAGTAGCTTACCTTGAGGTACTCCAAAAACACATTTCTTAGGGTTCAAAGCAATCCCAAATTGTTGACATTTTGAAAAATATTTTCTAGATGATCAAAGTGATCTTCCCTTGATTTCAAAAATACCATCAATTCATCTAGATATATAAGAATGATCTAGTTAATTAAACCCTTGAAGGTGATATCCATTGCTCGCTGAAAAGTCATACCAGTGTTTGACAAGCAAAATGGCATTTTAGTATATGCATATGTCCACCACTTAGTGGTAAATTTTGTTTTATATCGGTTGCTCTCCTTCACATATACCTGGTTATACCCTGAAAAACTATCAAGTAGTGAAAACATCTCAAACCCAACTACCATCTATAAAATTTGCTCCATTGAAGGCAAAGGGTATTGATCTTTAAGCGATGCTTTATTTAGATATTAGAAATCAATGCAAAGTCTGATTTCACCATTTTTCTTCCAGAAAGGCACCAAATTTGATACCCAAGTGGAATGTTTGATTAGATATATTATCTTGGACTCGATCAATTTGGTAAGCTCTTACACCATTAGTGCCTCAATCTTTGAATTGATAGGCATTTTCTTTTGTCGGACAGGTTTACACCCATCCTCAAAGTCAATGGTATGTTGGATTATGCTCGGGTCATAACCTCTAAGGTCATCATAAGTCTTGGTCATAACCCCATCATACTCATAGCACAATTCCCTTAGTTTTTGTTTATCTTTAGTCTAAATCTCCTTTTTGACTTTCAACCTTCTACCATCACTGACATCAAGCTCTTCATAATCCTTTTCATCTACCATGAACCTTCTTTTCCCTTTCCTTGCGTCTTCACAATCAAACAGGTTCTCGAGGGAAATTAATCCCCTTGGAAGCTTGTTTCCTTTTAGTGTGATGACCTACCCTTTAGAGAATCTTGTCCCTAAGGTTGGACCATCAGGAGTCATTCTTCCCTTTTGTATGAAGGTAGCTATTTGGGTATCACTATTGAAAACCTACCAATTCTCTTCATTATCTCAAATAGAGGGTCAGACAATGACTTGAACAACATTTTTCTTAGTTGAGTCAGAAGTTGGTTCAAATTGCAACCCAACTAATGCCATTTTGTTGGCTCTACTATTTTGTGATTGGGGAATGACTCATATGTTGAAGACTTCAAAACCCTCAATCAATTCCTAGAATCAATGTTTGTATGACCTCATTTAGATATTTTTTGTTGCTTCCTAGCTATGAACTTGACTCACCACTAGCTTTGAATCTCTGAAAACTTGTAATCTCTTTATACCCATCCTCTATGCAAGGTTTAGACCGTGAATTAAAGCCTCATATTTACCGTCATTATTTGAGCATGAGAACATGAAATGATAAGCTCTTAGAATCTCAAATCTTGTTGGAGAGAGTAAACGGACACCCACGTCAACACCAACCTTACACTTGGAACCATCAAAGAAAAGAGTCCACAAATGATTGTCCAATAGGTCATCAAAATTCTTGCCATTTTTTACTAGTTTCGGGAAAACCTGATTATCATCAAAAATTACTTAGGTGTTGAGCCCGGTTGCATGGAAGTTATCGAAGGGGTCAAACTAAGTGAATTGGTTAATCAAAACCTCATCTTTAGTAGTTCACTCACTTGCATTTTCTTCGTCTTCTAGCATTTCAACACAATACTTATCCTACTAAGATATAGATGTATGTGTGGCTTCAAAGGATAGGAATGCATTGTCTAAGATATGGTTGGGATGTAATGGCTCTAAAAGAATCTTCATATTTTCTCCTTGTTTAGTCCACAAAATCAAGTGGGACCAATCGAATGCCAAATATCTACCAAGTTTGGCAGTGAAATCCCTTGATAAACACATCCAAAATATTGGCGAAATATCTATCACTACCACTTCCTCGATGACTGTCTGCCTCGAGTAGGAGAAGAGAGTTAAAGACAAATCCTTTATCCAACCAATGGTTGGGACCCTTTTTCTATTTAACTACATGATTCCTCTTTCAAGGGGTTCATATCTTAATTTTAAGGCATCTGCCACTTGCTTTGGCATGATAGTCATACTTTCCCATGAATCAATCATATTATTATGCAACAATTTATCTCCTATTATAACCGTCAAAAAGAAAGGTTTGGGATTTGGTCTATTTACCTCCTTTTCTTCAACACTATTTCTATCATTTGTATAAGATGTTGCTTTCAGAGTTTGAGGGGTAGATGTGGATCAATAGTTTTTGCTTTGATTGCTTGACTGCGTCATGCCTTCCTACAATCCTTGCCCTTCTGCCTCTAATGCTTCTTGAAGCAGGTTTTTTTGTTCAATAATTTAAATAACATCCTACAATGATACATTGGTAGGTGCTTTCATTAATTTCTCCACTAATTTGAGCATCTAAAATGTCTGGATCAGTGGCTTAAACAGTGGTATTTTCTTTGAAAAATGGGGCTCCATCATAGCTGGGGCCGATACTTTATTTACCTCTTTTTCCATTAATAACACCTTTTTTTTTTGTGGACAAGGTCATATGATGGGCAACAAATCCCGTCCTTCTAGAAGAAAAGGTCATTGCAGTTGCAGGCATGACAAGGGTTGTTGCACATATTCCCCTATAAGCCTCCTTTTAGATCTCATGTTTTAATTAGACCATATTGGCAGAAAACCAATCATCTGAGCTTCATTTGCATACACTGCATCTTCTCCTTTCGACCATGAGAATAACACATGGTTGGGCCCTACATCCACTTCTTGCTCTAAGGGGATCCCTTGTGATTACGTTGGGAAAAAAAAATCTTCTACTTCAAATGACTTGCATTCATTTGATTCCATAAGCCAATCCTTGTCTTTTTGTTCTGTCATCCATCTCCACCTATTCTCCTTTGGGAAATTCTATGGGAAATGATCATCACTACAGATGAAGCACCATGTGTCAACTTCTTTCACCAAATTTTTTTTGGCCAAGGATCAATTCTTTGCTTTGACTTCCCTTTATCGTTTGAAGTGGCATGGTGACTGAAACTATTTGGTTGTTGGATGTCATTTGTTGACTCCCTCCTTGAGAGAAACCCTGTTAAGAGTTTTGGTGATAAGGGAGGTTACTTCTACCATGGTATTGAGAATTTCCTTTTATTGGCATTGTTTGCTACCGTTTAAGAATGACCAATTCATTAGTAAAATTCCATATGAGATTCTTCATGTCATTAATGTTGGTCATGACTAAATTTGAGGCTGACACACTGACTTGTTCAGGAGGATATGTGTACATAGACTAGGGTGCATCTGAAACACTGCTTTGTACTTGGAACATATTAGAACAAGTTCTTTCTTATATCACTCTAGAGGGTTCCGTGAACATAGGTGTAGGAAGTCAAGGTGGGAGTTTCCTAGCATCACTTAAATTGTTTTCTACCTATACTACCACTTTGTAAGTGTTGGGTAAGATATCTCCACCCATGGAAGTTATCATAAGTGCAATATCTAGATTGATGGCCTTTAGGTAGAACATGAACGCCATCATAGCTTGAGGCTGAGCAGTCACAAGAATCCTTTGCCAGGTTTTATGAAACCTAGTGTTGAAGTCACTCATGGCTTCCTTGGGAGCCTTCTTGACGGTGATCAGTTGTTGCAGTAGAGAAGAATGGTCTCCCTTTTTAGAGAATCATTTGGAAAGGAACTTCTTGAGTTGGTCCCAATAAAGAATAGAATCTGAGGCTAGAGATCAATAACAATATTAGGTTTTTCCTTTAAAAGACACAACCAACAATCTTAGAGCAATGTTTTATTAATCTATGTTATGCACTCTACATATCTCCACTATATCTTGAAGGTGTTTAGAAGGGGTTTTGAATTCTTCTTTGAAAAAATTTGGGATAGCCTTGAGGGCATTTGCAGGTATAGTGGGTAATATATATGGGGGTGTAGGTGGTCGTAACGGGCTACCACTATCCCATGTTACAAAATTCCTTGGAGCAAGAGCGAGTACTTGGGCCATGAGGAAAAGATCTCTATGAATCAGGTACACGAACAATATTATCTAGAAATTCAAACCTCTGAGAAAATTAGATAAGGCTCTTGATAAGGGGCTTTTACTTCTTGCTCTATTACTCCTTACAGGTGATATAGAAACTATAGTTCTTCTCCTTCTAGGGTTTGAGGTAGGTAGCTAGGAATATTGGAAATGACCTCTCAAGGATGCTTTGGATTATGGGCATGGAATTTTCAATTTTCCTTCCTTAGCTTGATGTAAGAAATATTTCTGACTTCTAATCATGCTAATTGAAAAATATTTGTGTCCCATTGGGTGTGCCAGAAAAAGAATTATTGATCATTAAAGCTTGTGCCTCTTTGATAGACTTGTGGGAAATTCAGTGAGTGGGGGATAGATTATGTCTCACTGAATACCTTTGGGTTTTTTATAGAAACATGGCTCTTCTTTTGGGTTTTGAGATAAGGGAGAAAGAAGAAAATGAAAAATGTAAAAAATGAAAGGTGATACACCAAAGCTTTCATAACATTTCAAACTCAGAAATATTCCTATGATTGATATAGAAGACACATAATACCACAACCCTTCATTGTTGGAAAGAGAACAACAAAGGCTAACTTCAAGCATAGTGCAAACTTTCAAATCTTTCATCAAGTAGTGTTCATTGAGGTACAATTAATCATAAAAAGTCCTTAGGGAAAAAGAATGATATTTCAGAAAATTATAGGAATTTTGTCTCCCAATATAGCATAGCACAAAAAAATAACAACTTTAAGGATAACAAAAAAGTCCAATGATAGTATGATTTGTCCAAAATGTTATTTCTTAGTACAAGCATAAAGCATAGAAATCCGATATTTAAACTATTGGAATATAGCTTACAAAACACAGTGTTTCATTCATAATGAAAATAAAAATAAAAAATACTTGAAAAAGGCCATACATGCACAATCTCAAAATTTCCCTTAATAGTTCATGTCTTTAATTAAAACTAAAAATTTGAAACAAAGATCAGATGCCAATCTAACAATATTTTAAACCTTAATAGATATAATTTTCCAGAATAAAGTAGTTCTATAACTTTCTTTCTAAAATATAGTTCACAAACCCTAAGAAAATTTAAAAGAAAAATAGTTTCTGTTTTTAGAGAAAACAACTCTCTTGGAAAAATTCCTTCTCTAAAAATATCCTATTTTAAAATAATTTCCCCCTTTTTAGAATTTCCTTTTCGGATGTTGAAGACCTTTTATAATCGCCAAAGAGAAAAACACCACCTTTCCTAGAAGTAAATACTGCTAGATGTCGCCACTTGATAGCTTACAATCTAATTTGTAAGCCCTTTGTTAGGTCTCAAAATATTTTTGCATTAACTCTCAGCTATTGCATTAATGTCCTCCAGATATTTTGAAGATAGAGAGCAATATTAGACCCAATCCTGAAAGGTGATATTTCAATAATTAATTCTTCTGACTTGATCACATCTCTTTGTAGTACTGACTGGAAGCTCCCGGCTTTAGACAAACAAAGGGAAAGAGAAAGTTTTTAGCCAATCTTTTTCTAAAAGATAAAGTCCTCCTTTGACATTTTGAGGCGACACATGACTCGATCAGAAACTTTATGCTTTCTGAAGAATGTTATACAATAAATTCTTGCCACCTTGACATGTGTCTAAGGCACTCCTCTGACAAACAACCAAGGAAAGACATGTAGCCATCCCATGATGCATTGCCCATTTCCTTTACTGACCTTACCTAAAAATCTATTTTTCATTTTGCAAGAATAAAAATTAAAAACAAAAACTGGAAGGTCGGTAATAATAAAACTCTTTCACATAAACCATACCTATAATAGAGTCTCCTTTACACATATCAAAATGTTGATAAAAAACCACTTTTGATTTACCTTTTGGGGGATCAAATGAATTCATTTAAATTTTAGTTTTTGTAAGTATATAGTCCTTATTATATGCTTCCCAAAAAGTATAATTTTAAATAAATTCAATTTTATTATTATATTTATTTTTTATTTCTTGTGAATATAGGTTTTTCACTGAAAATCAAGCTCTTTGTTCTACACATGTGAAAAATAGAAGATTATAAAAGAGTTTTGAAAAATATGAGTGCACCAGATATTGAAGTCCTTGATCCAACAAAAAAATAAATATTTTGATACATGCAAAAAGAGTTGTGTTATATAGTATTCCTATGTCTGAATTGTAATTGGTTTTAATTTGAAACTTGATTAAGGAAAAAATATTCAATAAAATACTATGAAACCAAGTGGAAGCACTAGATATCATAGTTACAAATCTAAATTTGAAAATAATAGAATTTTATCCTTCATGGTAAACAATTTATGTGTTATACGGTGAGTGTGACTCCTTAAAAATGGTGTTTATTGAAAAAACTAGTTTTTGAAGGAGATGGAAAAAGAAGTGCAATATGATTCTAAAAATTTTGAAAAAAATATATTTTGAATCTACAGAAGAAATTTTTTTTCAAAAATCAGTAGTTTGCATCATTTTCAAATTCCTTATGGTTTATCCACTATAGGTGCCTGAAAGTGAAGATTTAGTTAGAAAAAATCAATTAACTGTCCAGTTTGGCCAAAAATTATAAACCAGTATTGTGGGATCACCCAAGGAGAAATTCATTTTGAAGAATATTCTTATACATTCTGAGTTGATTAAGGTTCAAAACCTGAAGATTGCAAGGTGAGTGCAAAAAACTGAGGGGCCAAAAAGTGGCCAAATTACTTTTTCATCTTGAAATAGCAAAAAAATGAGTGTGTTATACTGAAATGTGCTTGTGTTATGGAGTTGGTAGTGACCAAGCCTAGGCTTGGTAATTACCAAGCCATAATGTGAGCACATTATATTGTGAGTGCGTTATAACATGCTCGTATTATGGTTTAAATTTCAAAAAATGCATGTATTTTGAATTCAAAAAATGTGTGTATTTTGAATTAAAAAAATGTGCATTTTTTGAAATAAAAAAAATATTTCCAAAACGTGAGTGCATTATAACATGCTCATGTTTTGGTCTACATTGAAATTTTTTTCTTCTCTTTTTCTTGTCTCTTTATTCTCATTATATTTCAGGGAAACTATATACATGAAATAAACATTTAAGTTATAAGTTGACATTTACATATGGACATTTACTCTCTTATACTTTAAGTTATATTTCATATATATAGTTTCAAGATGTTTGAGAGTGCTTTCAGAACTCTAGGAGTTATAATTCAAATTCTAGTTTTTGGAAGATCTTACAATTTTTCAAACAACCAAATTTTAGTAATTAGCATGTCAAATATTAGTAATTAGGAGGTCAAATTTTAGTAAACAACAAGTTGTATCATCTTTCTTTTGCTCGATCTCACTTATTGTTTATCCCTTATGCTTTATACCTCTCTCTCTCACTTTCTCTTTCCCTATATACTTCTATCTATCTTACCTCTATCTCTCTCCCTCCACCCCTCCGTACATTCCTCCTTCCCTCCTTACCTCTCAAATTTTCTCTATCTCCCCTTCTCTCTATCTTCCCCCTATCTCTCTTCCTTCCTCCCACCCACCTTCCCTCTCTAGTTCACTCTATCTTACCCATTCCTCTACCTCTCTCTCCCTCTCTCCTTCTCCCTCTCCTTTAATATCTCCACCTTCCTCCTTCCCTCTCTCTCTCTTCCTTCATTTCACACACCTTCCCTCTCTACTTCTCTCTATCTTTAACCTATCCCTCTTTTTCTATCTCTCACCCTCCCTCCTCTCTCTCTCAATCTCTCCTCCTTACTCCTTCCCCTCTCTCTCTCATTCATTCTATAAAACTTCTCTCTCCATTTTTCCCTCCCTCCATCCCTTTCTACTTATCTCTATCTCTCTCCATCCCTCTCTCTCTCCCTCCCTACCTCTCCCTCTCTCTCTACTCCTCCTTCCATCCTCTCCCTCTCAATCTATCCTTCCCTATATACTTGTCTCTAGATCTCTCTCCATCTCTACCTCTCCCTCCCACATTCCCTCTCTCTCCCTCCCTCTCTCCCTCTCTCTCAATCTCCCAACCTTCCTCCTTCACTTTGTGTTTCTCTCTCTCACAAACAATCTCCCTCCCCCATCTTTATCTCTAACTCTCTCCTTCTCTCTCTACTCTATATCTCATCATTCTATCTCTCTCCATCTCTTTGTCTCTCACTTCCTCTCTCTCTACTTCTTTATCTCTCTCTCCATCTCTCCCTCCCCCTATCTCCTTCCCTATCTCTCAATCTCCTCACCTTCCTCCTCTCTCTCCTTCCCTATATACTTCTCTCTATCTCACCAATATCTCTAACTTCATCCCTCCTTACCTCTTTAATTGTCTCTTTACATATGTATCACCTCTCTCTCTATCTAACCTCTCTCTTCCTTCCTCCCACCCAACTTCCCTCTCTACTACTTTTTATCTAACCTATCCCTCTCTACTTCACTCTTTCTCCCTCCCTCCTCCCTCTTAATATCTCCACCTTTCTCCTTCCCCCCTCTCTCCATCTCTCATTCTCTCTATCTCACTTCCCTCCCTCCTCTCTATATATCACCTCTCTCTATCTCCTCTCTCTCCTTCCTTATCTCTCCCTCTCTCTATTTGTCTCTCTACTTCTCCCTCCCTCCTCCCCCTTCTATATCTCCCCTTCCCTATATATACTTATCTCTATCTCTTTCTCTTAATCTCTACATCTCCCTCCCTCTTTTCCTCTCTCTCCCTCTCTCTCCCAGTCTCTCCCTCTCTCTCAATATCCCAACTATCCTCCTCTCTCTCCCCATATTTCTCTTTCTTTCTTCTTTCCTCTCTATTATCTATCTCATCATTCTCTCTTTGTCCACTTCTCCCTCGCTATCTCTCCTTCCCTATATACTTCTCTCTATATCCCTTTCTCCATCTCTACCTCTCCCTCCCTCCCTCCTTCACTATCTAATCTTATATATCTCCCCCTTTCCCTCTCTTCCTACCTCCCTCCCACCTTCCCTCTCTACTTCTCTCTATATAACCTATCCCTATCTACCTGTGTCGTAGAAAAATGGCCCCTTGACATTTTCATGGTCCTTTAGGTCTTTCTTCACAATGCTTGGTTCATTTTTCTTTGATTTAATGTTGCAATGTGACTTGAACATTCACATTAGGTCCTTAAAATTCAAATTATGACATCTTGTGATGGTGTTGTGAGGTGTTGTAAAATATTTATACACTTTTCTAAACTCTATTCATTATAATTCACCTAAAAATCAACTTTCAATCACTTATCAAGTCCTATTCTAAAGTGTTGTAAAGTCTTGTAACAAGATTTCATGCTTTTCTAGGCTTAATTTCACTATTTACACCTTTCTTATGCTTTATTTGACCCCTTTATGCCCTTATAAGGCCTAATTAAGTGTGTTTTTTAATGTAAACCTGACAAACAACATTAAATGCAAGATAATTTATGAAACCCACTTTCAAATCCCAGGTGGGACCCATTCGCCATGGGTGGTGAATGAGTCCCTCTTGGCTCAAAATTCAAAATATTTCAAATTTTCTTTCAGTTTTTTATTTAAAATCACCTTATGTCAGCCTATGATGAGGTATCTTCAGGTTACTAAGGCACAAGTGTGTATAAATAAGTGTTTTTACATCCATTTTATCCCCTATTCATCAAGTTCACTAATTCACTCATTCATTCAAGCATTCAAGCACTTTACATCATTCAATCAAGCATAAATCAAGTATCTTGGAGCAACCATTGATATATCTTTAGATTTCTTCAACATGGTTGGTGAGTTTAAGACATTTACATGTTATTTATTCATCTTTCCTTGTTCATTTCATTCCATTTCTTCATTAAGGGTTTGATTACCAAAGTGGGATTTGAACAAGGAAAATCCCTATAACCTAACCCTTAACCATTTATCCCCTTTTGCATGTGTGTTTGTAGACTTGTGTGTATATATTTATCAAGCAATTAGGTGTTGAAAGGTGGTTAACTATTCAACAAAGTGTTTCAAGTCAACTACAACCTATTTCAAGCTTGGAGACAACCTATAGTCCATTTTCTGCATATTTGACTTCATCAGCTCGATAAGCAGACAACATCAAATCTAGTGCTATAGAATTGGTCCCCGATTTCATAGAATTTTCGGCGAGGATTGATTCACCATCAGTGGCAAATGAGTTCCACCTTAAGGCTAGAAAACTATATTTTGTCAAATTCCAGATCCCGACAATCAGAAGCCTATTTCCAAAAGTTTTCATCAGAAGTAGGAATGATTCACCATCAGTGGTGAATGAGTCCCATTGGTGATTTTTAGTGATCTCTGTCAACATTCAGGACACTCTAGATTCTTCATTCTCTTCCCAGGTGCACTCTTATTCAGCCTTCTTTTTTGTTTTGCATTTGTTCATACTTTAGTTCATGCTTGCATATCACGTTGTGTTTTCAAACATCAATTACTTCTTACATTTTGCATTCATAATTAGTCAATTACTTAACTTAGTTGCATTTAGATCATCTCATCTAGCCTTAATAACATCATACACATCTTAATTTGAGTGAACCACATTGATTTTTCATGAGGTTTATCTCTCTCCTTTTAGGTGAAACATCCTAAGAGTGCAAGAGTAGTCTATAATCCTAATGCCCAAAAATATATGGTTCATTTTGGTGAACCTACATAGTGAACATCATATCATTTTGATTTTCATTTATGTTTTCATCCTAGGACTTAATTGCATTATCTTTTGCATTGTTTTTGTATCCTAGGGTTTCTTAAAATTGCATTAGTGAAAGACTCATTTAGACTTCATGTTTACATATCATTGAAAATTTTGAAAAATTGCATCTGCATCCTTCATTGGCATTTGAAAAGCATTAAAATCACTTTAATTTTTTTGAAAAACAAAAAAAAATACCATACTTGGACTGATTCTCCACCCTGGGTGAATCAGTCCACCTGCACATTTCATATTGCATTTTCAGGCATTTTTCTGGGTAATTATTGCATTTTTGTTCTTTGTTGTTATTTCTCTATTTCAATTTGCAAAAATTCCTATTATTTGCATTTTGCACTCCTAGATTACATTGTA
Source organism: Sequoia sempervirens (assembly GCA_007258455.2). Lineage (NCBI taxonomy): Eukaryota > Viridiplantae > Streptophyta > Pinopsida > Cupressales > Cupressaceae > Sequoia > Sequoia sempervirens. The sequence goes on along the minus strand of VDFB02193867.1, from coordinate 113,652,198 downwards.
TTTTCATTCACCCCATCTTTTTTGGTACTTGTATGAGTGTTTGGTGCCCCATTGATAATACTTTAGTGAGACAAAATTCTAGACTCATGGCTTCTCGTGATAGCACTTTCGTTGTGGACCTTGGGATCTCAAGAGCTCCTACTCCTAGTATGGACAATGGTGCATTAGGCATGGACAATACCACTACTATTCCTTCACCTTTCCATCCAATGAATGTTGACACATAAAACAATTTCATTCCGTAAGAAAAAGTCATTAGTATTCATGAGGATTTTGCGCATTTACAACAAGATTTATCCCTTGAACACATTTCCACCACTGCCATACTTGCAATAGAAAACCTTCATCGTTTGATTGAAAGTGATGATGGCTTACACGTTATGAAAATAATAGCTAAGATATACAATAAACATGTTCCTTCTACTTCCCAGTCAGCTAACATTGTTGTAAGCCAAGGAGGACCTCACAATCCTCGTGGTTTAGCCATAACATCCATACCAACTTATACCACTCCTCAAGTTACCAAAACTATGCAATAGGTTAGTCATGTGGTTCCTTCTTTCACAATTCCAACTAGCATTCCTAGTTCTTTGGTGGCATCACATATTCCTTCTTCCACGTTCACCCCTCTTAGTGTCCCTTTCACTTCCCCTAACATTACATACACTCCATCACCATTTTCCCTTCCACCTCATACCACTTACACCAATCCCATCATTACACAACTCTTTAACATTGTTTAATCCATGCAACAACAAATCTTCACCATTAGCCAAATTCAAAATACTTCTGTAATGACCCAAACTAATAACCCAAAATTACCACTATTTTTTTTTTCTTTATTACTATCTTATTATGTGTTCATTCACTTGCATACTCAGGTACTTCTATCCATACGGGATAGGCATCCAACCATCCGGGACAGGCATCCAACCATACAGGTTAGGTATTTGTCCATATGGGACAAGAATTCATCTATCCATTCGGGATAGGCATCTACCCAAATGGGGTAGGCATCTATCCATAAGGGATAGGAATGTGCTCTAGCCAGAGACTTAGACTCATCGGACCATCTGGGTCCTGAGTCACTCACTAAAGACTACACTTCCCTTGGAAGTGCACCGAGGTCATCATCCTTAGGAGTATTTAAAAATAAATATGTAGCTTGAGTCCCACCTCGGAATTCATCCTAAGGCCTCGAGGAGTCAAGCGAATCCATTCAGGATTCCTTCTAAGTATACAAGGAACTTTTTTTATCTTATCTTTATGTTTGATATTTATAGCCCCTTTTGACCAAGTGGTTCTCTTGAAATATCAATTTATATTTTAATTTCCCATTATCTCAAACTTTCCCTAAGCCCCATCCCCGAACGCCTGAGGTATTGGGAGCATTCTTCATTTCCCAGACTGCCTACATACCCTGCTTCCAAATGGGATCAAGGCGTAAAATATGTAGTTCTGTTTTCTAATCTATGTTTGATGTGAACTATTTTGTGGGTATGCAACCCTTTCTAGGGATTTTCATTTTCCCCAGACAGTTCCTCTGCGATTGCTACCCACGAAGGGAAGCAATAAAATATAAGTAAATAGTCTCCTTGACTATTACTTGTTTCCTAAACATCTAAATCCTAGTTCCTAAATAACATCTCCCTTGAACCCATTTGATATACAATTACCTTTAATTATCATAACAATATATTAAAACAATTTCATTGAACCCTATAATGGGGTTGACTAGGTTTGGACTAGTGTATTTTCATTCATTTAAAATTATCTTATTAGATTATCGATCCAAGAGAGATTACCCATCTCTTGGATTTTATTAACACATGGTGTTCCTTATTTCTCCCCGGTGATTTAAAGGGATGGTGCCACAGACACCATTGTTGCAGCTGTGTTAGGCTATGGATGCAGTAGCTCAAGCGCGATGGCATTACCCATAAATGTGAGCCAGAGGCACCGCTGATACTGAACGCTACTGGTTTTAGTTTCAACTCTTGATTAAAGTTTACCTAACTAAGAAAATATCATCTAACTACTTCATGGAATACAATACTTTAATGGAAAATAATAAACTCTTCTTTTACTTAATTAATTGTTATTGTAAAAGATATCAAGACAACATTGAATTAAAATGATGCAAATAGAGATCCTAAGCTAATTTTCTAAAAAAATAACTTCCTTTCCACTTTTTGATTACCAAGATCCTAATATACAATGTATGAGAATTACAAGTATTAATTAACCATTTCATCTATTTAAGAAGTGAAATTAGCTAAAGATGCTAATCTATTCTTAATATAGTTAAATATTATTACTAATTTACAATTTAAGGATTTTAACAAATAAGAACATTTGATAGTATCATACATAAGAAAGTTTACTAACATTTTTAACAAATAAATGACAAAACAATATTAGTCACTAAATTACTTACATTAATAATTTACTTTGTAAGGAAATGAATTAAAGTAAATCTTTGATAAATGAATATCCAAATATTAACAATAAATTGAATGCAATTATATTATGCAAAAATAACTAAGTTGATGCAATAATAATTGTTTGAGAATAATTTAGAAGTTTAAGTTATTTTACTTGCCATCACTAATCTACTTTCTAAAATGATTTAAACTTATTGAAAACAATTATGCAAAAATTAAATAAGTTAAGACAAAAATAACTGATTTGGAAATATAATTATCTCACTAAATTAAATAAAACATTTCCTTAAATCGTTTGAAACTAAACAAAGATTTGATTGAGTTTATTAGATAATGAATCTACTAATTTGATTTGTTTCCTAACACTAGCTTTATTGCCTTTAGAAAAGAAAATCTTAAATAAGTATGAACAAGTTCCTAATTAAGTATTTATTGAGGGATAATTTATTTTAAGCAAACATGAACATCTAATTTCATTTATGATGATTAAGATAATTGTTATAATAAAATCATTTCTTAAATCTTATTAGATTAATTTTTCTTCTTTTTTTCTTCCTTTTTAAGTAAATAAATAAATAAGACATTATAAGTTTCATCTTCTTGAATTAAGTTCTATTTAACACAATCTAGAAATTACCCCATTTTTTTTTTTTAATACAATTATTAGATATGACTAAGTTCAATTTGAAACCTATTTTTTTTGTAATAAATAATCTTTTAATACTAGTTTCCTTTTAGAAAAAGAATCATATTATTTGGTTTTCAAGTAATTTTCCTTCTAATTGATTACTTTTAGAACATCAACTTAATAAATTATATATATTTTTAATTAATTAGAAATACATACTAACTAGCTTTACAATTAGTCAAATTGAATTAATTAATAAATCTATCTAAATTTGTATTCTAGAAATAATTTTAATATTAACCTCAATTGCTTTTTACCAAAAACTAATCAAATCAATTCTAAGTGACTAATTATTCCTTTCATTTTTTATTTTTATTTAATGATTTTTTGGAAATAAATTTATCTTTAAATTTGATTATAAAATAATTACTATTATTTATTATGAAATCAAATAACTATTCTAACCATCTTGAAATAGTATAACTTTAATAGCATCTATCTTATAATTTACTTTTGGAAATAATTTACTTAATCAGGAATACATAAAAATAATATTCTCTTTTTCTAAAATAACTATTTCTTGAAATATATTTAAGCTAACTTTAATTGGAATTTTAAACTAACCCTAGTTATCAACATGCTCTTGCTAAATAAATTAAGGCAACACTATTTTTTTTGGAGTAATAAAACTAACACCCATTGCTTCAATTTTAAACAATACTAATTTTCAAAGTGGACAGTAATAATGGTAATTTATCAATTACTATATAATTGAAGAAACTTTACTAATTCATATTTTTAAATTCTTGATTTATAGATAATTTTCTTTTATATATATATATGGGATAATAAGATACTAAAGAATCAATGTTATAAATCTATTGTTTGAAAAAGAAAATCTGATTTATTGATTTTAAGATAAAGTTCCCATTAAGGTTGTCTACTAGTTTGTAAGGAAAAATCAAATATTATAAATATATCCATTGATGAATTATTACTTTTTAATGAAACTTCTATTAAAACTTATGTACAAGCTTATAAGGAACAACACAAAGTGTGATTATTAAAATATTCTTTTGAATCTTCTAAGTGATTAAAGCTCTAAGAAAATAAAGGTAACTTCTAATTTCAAGTCCAAGATAAATAAGTTTCCTTAAAAATAAAGAATCTTTATTTATTTTATTTTATTTGCTAAAAATAAATCCATGAATGATTTTTCAGATGTTTCTAATTTAAATAGTTTTCTCCTCTCTTTTCAATCATATTTATTTTTAAAAGGTATATGAATTAATATTTTTATTTTTATTTTTTTATTTGAAATTAAATGATAACCTAATAAATCAAGGAGTCATTAAATTACTAAAAGATCAAAAGGATAACTTATGAAGATCCTACGTAATTTTGCTTTTATTTACTTTTTTGGAAACTTCTAATAACATAATTATTTACTATTAATCAAAATTCTTCTTTTTTAAGGAAAAATCAAATTGTGTGACTAATCCAATCAAAGGCACATACAATTTCTTTTATAAGAAAAACAAGTTTCTATTAATACTAATTTATTTCAAGTTTTCAATTATTCATTTAATTTAATTTCCATAGTTAAATATGGAATAACTATTAGTTCTTATATTCGATAATTATTTTAATACACTATTCAATTTTATTTAGTATGCTTATTTTTCTTTTACAATCTAATCACATTATTATCATTATTGGGTTTTTTTTTTTTTGGTTCACTTTAATTATATTGCTGGAAATCTTAAAAACTTCTAATTTGGTAACTATTGGGAAAATGTTCATTAAATAAGGAAAAAGAAAATCAACCTTCTAAATCAAGAGGGAAATTTAAACTCCTATTTTCACTTCCTCATCTAACTCCTCTTTAAAAAGAAAACAACATATATTTAAAACTAATTTGTATCAATTTATGATTTATTTTAGATTTCCTTTACCCAATTTTACTATATATATATATATATATATATATACAAATAAATTTAATATTTTATAAATTAATCACAAATTATTTATAATTGTCTTTTTCAAATAAAAATAAATAAAATAAAATTTTAATTAAAAACATAATTTTAAATTTTAGTTACAAATGGTAATTATAAAACTTACTAAAAACATAATGATAAATTTTAATTATAAAACATAAACCTGTATATTAATTTTTTTATTTTTTTATTTTTTTTAAATGTAATATTTCTTTTATAATTTAAATAATAAAATTACCAAAATTTTACTAAAGAAAAATTCTCGTATTTCTTCTATAAAAAGAATTCAATAACTTCTTTTAAAAAAAATTGGTAAAACTAAATAGATAAATTTTCATGAAATTTAATAATGATTTTAAAGTAAAGTTAGATTTCAATGAGATTAAAGAACATTTTAACTAAAATTTTCAATGAGTCTAAAAGAAAAATCTCAATCTTCAACAAAATTTCTAAGTATAATTTTTGATGAAATAAAAATTAAATAAAATAAATAATTTTGTTTCGCTATAATTTTTTCTTTTAAAGAATTAGGGTCTATTGTAAGGAATAAACTTACCTGTAACGCAATTGCTAAAAATCCTTCTCTGTTGAACCAAGCTTTTCGATTCTTTCAAATCTTTGTGCTTTTATAACAAGTAAGAAAAAACAACCTTTCCTACTCCCTATCTTTTTTTTAATAAATTCATATACTACGAATGCAAAAAGCAATAAAAAGGATGATAATTAATGACCATCAAGGATTCTAATCTTTTTTTGTGTCTTTGAAAGAGGCTAGGTAGTCATATTTATAGAAAAAATAATGGAGATTTGATGGTGAAAATCAACAGTCGGGATTTGAAAAAACCATCCAACGATCAAGATCAGAGAAGAGAAGAGGAAAGGCTCCATTATGACTCGTGAGAGGATAATATCAAATTGTGAGAGGATAATATCAAATTTTTAAATTTGAAAGATGGATAAAGGTGCACACAAGGCTTCCATTTTTATGTGTAGTTTACACATGAAGTTACTAAAATAAAAGTAGTTAACTGATAAAAAAATATTTAAATTCTAAAACAAGATGAAGTTAACCACTAAAAACTAGGGAGAGGAATAGAAGCTAAAACAAAAATATTTATGGAATTTTATTTTATTTTTTTAATAAAATTTATTTATTCATATTTTGAAAAAAATTATGTTTATTTCAATAATTAAATTTTAGCATCATAAGTTTTATTTATTTTAAAATAATTATTTTATTTTCTTAATATTTTAATTGTTGATTTTATTTTTTAATCTATTTATTTTTATTTTTCTTGTGTTTTAATCCCATTATGAAATAAAATAATAATTATTGTCAAACCAACTTAATTTAATAATAAATAGTTTTATTTTCAAATGTATTAGTAAGAGGGTTGTGACAACTTCACCCACATATCATGTTTGTAGTAGTCCATTATCCTTAGAGATCTTACGCACAAAAATGCCACAAGGAATTGAAATGCCTAAGCTTGAGAAATATGAAGGTAAAGGAGACCCTACTAATCATGTCAATGCTTATGCAGCCTTGTGTAGTGACTTTTTCCTCGATGATAAGCTGTTAGCCAGACTTTTTCCTAGGACCTTGAAGGACCCTGCATTGGAGTGGTTTTCAAACTTACCCAATTATTCAATGAACTATCTGATGCCTTCATAAGCCATTTCCAAGTTCATATGACTCCTAAAAAGACAATGGCTAATTTAATGCGATGTAGAGAAGATGTAGATGAAAAAGTAACTAATTTCATTTCACGATATTTTTCATTGTATGCTCAAATTGATGTCAAGATCCCTGATTCACATCTGCAGAAGATGTTTATCGAAAACTTGCTCACCTTCAGGATAAGTTGACTATGATGAAATTCCCTTCATTCATGCATTTATGCATGAACCTTTGTGATTATCACAAGTTAGTTTCTAATCATGATTCAAATTCCACTTCTAAGTGAGCAAAGAAATCTGAGAAAAACAACCAAAACAAGACAAAAAACTTTAGAAAACCAAATAGAGGCTTTTTACAGTTCAATCCACCTACTATGCCAGGAATCGAACTTGTTTAGAGTCAAGTGGTAGTTGTTAAAGCAGTGGTGCCCTTTACCCATGGGGACCCGAAGAGACAATTTACTCCCTTACCCAATACCCTTCATAATATAATGAACCAATTGTTGCAACAACAAATGATCACTTTTCATACCATTAAACCACTTGATACCACCAAGCCTTTACCACCTACCTTTAAACCTGATGCTTATTGCCATTTTCATTGCCAAAATGGACATGACACCGAACAATGTAAGCGTCTCAAACACTTATTTCAAGACCTCATTGATTCTGGTCGTTTATCCATTGTGGGTGTCAATGATCAAGGTAATAAGTCTGTTGCACCCCCTAACTAGAATTTATAATTTTTTACCAACCCTATGCCTAAACACAATGTTTCATTTTTCAAGGCTAGTGAACCTTCAAATACTGATGTAATCAGTGTTGATACAAATAATGAACAACATGATCTTCCTCCAAATGTTACCCAAGTTAATCCTATGGATGAACTTGTGGGTACGATAAATGTTGTCCCTCAAAAGGGCCCAACCAACAAATCTCTTGATATTACATTTTCTTCTCATGACACACTTAAAAAGATTCTTGATGGTACTCTTTATGTACCCGACAAAATCTATGATAAGCCCACTAATGGGATATTGATAGATCCTACTTGTGAGAATGTGATCATAAAAGAGTTTCTAGTATTACACAATCTCGATCAAGATGATTATAACAAACCAAATGCATGGATTAAAACACATACTAGTTTTGTGTGCCCTATAATTGAATCGATCATACTCCCATTATAGATAGGACCCAAAACTTTGGAGGTAGCATTTTCTATCATTCCATAATTGAACCAATTTCATCTATGGCTAGGTCATCCTTGGCTCCGCTCGATGAAAGTGGTCTCGTTAGTTGTTCACAAATGTTTGAAGTTTCCACATGGTAATGAAATATTTACCATACACCATAGTGGCTTTAATCCGTTATCCTCCAAAGGTATTTTTTCCTTAGAAGCTTTTTGGCTTGAACCTATGGAACCCATCACCCCTCAAAATGACTTCTTTTTCATAACCTATCAAAATTTCAAAGCCAAATGCATAGACGAATTGTCTCTTTGTAACATGTCCCCATCCACTTCCACTCCTCCTATCCTAGATGAAACCTTGCTTTAGCTTGAGTTTGACATAGAAAAAACAATACAACCTCATGAGCACCCAGCAATAAACACTTCCCCTCCATCATTTAAACAACCAAGAGAAAATGAAACAAATCTCGTCATGCCTCCTCACATTAAACAAGTGTATAAAGCCAAAAAGAAAGTGATTGACTTGTCTTCTTCGGTTTCATTTGTTCTTCCCCCTTTGGAAGAAAAGGAACCTATGATGGATCAACTCACTCTTACACCTCAACAACTTCAAAATAAAATAAAATGAAACCGTGGTGCTAGGGAATGTAGGCGTTGTCGTCGTCTCCTTGCTTGTTAATCTCAAATGGAAGAAAACACAAAAAACCAACCTCCGGCTTTGACAGAAGCAATAGATGATCACCCTCATTCTCCTGACCTACCATAACATAACACACTCCAGCCCTCACACCAAAATTAACCGATCCAATAGCCACAACTTTTGATACATCCTTCCTTGGAAATAACCCTTCGTCCTCCTATCGTAATCAATCTTGTTGATGATGATGATAAGGAGATCATAAAAACAAATGAAGAAGTACATAATGATCTAAACTCTTTATTTTCATCTACCACGAGCTTAAATGATAAACCTTCTACACCAAGTGAAGAACATGGTACATCTCCTAGTTCGACACTTGCAATTCTTCCTTTGGACAATCAACCACCCTCGCAATACACTGAACATGATTAGGAGGTAGATGACTTGTTGGATGGTTGACTTGCATTTTCCTTACTAGCCTTTTATATTCCTTTTTTCTTTTCTTTGGTTTTATTTTATGTGCGTATTGTGTTCCCCCGTAATGTGTGTTTGATGTTCTCTCTCTTTGTACACTTCTATTTGTACCTCTATTCTTCTATATGTTGTGCATTGCCTTTTTTCGCTTTTGTTTTTTGTTTCTACTTTTTGGGATGATGACCCTATATCTCTTCTATGTTGACCCAAAGGGTCCTTTTCTTTTGTTCCTTTTTATTTTATTTTTTCCTTTTGGGGATGATGCAAAGTGTAGAGACGCCCTATGTCTCTTCCATGTTGACCCAAAAGGTCCTTATCTTTTGTTCCTTTTTCTTTTGTGTTTTCCTTTTGGGGATGACGCAAAGCGTTGAGATGACCTATGTCTCTTCCATGTTGACCCAAAAGGTCCTTTTTCCCTTTTTGTTTTGTGTTTTCCTTTTGGGGATGGTACAAAGCATTGAGACACCCTATGTCTCTTCCATATTGACCCAATCAATCCCTTTTCCTTTTTACTTTATCTTTTTCTTGAGTTTCTCCTTTTGGGGATGACACAAGGTATTGAGACTGAAATGTATCCTTCATGTTGAGCCAAAAGCTTTTCCTTTTCTTTTTCCTTTTCATTTTTATTTTCACTCATGTTTATCCTTTTAGGTATGATGCAAAGCATTGAGACCACAATGTCTCTTCCATGTTGACCCAAAATAGACTTTATTTTTCTTTTCTTTTTTTGCTCTCTTTGTGTCATTCTTCCAATTCTATGTGCTTTGGGGAATGATGACAGTTTTGAGCTCTTTCATAAAAAAATTGCAACAATGAACATACTGACCCCAAATCCATAGATCCCTTTATGTGTTTGTTGTGTTCCTTTTTGGGGGGAAACTCCCTTTTCTTTTTTTCTCTTTTTTGTTTACATGATGTAGCCTAATTTAGAAACATATGACTTGGCATAGGGGCTTTCTGAGTTGGTTCTCATGTCTTGTTCTCTTTTTGCATTTTTTTTCCTTTGTTACTTTAAAGTAATTGCTCATAGAACAATGTGTAGCAATTCCTTTAAAGTGGTGGGCATACATTTTCAGAATTCATTTACATTTGTGGTTCCAAGTGTAGCCTTGTCACTTCATATGATGTGTTTGTCACTTTGTGGATGACATTGGATGCCATGCCCTTCATAAGTGTGATATATCTTAGCATATTACATTCCTCTTAGTGGCCCGATGCAATGCACTGCATCCCCTAAGTCATGGATATACTATTCTTTGATTAGTCCTCTCCTAGAGATAATAGACATAATGTTCCCTAAGTGATAGACCTTGCATGAACTTAACAAGACTCCTTTGAATACCTTTTACATTTTACATTTTTTCCACTTTGCATAACGCAACTTAGATGCCTATGGTACCTTGCTCTTTGTTCATGGGTTCTAAGCATACAAAGCTTTGCTTGTCTCATGAAGCACGAACCAACATTTTCTCTTGTGGCACCTTGTTAAAGTTATCAAGAGGTATAACTTTAATATGGTTGAGAGAAGCCCATTCAGTGGCATGACTTTCCCCATAGCCGCCTTTTTGTTTGTGAGTGCATACCAACTAGCGTATGTATCTTACCTTTTTGGGTTTTCTCACCCAGCGAATTGCCTCAAGAGTTTTGTCACCCCAAAGTGAGTATGCATTCTCTTTTCTCGTAAATAGCCTAGATCTAATCCATAACTAGTTGGACAGACAATTAAAGCTCAATTTAATTCCCAATTCACATGCGTTCATTTGTTCTCTATGTTTAGTTTTCCATGGGATCTTCATCTTGGGGCCTTGATCATTCATTTTGATCGTTGGATGATCCCACAATACCGATTTACAATTTTTGGCCAAACTGGACATTGGACTAAATTTTTCTAACTAAATATTCACGTTCAAGCACCTATAGCGGCTAAACCATGAGGAATTTGAAGATGATGCAAACTAGATTTGTGAAATTTTGTTTATAGATTCTAATTATTTTTTTCAAAATGTTTGGAATCAGATTGCACTTCTTTTTCCATCTCCTTTGAAAACTAGTTTTTTTAGTAAACACCATTTTTAAGGAGTGACGCTCACCATATAATACATAACTTCTTTTTCATGAAGGATAAAATTCAATTTTTTTAGAATTTATATTTTTAACTATGATATCTAGTGCTTCCAACTGGTTTCATAGTGTTTTATTGAATTTTTTTCCTTAATCAAGTTTCTAAGTCCAACCAATTACAATTCAAAAATAGGCGAACTGTATAACACAACTTTTTTTGTATGTATTGAAATTAAATTTTTTTTTGTTGGATCAAGGACTTCAATATTTGGTGCACTCATATTTTTCAAAATTTTCTTTTGATAATCTTCTATTTTTCCACATGTGCAAAACAAAGAGCTTGATTTTCAATGAAAAACCTACATTCACAAGAAATAAAAAACAAGTAAAATAATAAAATTAAATTTATTTAAAATTATAGTTTTTAGGAAGCTTATAATAAAGACTACATACTTACAAAAAATAATTTTTTTAAATGAATTCATTTGATCCCCCAAAAGGTAAATCAAAAGTGGTTTTTTATCAGCATTTGGATAGGTGTAAAGGAGACTCCATTATAGGTATGGTTTAAAACTATGGGAGTTATATCCAAGGGGGTTTGATCAAAGGTAGTTAGATCAAACCCTCTTCAATTGGAATGCTTTAAATGGAACTTTTTAAGGCTTAAATCATTATATTTTCTAAAAATATGTGATTTCAGCAAAAATTAGAATTTCCCAGAAATTAGAAACCAACTTTGTGGGATCACCCCGTTGTCATTCCATTATGCTAACATAAGTGCATTGGGACCTCTATCTCAATATGCATGGCTACTTTAGTGTGAGTTTGAAGCAATTTCATCCTCTGACTAAAGTGGGGGCTAAATGTGTCGTAGAAAAATGGCCCCTTGACATTTTCATGGTCTTTGAGGTCTTTCTTCATGATGCTTGGTCCATTTTGCTTTGATTTATTGTTGCAATGTGACTTGAACATTCACATTAGGTCCTTAAAATCCAAATTATGGCATCTTGTGAAGGTGTTGTGAGGTGTTGTAAAACATTTCTACACTTTTCTAGACTCTATTCATTACAATTCACCTAAAAATCACCTTTTCATCACTTATCAAGTCCTATTCTAAAGTGGTGTAAAGTCTTGTAACAATATTTCACACTTTTCTAGGCTTAATTTCACTATTTACACCTTTCTTATGCTTTATTTGACCCCTTTATGCCCTTATAAGGCTTACTTAAGTGTGTTTTTGAATGTAAACCTAACAAATAACATTAAATGCAAGATAATTCCCAGCACCCACTATCAAGTCCAACGTGGGACTCATTCACCATGGGGGGCGAATGAGTCCCTCTTGGCTCAAAATTCAAAGTATTTAAAATTTTATTTTGTGTTTTTATTTAAAATCACCTTATGTTGGCCTGTGATGAGGTATCTTCGAGTTACTAAGGCACAATTGTTTATAAATAAGTATTTTTACATCCATTTCATCCCCCATTCATCAAGTTCACTAATTCACTCATTCATTCAAACATTCAAGCACTTTGCATAATTCAATCAAGCATCAATCAAGTATCTTGGAGCAATCATTGATATATGTTTAGATTTCTTCAATAAGGTTGGTGAGTTTAAGACATTTTCATGTTGTTTATTCATCTTTCCTTGTTCATTTCATTCCATTTCTTCATTAAGGGTTTGATTACCAACGTGGGATTTGAACAAGGCAAATCCCTATAACCTAACCCTTAACCATTTTTCCCCTTTTGCATGTGTGTTTGTAGAATTTTGTATGCAGATTTATCAAGAAATTTGGTGTTGAAAGGTGGTCAACAATTCAACAAAGTGTTTCACGTCAACTACAACCTATTTCAAGCTTGGAGACAACCTACAGTCTGTTTTCTACAGATTTGATTTTGTTAGCCCAACAAGCATACAATCTCAGATCTGGTGCTACAAAATTGGTCCCTGATTTCACAAAATTTTTGGAGAGGATGGATTTTCCATTAGTGGTGAATGAGTCCCACCTTAAGGCTAGAAAACTAGATTTTTTCAGATTCTAGATCTCGACACTTAGAAACCTATTTCCATAAGTTTTCATCAAAAGCAGGACTGGTTCACCATTAGTGGAGAATAAGTCCCACTGGTGATTTTTAGTGATCTTTGTCAGCATTCAAGACACTCAAAATTCTTCATTCTCTGCCCAGATGCATTCTGATTCAGCCTTCTTTTTTGTTTTGTATTTGTTCATACTTTAGTTCATCCTTGTATATCACATTGTGTTTTCAAACATCAATTACTTCTTAGGTTTTTCATTCATAATTAGCCAATTACATAGCTTAGTTGGATTTAGATCATATCATCTTTCCTTAATAACATCATACACATCTTAATTTGAGTGAACCGCATTTATTTTTCATGAGGTTTATCTCTCTCCTTTTAGGTGAAACATCCTTAGAATGCAAGAGTAGTCTATAAGCCTCACACCTAAAAATCTATGGTTCACTACCTCTCTCTTCCTCCCTCCTCTCTCTCTCAATCTCTCCACCTTCCTCCATTTCTCTCTACTTCTCTTTCTATCACTTCTATCTTTCCTTCCCTCTTTACTTCTCCCTCTCTCTCTCCCTCTCACCCTCTCTCAATCACTAAAGCCCTATATCGAATATCATAAATCCTAATATGAATACCCTAAACCCTACACCCTCAACCCTCATCCCTATACCCTCAACCTTCTAACCTATATAGTAAACATTATCCCTCAACCATAAGCATAAAACTTAAACCCTACATTAAATCTTGTACCCTAAACCGTCATTGTATGAAAAAAATTCTCAAAGAAATGGGGTCTCACAATGATTTTACACCATGACACCCCATTTCTTTCAACATTTTTTCATGCAACGAGCACTACATTGTTAATGTGTCAATGCGGTGGCATTGAAATGGTAGTGCTCATTGTATAAAAAATTCCTCAAATAAATGTGGTCTCACAGTGATGTACATCACCGTGAGGCCCCATTTCTTTGAGGCATTTTTCATAAAATGAGCACTACCTTGTCAATGCTACCGGATTGATGCATTGGCAAGGTAGTTCTCATTGTATGAAAAAATGCCTCATAGAAATGGGGATGAGGCCCCATTTCTTTGAGGAATTTTTCAATACAATGAGCACTACATTGTTAATGCTACTACATTGACATATTGACAAGGTAGTGCTCATTGTATGAAAAAAATGCCTCAAAGAAATGGGGTATCACGATGATTTTTCATACAATGAGTACTACCTTGTCAATGCTACACATTGATATATTGACAAGGTAGTGCTAATTGTATGAAAAAATTCCTAAAATAAATGGGGTCTTATGGTGATGTACACATTGACATATTGACAAGGTAGTGCTAATTGTATGAAAAAATTCCTAAAAGAAATGGGATCTCATGGTGATGTACATCACCATAAGACCCCATTTATTTTAGGCATTTTTTTATACAACAAGCACTACCTTTTCAATGCTACCACATTGAAAAGGTGGTGAGCTTAGTTCTCATTGTATGAAAAATGCCTCAAAGAAATGGGATCTCATGGTGATGACCTTGAGACCCCATTTCTTTGAGGCATTTTTCATACAATGAGCACTAAGCTCAAAACCTTGCCAATGTGGTAGAATTGACAAGGTAGTGCCCATATGAAAAAAAAGCCTCAAAGAAGTGGAGTCTCATGGTGATTTAAGGTAGTGCTCATTCTATGAAAAAATGCCTCAAAGAAATGGGGTCTCATGGTGATGTACGTCACCATGAGACCCCATTTATTTGAGGAATTTTTTCATACAATGAGAATTAATCTCACTACCTTGTCAATGTGTCAATGCGGTAGCATTGACAAGGTAGTGTCGGTTGTATGAAAAAATGCCTCAAATGAATGAGGTCTCACAGTGATGTACATTACCATGAGACCCCATTTCTTTGAGGTGTTTTTACATATAATGAGCACTAAACTCACTACCTTTTCAATGCTTCAATGTGGTAGCATTGACAAGGTACATCACCATGAGACCCCATTTCTTTGAGGCATTTTTTCATACAATGAGCACTACCTTGTGAATGGTACCGCATTGACGCATTGACAAGGTAGTGCTTGTTGTATGAGAAAATTCCTCAAAGAAATGGGGTCTCTTGCATTAACAAGGTAGTGCTTGTTATATGAAAAAATGCCTCAAAGCAATGGGGTCTCATGGTGATGTACATCACCCTCCTGCATTGACAAGGTAGTGCTCGTTGTATGAAAAAACATCAATGTGAGACCCCATTTCTTTGAGGCATTTTTTCATTCAATGAGCACTACCTTGTCAATGCTATTGACCCATTGACAAGGTATTTATTTGAGGCATTTTTTCAATGTACATGACCATGAGACCCCATTTCTTTGAGGAATTTTTTCATTCAACGAGCATTGCCTTGTCAATGCATCAATGTAGTAGCATTGGAAAGGTAGTACTCATTGTATGAAAAAAATTCCTCAGAGAAATGGGGTCCCACTGTGATGTACATCACAATGGGACCACATTTCTTTGAGACATTTTTTAATACAAAGAGCACTACCTTGTCAATGCGTCAATGCGGTAGCATTGACAAGGTAGTGCTTGTTGTATGAAAAAATGCATCAAATAAATGGGGTCTCATGGTGATGTACATCACCATGAGACAAAATTTCGTTGAGGAATTTTTTCATACAATGAACACTAAGCTCACTACCTTTTCAATGTGTCAATGAGGTAGCATTGACAAGGTAGTGTTTGTTGTATGAAAAAATGCCTCAAAGAAATGGGGTCTCACAGTGATGTACATCACTGTGAGACCCCATTTCTTTGAGGCATTTTCATACAACAAGTACTACCTTATTAATGTGTTTATGTCTCAAATAAATGGGGTCTCACCTCTATCTCTCTCTCCCTCTCTCCTTCCCTCTCTAATATACTCTATATTTTCCTTTCTCTCTCTTCCTTCCTTGCACCCACCTTCCCTCTCTACTTATCTCTATCTAACCTATCCATCTCTTCATCTCCCTCCCTCCCTCCTCTCTCTCTCAATCTCTCCACCTTCCTCCACTCTCAACTTCTCTCTCTATTACCTCTCTCTCCCCTTCCCTCTCTACTTCTCCCTCTCTCTCTCTCTCTCTCCCTCCTTTTCACCCTCTCTCTCAATATCCCAAACCCTATACCAAATATCATAAATCATATCCCTATACCCTAAACCCTACACCCTCAACCCTCATCCCTATACCATATACCATCAACCTTATAAGCTAAACCCTAAAAATTATCCCTCAACCATAAACTTAAACCATAAACCCTACATTTGATCTTGTACCCTAAACCCTCAATCCTAAACCCAATACCCTTAACCCTATACACTTAACCTTGCACCCTCAGCCTTAAACACTATCCCTCAACCCTCAACCCTATACCTTAAACCCTAAACCCTACACCCTCAACCCTCATCCCTATACCCTATATCCTCAACCTTATAACCAAAACCCTAAACATTATCCCTCAATTCTATACCCTCAACCCTATACTTAAACCATAAACTTTACACTCTCAACCCTTAACCCTATACCTTATACCCTCAACCCTCAACCCTATAACCTATACCCAATATCCTAAACCCTAATCCCTATACCTTGTACACTTAACCTTGACCCTCAACCCTAAACACTATGGCCAAACTGTAAACCCACAAACTTGAATGCTATACTTTAACCCTGAATCCTACATTCAACCTTGTGCCCTCAGCCCTAAACCCAATACCCTCAACCATATACCCAATATTCTAAACCATAACCCTTTACCCTATACCTTGAATCCTAAACACTATCCCTCAATCCTCAACACTATACCTTAAATCCTAAACCCTAAACCCTCAACCCTCATCCCTATCTATCTATCTCTCTTCCTTCCTCCCACTCACCTTTCCTCTCTACTCTCTAACATATCCCTATCTACCTTTCTCTCTACCTCCCTCCTATCTCTCAATCTCTCCACCTTCCTTTCTCTCTCCCCTTCCCTCTCTACTTTTCTCTATATCACTTTTCTATCTCTATCTCACCTCTCTCTCTCCCTCCCTAACTCCCCCCTCTCTCTCCCTCCTTGGCTCTCTCTCTCTTCCTTCATCCCACCCACCTCTCTCTACCTTTCTTTGTCTAACATATTCCTATATACCTCATTCTCTCTATCCATCCTCTCTCTCTCAATTTATCCACCTTTCTTCTTCGTCTCTCTCCCTCTCATTCTCTATATCTCACTTCTCTCTCCCTCCTTCCCTCCCTCATTCTCTCTTTATTTAGATCACCTCTCTCTACTTCTCCTTCCCCCTCCCCCTCTCTCTCTCCTTCCATATATACTTCTCTCTATCTCTCTCCATATCTACCTCTCCATCCCTCCTTCCCTCTCTCTCTCTCCCCCCATCTTTCTCTACTAGAGAACTCTCTTTCTCTCCTCTCAAGGTCTCCCTCACACCCCCGCCACCTCTCCTCACCCCCATCTCCCACCTCTCCTCCTCAAACCCTCCCACCCCAATCCAGAGAACCCTCAAGCATCTCTCTCTCATCCCTCCCCCATCGTCTCCCAATCTCAATCCAGCTCCCTCTCTCTCCCTATCTCCCTCTCTGTTAGATCTATCCCTACCTCCCCCTCCCGCTATCTCAAGTCTCTCCCTCCCACCCTAACTAGAAAATTCTCTCTATCTCTCTTTCTCTCTCCCTCTCTCAGGTCTCTCCCTCCAACCCCCTCCCCCTCTCTTAAGTCTTTCCCTCCAACCCTAACTAGAGAATAATCTCTCTAATGTCTCTCCCTAACACCCCCTCACCCTTTCTCAGCTCTCTCTCTCTCCTAAACCCTAATCCCTATACCCTATAAACTTAACCTTAAACCTTCAACCCAATACCCTCAACCCTATACCTAATATCCTAAACCCTAATCCTTATACCCTATAAACTTAACCTTATACCTTCAACCCTATACCTTAAACCATAAGCCCTACACCCTCAACCCTCATCCCTATATCCTATACACTTAACCCTCACCCCTCTTCCTCCCTCCCTCCTCTCTCTCTATCTCACCTCTCTCTCTCCCTCCCTCCCTCTTTCCCTCTCTAATGCCTATACCTAATACACTTAACCTTATACCCTCAACCCTACATTCAACCTTGTAACCTAAACCCTCAACCCTATACCAAATATCCTAAACCTTAGTCCCTATACCCTATACCCAATATCCTAAAACCTAATGCCTATAACCTATATACTTAACCCTATACCCTCAACCCTAAACAATATCACTCAAACCTCAAACCTATACCTTAAAACCTAAATCCTACACATTCAATCCTCATCCCTATACCCTATACCATTAACCTTATACCCTAAACCCTGAACATTATCCCTTAGCCCTATACTTAAACCCTAAACCCTACACTCTCAACCCTTAACCCTATACCTTATACCCTAAACGCTACACCCTAAATCCTATACCCAATATCCTAAGCCCTAATCCCTATACCCTATACACTTTAACCTTACACCCTCAACCCTCAACCCTACATTCAACATTGTAACCGAAACCTGAAACCCGAAACCCAATACCCTCAACCCTATATTGAATATCCTAAACTCTAATCCCTATACCCTATACACTTAACCCAATACCCTCAACCCTAAACACTATCCCTCAACCCTCAATCCTATACCTTAAATCCTCAACCCTAAACCCTCATCTCTCATCCCTATAACCTGTACCCTCAACCTTATACCCTAAAACTTAAACATTATCCCTCAACCCTATACTTAAACCCTAAACCCTACATTCAGCCTTGTACCCTACACCCTAATCCCCATTTCATATATTTTATATTTCATACTTTAAATGAATAAAAAATTATGTAAAATAAAAATGTTAAATTATTTTTTAAAATAAAAATTATATATTATAATATATTTATATAAATTATAAATTAACGAAGAAATATTAATTTTAAATTGTACATTATAAAAGAGAATGATAAAATATTTAATATTCCTTTGTGTGCTACATTCTTTTTTGTTCTTAAAATGTTAAATTGACAGCGCTTAAAAATAATTGGTATGAGTTTTCGACAATCCACAAAGTTAGAAAGTAAGCTTTTGGATTCAATTATAATAGATCACTATTAGAAAAGATGAAAAAACATACACAATTGAATCCAAAATTTTACTTTCTAACCTTTAAAAATAGTTAAAAAAAAAAATATCAGTAAACAACAATTATGCATAAGGGGGCATGTCGATGGATGGGTGCATTCTCGGGCTCAATAGCCGGTTCCCCAGACTGCACGTGAAACATATGGACCCAAATTGGTACAATAATAGAGTGACGAGACTGGTACATCAAACTACTGAAAGCAACCTAGGCATTTGTCGCATAGAGAAATTATACTACATGATGGACAGAATGGGACCACTAGGTATCATACCGAATGTGAAAAATCACTTCTTATAAAACATGCGTTAAACCTGTGCATAAGTTGTCTTTCCGTCTTTTCTCTTGATTGTCTCTTGGGTAAAATCCAAAGAGCATAAAGACATTTGCAATCTACGAACTTTAGCGTGAAATAAAATATAACAAAATCTATCATTGATATAGTTTAATTATGGTAAGTTATCATTATGAATTGTGAAAATCTTATCTTTAAAAGTCTGTCAAATTA
Organism: Sequoia sempervirens; assembly: GCA_007258455.2. Taxonomy (NCBI): domain Eukaryota; kingdom Viridiplantae; phylum Streptophyta; class Pinopsida; order Cupressales; family Cupressaceae; genus Sequoia; species Sequoia sempervirens. The sequence goes on along the minus strand of VDFB02193867.1, from coordinate 113,632,352 downwards.
TTATCAATGTGGAAGTTATATTAAAATATAACAAAATTTATCAATGTAATTTTTTTCTTCTAGAAAAATTGGAAGCTATCATTATGAATTGTGGAAATCAAGTATCCTTAAAAATCTGTCGAAAGAAAAAAAATGAGCACCTGTTTAGGAACAGGGACTCGAGCCTCGGATCGGGATCCCATTCCTAAATGAGTACTTGTTCTAGAAAAGTTTGAAGTCCCAACCCACTTTTTGATTTGGTTTTAGGCTTGGGAAAGTCATGGTAACCTAACCTTTAGCCTTAGACCTGCAAGTATAAGGTCATGGTAATGTCAAGAAAAACAACCGATTTTGGCAATATGACTGACGTGTTGATTTTTCGAAATTATTTTGATATACAGATCACAATTTGTAGTTCAAATATGTAATTTTTTATGATTGGATTTTTTTTATTATTAATTTTTAAGGAAACTATTCCATAAACTTGAAATGTCAGGTTTTTCATATTTTTTAATAACTTTTTATTTTTTATTTTTTTTGTAAAAGAAATTGTATGACATCAATCTACAAACAATTCTCTACATAATGTTTTTTTTTTTAAATGATTAGTTTAGGTCAAGTTATGGTTTCTGTATGTGAGGGTTTTAAAAAACAACAATTAGGGACAATAAAAAATGAATTAAAAAAATATTTCCAAAAAAATATAAAAATATCCTCATCAATATTCGATTTATTAAACATCTGTCCTAAAAAATAATTTTATTTACATCAAATTATGGTGTCCATACATGTGCATGGTATGGTCCTAAAAAAGTGACTTTTAAAAAGAAGATTTTATACGTGCCTATTAAAAAATAGTTTTTTATCATCTGGGTATTCGAATAAATTACATATTTGAAAACTAGACTCAAAATATAAAATTTCATATTACTTGATTTTTTAAGATTCAATGTGTAAGTGCTTGAAATTTTCAATCCAATTGTGACAAATTATGAAAATTGGGAAAAACACTTCCATTTTTTGAACATTTTATGGACCCAGTTTCCTGCACTTACTCTCAATTTTAATGAAGACATGACAATAAAGAAATATTTTTTAAAAATAAAGTTTCATTACATTCCTAAATAAGATGATTTCATTTATAAGGTAAATACGTGTGTGTATATATGTATGTGTATATGTATGTATATGTATGTATGTATATATATGTATGTATATGTATATATGTGTGTGTATGTATGCATACATGTATGTATGTATATATGTATGTATGTATATATATATATGTATATATATGTATATATGTATGTATATGTATATATGTATGTATATATATGTATATATAGAGAGAGAGAGAGCTTTACATATATATGTATATATACATATCTTTATATATCTATATTTATATGCATATAGATATATATGTATATCTAGGTAAATCTATGTATATTACATATATACACACCCATACATATATATATGTATACATACATATATACATATATGTGTGTGCAAACCCTTCTCCTAGTACCTGCAAAACAACATGAGTAAATGAGTTAAACAAGGAATTGCAAGCCAAAACAAGGATTCCCCATGAAATCTATTTACAAACTCAAATTAGGAAGAAAATATTAAAGAACACAATGCAAATGACAAAAACAAGATAAAATCCTAATTAGATATGCAAACTCATGATCCCATGGGGAATTGGTGCCAATTTGATGTGAAAAATGGCCCTTTTCCCAATTCCTAAGATTACAAGATTCGAATGTTGAAGAGATTGATCCACTTTTGTTGATGAAGAATGAAGACTCCAAGCCAAAAATCTGCAAAACCTAGCTATGACTCAATGATGATGGATGGAATTCAAGAGATATTTGAGCATGGTAACTCTACTTGGATTGTGGATGATGAAATGAGGAGAGAAGCTCTTCATTTATAGGATTTCAAGATAGATGAATGCCCAATTTTGAGCAATGTGGGACTAACATTCATCCAATGATATGATGCCACTTGTCAAGCTATGAATGGATGATGGATGTACAAGATTTGGGGTTTGTGCCAATAAATGCCAATATTTGAAATTCAAATTTGTTGAAATGACATGCAAGAGGGAAGGGAAAATGCAATAAATTCCCACTTGGCTCAAGGCAAAAGGACATGTACGATGAATTTATTTCCTTGTTAGATGTACATGTTGGCTTGGAATTTTTGAATTCAAATTGAGAGAATATTCCAAAAGATGCCTTGTGAGGAAAATAGAGATTTAATAAATGAATTAAATCTATTTTCATGTGCAACTTTTATTATCTAGAGGATGTGACATGAGATGAGGTTAAATTAATCAAGGGTTAATTAATTTAACAGGAGATTAGATGATGTGACTTATTTGACTTAGATTTATGGATTTATTTAAATCAAATAAGAGAGGAATATGATAAGAGGCTAATTAAATAAGGATTTTTGATTTATTTAATTAAAAGGGATGGTGTTAGATTAAATCAAATAAGGTTTTAATTTATTTAATTTAATAGATAGACTTTAGAGATTTAATCAAATAAATTGATTATTTAATTAAATAGGGATAATTAGATCAGATGGATTGATTTAATTGACAAAAGATAGTGACTTAATTAGACTAAATGATTTATTTAATTAAAGGACGAATATTGATGAATTTAATCAGATAGGGGAATTTGATTAAATGGTTAGAACAAGGGATGATTTAGGAAGAAACGATGTTAGTGAGTCAGGATCGAATGCACGATGTCAATCAATATATTTTACGTGTCTACATTTTTCCCCTCTTTGAAGCAATGCACTCGTTGCGTTGGTTCAAAGAATAATTGATCTCGATCAAAGCCAAATTTTTTTGATATTTTAAAAACTTTCCCCACTTCTGCCTGGTGAGAGAAAACATGCCATTATAATGCCCCCTCGAGAGATCGGATGAAAATTTTAATTTTTTGGGTGATCTCACGAAAAAAAGGTGACCAAGTATCAAACAGGTTCGAAAGGGGTCCAGGAGGCTAAAAACGTATCTAAATGCAATAAAATGATGAAAAACAAGTCTCAAATGGGAAAAAAATAGGTTCGGGGGTCCAAAACCCTAGTAGGACAACCATTTAGGGTTAAAAAACTCTAATTTTTAGGCTTAAAAGGGGCCCGAGGGGTCACTTTCAAGTCATTTTCACACACCTCCGCTAGCAAACTTTGAGATTTGAGCTCTGACCCCCCGGCGATATGGCGTAATAACAGCTTCCTCTACACATTTCGGACCGAGTTCGAACATACAAGTTGCCACCTGGCATCGGGGCATCGGTATGTGACCCTTACCGAAGCTTAATTTTTTTATTTAAATGCATTAATTAGCCCTTTAAAAGATGAGCTTGTCTCTAGCAGCACTATTATAACACTGCTCGGCATTTGAACTGCACCGTGCCAGGCCGTTTTGCACCACAACAATGCTATTTAGCGCCATAGCGGTGCAGTTTGGAGTTTAGAAACTCTACCACTGGGCTCGGGCTTGGTAGGCCGGTTTGGTTAAAGTGTGCCGCGATGACACCCGTTTCGTGCAAATTACGACATTGGGGGATAAAGTGCACCGTGGTGGCACTTTTTGGCTTAATTTAGGGTCCAACGTCAGAGTTTGAGGAAACTCAAACTATGACACCATTACAAACTACACCACTGGAAGCGAGCTTGGAGCGTTAGGCCAAGATTTTTTCAAAATTTTTAACACGGTGACTTTCCCTGATACAGGACGGGCTGAGGGAGCTCTACTCTTAGGAGCATTGGTCGCGGGATTTGGTGAGCATCCTACGGGACTTGAGCGACAAAAACCAGGACCAACTGGGAGTTGCTGACTTATGGCACATTGCATACGCAGCGCCCCTTCGCACACACCTAGGGATGCTATCAGCGCTGGCCAAGAGGTGGCACAGTGAGACATCGTCATTTCATCTTCCTACTAGCAAGGCGATTGTCATCCTGGAGGATGTTTGGCGCATTCTACGGTTGCCCATTCATGGCCAATGGGTGATCTATGATATGGAGGTGGGATGCGAGTGTTGCGTCAAAGTCCTCGCTACACGAGACATTATTTATTGTGAGAGTCAGATCGAGCTGGAGAGATACAAAGTTATAGCACCTCCTTTCAACTGGGCGATTGCAGCGATCATTTTAGGTTTGGTTGCCCCAGACAAACGAGGGCAGTATTTTAGTCTGGGTTGGGGATACTGCTAGGAGAGGATGGTCTGAGACAGGCCAGTTTGGTTCACATGGGGGCTTGTCCTTCTTGCCTCACTCTATAGAGATCTCCATGAGTACGTATACATGGATGGCAGAGCGCTGGGAGCTGGAGTGACTCTTCTTCATGTCTGGGCATGGGAGCACATTTTTGTGCTACGTCCACGAGTCGTTCCAATTCTGATGGGGGCAGAGGATGCCCTCGTGGCACTATACAAAGGCGGTGTGTCCTTGACACACACTGGCGAGCATGGGATCCCCTACTGGAGGTGAGTCCTAGATGAGATGCTTGTATTTACTTGGCATCCATACCTTGGTTGGCCCGGGTGGGCCGACGATGCTGCCCAGCTCTTTTACTACCGCTAGGATTGATATATGCAGGGGTGGGAGCACATGATGATCGAGCGGTATTTGCCTGGGCGTGTACAGCGTTAGTTTGGAGAGCCACAAGATCGGCCTAATGACAGTTATGTAGTCATCTTTGCATGCAGCATGACACAGATAGCATGGGGGCCCGACATTCCTACCATGGAGGCAGTTGATAGTTTTCAACAATTGGTAGCCCAACTGTGGGCTTATGATTAGGGCTCAGTAGATCTAGGGACCACACAAGCCTATAGAGACTGGTTCAGACCTCCTCTTCGGTTGACCGTTCCAGGTGAGGATCTAGAGGTACGCAAGGTCATAGGCAGGGGGAGAGGACGAGGACAAGGGCGAGGACCAAGGGTCGAGATTCGATAGGATCCACCAAGGGTGCCCCCAGTCCCACCAGGTCACGGGGACGTCCATATGCAAGATCAACAACAAGATCCGCTAGTCCCACCACCATGAGTTGAGGGTGAGGATCAGGTTCATGCACAGCCACAGGTACAACCAGTAGGGCAAGCAGACGCATGGGATGCCTTGATTTTACAGTTGCAAGCCCAGGTTCAGGTAGTGACAATAGAGAGGGACTAGGCGAGGGTTGAGAGAGAGCAGCTTAGAGCAGAGATGGATCAGGCTGTGTAGCAGAGACAGGCTGCAGAGCTACAGGTAGCCACCGAGCTAGGCCGCAGGCAATAGATTGAGAGTATGACAGTCTCCTCATCTCAAGGTACAGTGCCGATGCAATCTTACAGGGATGCTATCCGAGAGATAGAGTACTACCATCGGGCCTACCATGAAACTGTACCTAGAGCAGATTGGGTCCCAGAGTACTCAGAGCGAGCCAGCTAGAGACCACCAAAGGGTCACGGTGATAGGGGTGAGGGCAGAATTCACGGAGATCGAGCGTGATCCAGATGATACATACTTTTTGTGCCTTATGGGCTCATTTTTGATAGCCTGATGGGCATTTTGTACTGATTGACACACATGTATAGTGATCCATTTTTATTCTTTGTACTATGACAGTATCATTGATGATATTCAGATATATATGAGTCGATTTTGATGCGATGTATTGTGTACCCTTATCTATGCATGTATGATTTATTTCTATATGCTTTGCAGTCGTGTTTTATGGATGCATTTATTTCTAAGGATGTTTATGCAATGATTATGACTAACAGATCTATATTATGCTAACCTATGATATGATGTGCAATGTTGTTAACTATATGATGATTTATTTTATGCCAATGCAATATGTGAAATGATTTAATTTATGGTATATGCAATGATGTGTAGAAAATGCTTATATATGTGATGATTTATTGATGGATGTAATATGAATGCGATGGTCGTGATATGATGCTAATGAAATGGTGTTATGAGATGCTTAGAATAACAAATGTTATTATCCTAAATGATGATGTATGTGATGCAATGATATGTTAATGCAAGGTGATATGTTGATGCGTAATGTAAACGTAATGTGATGATATGATGTCATGATGTTATGCAAGTATGTATGCCTAATGCTTATATACCTATTGCTTATGATTATGCAGAAGTGATTATGGAATGCTTTTGTAGATGCTATGTGATGATTTAGATGGTAATATGAAATGGTTGTGAAATACAAATGAATGTTTATGCAATGATTGATATAATGCCATGAGATGTAATGTAATGGGTGAAATGCAATGACATGGATGCACCTATTGAAGAATGTTTATGATAAACTGTTCATGCGTATGTTTTATTTATGCCATATGCTAATGATTTCTATATGATATGCTTATGCAATATGCTAATGATTTCTATATGATATGCTTATGCAACATGCTAATGATTTTGTGGATGCAGGATCGATGATAATGATGGTAATGATGATCAACTGTCATAGTACCTTGTTAGTGCAGTTAGTAAGAAAAGAAGAAGTCATTTCAACAAGACACAAGATGACACAAATGCAAACGATGATGATGATGATTACTTGCCGAGGAATTGGGATTTTCAAAGGGCCATATTCTCTTATGTTTGATAACACACATGGTACGATGCATCGAGGTATAGAAAACCAAGATGGCGTTGTACCCAGTGTGATGGACTTTGAATCGACAATCAGATAGGAGTATTCTTGTTCACACCTAACATATGGAAACCTTGCTAGGATGTATTTCGGAAGTTTCAGACACCTCGAACCAAAACACGGAAATGTAAACCTATCCCTGTAATAGTTAACAAGTTGCCCTAGACCTCTTCCATACATACCTAACAAAGCAAGTATTCGCCGAGGTTATATTGCAAGAATGTCCAATAAGCACAATAGACAAAAGATAACGATCATTGCCCCATTCCTATTTCTCTAAATCCTCTATTTTGGGATATCATCGAGATGTCCTTGGAATGAGCGCAAAATAAGATAAGTCAAAAGATAAAGACCAAGTAAACAAACAAACTGATGCTCTTCAATACCACTAACGGAAAGAGGATGTGTTTTCTAAGATGATAACCGAAACTTATTGCCAAAAGATAATGCCAATTGTAGGAAGGATTCATCCTAGGACATGTTAGTTGATGGCGGCACGTCATTTCGTTTATAAAGGATGATTGATATGGGACCAATTCAGATGATGTGTTACCAATATAAAGAGATGACCAATTTTCTTACGCACTGACTTAGACTTAAGACCTGACGTTTTGAGTTCAACTTTTAATCTGCTAGACTTGCTTCTAACTGTTTCACCAAAGGTTGATAATGACGATCAGTTTATTATGAGTGGTGTTTATTGCGGGTGTAAACGAGATGAGAAAGATGGATTTTTTCAAATATTTGGATGTTTTTGATGTTTTTGCAATGTTTTGAGGCTGTTTTTGGTATTTTTTGAGATTTTGCAAGTGTTTTGATTTTTGATTTTTTAAATGTTTTCAGGATTTTCTGAGATTTTGACCAAGAAACTAACCTAAAGACCTATCTTAGGGGTCTCGAGGGCTGGTCAACAGACTAGCCTTTCCTACATTATACACGCAGAGACCACGTAGTTTGACTGAAGACCTGACCAATTTACAGATGGAGATATACATGATGAGATGTTAGTGTATTATGACAGACTCCTATAGGACTGACCTAAATGTCTCAGGGGATGATCAAAGATCAACCTTGCCTATGTTCAAGCTCAGAGACAATGTAGTTCAACAAGACAACCTTGTTTTTGACTTTTGAAATGTTTTGATGTTTTTGGATTTTCTGATTTTATGATGTTTTTGGATTTTTTGATTTTGAGGACTTTAAGATCATACACGAATCTGATCCGATGAGAACGTGCCCCCAACATGATGCAATACACTACTCTGATAAAGGCAGGACAAATTGACCTTGAGGATGGGCCAAGTAGTACTATGAGGGATCATGATACGAAAATAGGACCAAGCTATGGTGCGGATGCAAGTGGATGAGTGATGGATGGAGACCTTTATGCAATGGATGATGGAAGCGAAATGGATGGATGATGCAGAACAATTCATAAAGATCCTGGTGGATGGAAAATGCTTATTTATGCAAGGTGCCTGTTTTCCAAGTTTTCACCAAGGTACTTGCCCAAAGTGCCACCAAAGTGGTTTTCACTAGAGGACAATTTTTTTTATCCTTTTTATGATTTTTTTGGATTTTTTTTGCTTTTTTGATTTTTTTTTGCTTGTTACCAAGATGCCTGTTTGCTAGGTTTTCACCTAAGTAACCATCTTTTCAGGACATTTTCTGATTTTTTGGATTTTTTGGTTCTATACCTTGAAAGAATTAGGCATAAAACTTTTTGAGATGGGAGCTATTCATTGGCTCCTACAAAGGTTTCCCTTCGGGTGTTGATAGCTGATATGCCCCTGATTTATAACTTTATGTGATGACAAACGGTCCTAACCAATTAGGTTCAATCTTGCCTTTGCTTCTTGGGTTTGGGACATTCTTCTAATTTTCTTTTAAGACCAGTTCTCTGACTTGGAAAGTCCTGCTTCTGATTTTCTTGTTGTAGCTCCGTTTGAGTCTATTTTGATAGACTTGCAAGTGATTTAAAGCATCTATTCGTTTCTCATCTAGTAACTCCAGCTCGTTTAGTCTTGATACCCGATATTCCTCATCATTGATGAGGTTTTGCAGTGATATCTTGAGAGATGGGAGCTCGATCTCAATGGGGAGTATGGCTTCTGATCCGTAGACCAAGGAGAAGGGGGTGGCGCTGGTGGGTGTGCGGATGCTAGTTCTATAAGCCCAAAGGGTGGGATTAAGCTGCAAGTGCCAGTCACAACCTGTGTCATTAACTATTTTTCTTAAGGATTTTGAGGATGGTTTTGTTCGTGGCTTCTGCTTGGCCATTGCCTTGGGGATAATATGGGGTGGAGAAGCGATGCTGGATTTTGAATTTCTTGCACAAGTTGTGAACCTCCTGGTTCTTGAATGGTGTCCCATTATCTGAGTTAATGGCTTGTGGGACACCATAACGACAAATGAGATAATTCAGGATAAATTTTGAGACCTGCTTGCCAATGATATACGTCATGGGTATGGCTTCTACCCACTTTGTGAAGTACTTAGTTGTAGTGATGATGAACTTGTGGCCATTAGATGAGGTGGGTGAGATTTTTCCAATGAGATCGAGTCCCCATTGCGAAAAGGGCCATGGTGTGATAATGGGATGAAGCTCTTGAGCTGGAGCATGGATGAGATCCCCATACTGCTAACATTGTAAACACTTTTTAGTATGATCATGCACTTCTCTTTCCATTGTGGGCCAATAATACCCCATCCTCAGCAGTTTCTTGGCGATGGTCATTCCACTCGAGTGTGAGCCATAGATACCGTTATGAACCTCGGTTAGAGCAGTTAATGCCTCCTCAGCATTTAAACAATGTAGCAAGGTACCTTCTATGCTTCTACGGTATAAAGTATCTCCTAGGATGACAAATTTGGATGCCTTTTTGATAAAGGTTCATTTTAGGTTTGATGGGAGGTCAGCAGGTATGACTCCTATGCAAAGATATGTGTAGATGTCATGGTACCAAGGACCACCTAGACAAACAATTTCACACAGGAATTCTGATTCTGGTACCTCGAATGTGGGAACGAGAAGCTGCTCAATTAGAAATTCATATTTCGATGCGTTTTGAGGGATGTCTAATAGAGACCCAATTGTAGCCATGGCGTCTGTTGCTCTGTTGTTGGTTCTTGGAATCTGCTCAAATGTTATGTCAATGAAGGATTCCTTTAGAGTCTCCACCAATTTCTTGTATGGAGTGAGCTTATCATCCTTAGTCTGATATTCATTATTGACCTAATTTATGATCAACTGAGAGTCTCCATACACCTTGAGAGCTATGATGTTCCATTGCACTGCTATCCTGAGGCCTATAGTCAAAGCCTCATATTCCGCTATGTTGTTAGTGCAAGGAAATGCCAGTTTTTATGACTTCGGTATGCAATCCCCTTGTGGGGTGATGAAGAAAACACCAGCTCCTAATCCATGTTGTGTGTATGAACCATCAAAGTATAGTTTCCAGTGGTCTGCTACGTTGAGGTTAAAAATGGATTCATTTGGAAATTCAGAGACAAGAGGATTCTCAGAATAGATAGGTGCTTCTGCTAGTTGATCTGCGATAACTTGTCCCTTAATGGCCTTCCACTCTACATACTCGATGTCATACTCTGATAATATCATTACCCATTTTTCCATTCTGCCCGTGAGCATTGCCTTTGATAGTAGATACTTGAGGGGATCAATTTTCACAATGAGCTTTATCTTGTGTGCCAACATGTAATGTCTGAATTTTTGGGAGGTAAACACTACTACGAGGCAAGCTTTCTCGATGAATGAGTAATTTAGCTCGTGACCGACCATTGTCCTGCTAATGTAGTAGATGGCCCTCTTCATTCCGTTTTCATCATGCTGAGCTAGGATAGCTCCAAGGGCTACTGCTGTTGCTGACACATATAAGATTAATGGATTTCTTGGGATGGGTGACATTAAAACTGGTGGTGTCAGTAAATATTCCTTGATTTTGTTAAATGCTTCTTCACACTTTGTATCCCATTTGTACGCCACTCCCTTGTGGAGTAGGTGAGAGTATGGGTTCTGCTTGTCTACCAGTTGTGCTATGAACCGTCGGATGGATTGAAGTCGGCCTTGGAGGCCTCTCAATTGTTTTAATGTCTTTGATGCTTCCATCTCAAGGATTGCTTTCACTTTTGCTAGATCCACCTTGATACCCCTCATGGAGACTATGTATCCTAGCAATTTACCTGATTGTACGCGAAGATGCACTTCTTGGGATTTAGTCTGACTTTTTATTCCTCCAGTCTATCAAAGATAGCACTTAGGGTTGCTATATGATCTTGTTTTTTCCTTGATTTAGCTAGAATGTCGTTGACATAGTCTTCAACTGTTTTATGAATCATGTCATGGAATATTAATGTCATGGCCCTTTGATAGGTTGCTCCATCTTATGTTGATCTTCTTTTTCTATCATGATCTGGTTGTATCCCAAAAATCCATCCATTAGTGATAGCATCTCATGCCTTGTTGTCATGTCTACTATCATGTCAATGTTGGGAAGTAGGAAATCATCCTTGGGACATGCCTTGTTCAAATTTTTGAAGTCCGTGCAGATTCTGATGGCTTTGTCAGGTTTTGAAATAGGTACCAAATTTGACACCCATTCTAGATAATCAATTGGTCATATGAATCCTGCATCTAACAACTTTTTGAGCTCCATTTTGACCAATAAGGCTATTTGAGGATGCATTTTTTGAAGTTTTTATTTGACCAGCTTTGCTTTTGGATATACTGCTAAATGATGAACCACAGGCTCTGGATCAAGCCCTGGCATATCAACATAACTCCATGCAAAGTTTATTTGTCTGTCCCTTAGGAATGCTACTAAGAGTTCTTGCTCTTCTGATAATAGTGATTCCACATAAAATGTGATATGCGAGGTCTGCTCTATTCTTAGGTTGACAGGATTGCATTTTTCAGCCAAGACTGTTGACTTCTCTTGATGAATAGCTCTTAGAGGAAGATTGAATCCTTCATCCTCGGGTGCCTCAGAGAGGTTTTCACTACTGGATATGTCCTTTCTTTTTACTATTTTCTTGTCAGAGAGTGCCACAGTGTGGTTTTCACTCAAGGACTTGGATATGATTCTTAGTTTCTCACTTTTGTGACTGAAGGATTCAATCATTTCCTCATAATAGGCATTTGTGTCCAACTCCATTATAAACCCTGCCTTATGATCTCCATCTGGAATGTTATCCCTCATCCCATGAATTCTGAGAGCGCCTCATCATTTTTGAATGTATCAAGAACTGGTGGTCCTCGTTGGTCATAGTCGATCAGTTGGGGGTACACCAAATGGATCTCATGATTTGGATGGTCCGTTTCAAAGGAGAGAGTGCTAATCATACACAGGGTGGTGTCCTCAAATAACCTAGGTAGATTGGATATGGTATCCTCGTCATCACTACTAATATAGGGCTCAGTTATAAAATTGTGTGTCTCTACCTGTGATTATTGGTGAGTGGACTTGTACTAGTACCAGCTGAGGAGAAATATTAACCATTCTAACTGGAGGACCTCGGCCACGTATGGTTATTCTTGGAGGGGTGCGTCCAAGACCAATATTTGTTATGGGTCGCGTCTTTGGCATGATAGGTATTATGAGCCCATTGTCATTTTGTCCCAGTCTTTGATTTCTGTCGTAACCCATTGCAAGCATCATTTGTAGGCCCTTGCTTCTCTCATCCATTGGTAAATTAGTTGCCGGTCTTTCGTCTTGATACAACATGTGAGATGGATCTGCTTCAATAACCTCATGGCCAAGGTCTCCCCATCTTGTGAATTCGGGATAGTTTTGAGGATGGGTTTGTGATGTGGAAGCTTGGTTTTCTTGTGGGCGTCCTCGTGATGTAGGAGATTGTGGTAACTCTCCTATCACAAAAGCATTGGTAGGGAGCTTGTAGCTTCCACAACCGTCCTCCTAGATGATGAGCTTGATATCGGAGATAGTGGGGATGGTGGGGATGGCAGGTGTCTCTGTCGCAGAAGTGGACGCGAGAGTGGCGGGGTCGATGTATGGTGTGGATGGGCCCTCATCATTCTTTGGCACTTGGGGGATTTTGTAATACTTTGCCTCAAGATTTTTGCAATATGAAAATGGTTCAGGATCTCTATGGACAGTAACCTCTTGTCCCTTATGTGTAAATTTCACACATTGGTGGAAGGTTGATGCTACGGCTTTCATCTCATGGATCCATGGGTGTCCCAGGAGGATATTATATGGCAAGTTGAGGTCCAAGACCTGATAGGTGGTTTCCATGAGGGTAGGCCCTACTTGAATAGGGAGTTTAATTATGCCTTGAGACACTCTTTCTTGGTCGTCATATGCTCTTATCGTGATGCCCATACCTTTGTCGATGGAATCTTCTGATATTTTCAACTGCTTGATGAGGCTGAGAGAATAGATGTTCAAACCTGCACCTCCATCCACCAGGACCCTTTTGATTTTGCTCTTGTTTACAATGGCTTCCAAGTGAAGTGCACGATTGTGAGATGGTTGGGTAGGGAAATCTTGGTCAGAGAATGTAAGGAGATTAGGCGTTATGATATTTCCAACCATAGCTTGGAATTGGTCCGCATCAAGATCTATGGGGATAGTGGATGAGGCTAATGCTTCCTCGAGAATCTTTTTATGCGCTGATGAGATTTTTAACAACTCCATGATGGAGATGTGTGCTGGCATTCTCTTGAGTTCTTCTACAACATTGTAGCTATGCGGAATGGATCTAGATGAAGGGATTCTATTAGGTTGGGATGATCCTGCAATGGTGACTTTGCTGCCTCTTGCGGTGACTCCACAATCTTCAGCATGGGTGCCCTTGATGGTGATGACCATGCAATCTTCATTTAGGGAGGCAAAAACCGTTTCGTACACATGATTTACACTACCCTTCCCTTTATCATTTTTATTCCCTTTGTTGCCATGATTCAACATCGGATTCATGTAGATTTTAAGATCCTGATTTCTGGTAGGTTGTTCCACATTTATGATTTTATTGTCAATGAGATCTTGGATGATATTTTTGAGTCTCATGCAATTGTTTGTGGTATGACCTTTGATTTTATGAAATTCGCAAAGTTTATTTTTGTTATACCAAGGGGGTTTGACGTCAGGTTCTTGGTAATTCTCGAATGTAGGAGGCTTGATGAGTTTTTCGTTGATCAACTTTTTCATTATGTCCTCCAGTGGTCCCCCCAAAATAGCATATTTTCATTTGGGATAAGTTTTGCATTGGGGTGGTCCCCTTTGGTCATTGAGATTATTGATGGTTGGATTGTTGTTGGGTTGGTATGTTGTGTGATGATTGTTTTGGCGTTGATTTTGGATTTGCGGTGTGTGTGTATTTTGGCATGGAACACTAATGACCACCTTGGCATCAATGATACCACCATTAGTAACGTTCTTGTTCCTTGCCCATGCACAAGGTTTATCGTTGTAATTGGATGATGGGCAGTTGTTTTGTTGTTTGTGATATGATGTTGATTCCGCGGGTTGAGTCACAAGGGCTCTTTCGATGCTGAGTGCCTTGGATATTAATTGCTCATATGTGGTGATGCCCTGAACCTTGAGATGAAATGCCAAGCAGCTTTCAAGGTTGGATATGATGGTACCGACTTGTTGTTCTTTTGGCATGGTCCACTTGCTTCGATTGGCCTTGGATTGCCATCGTTGAAGGAATGAAGCAAAAGATTCATTCTTTCCTTGTTTTAGAGCGTATAGTTCTTCGAGACAAACATCCATTGCAATGTTACATGCGTAGTTCTTAATGAATGCGTCCTTGATTTCTTGGAATGTTCTAATGCCTGAAGGTAAGCGAGAGAACCATTCTATAGCGAGGCATGCCAAGCTCCTAGGGAATAGCCGCATTAGATAAGTATAGTCATATGCGACTTCCATACAATGAACCTCAAATTCCCTGATGTGATATTCAGGGTTTCCCATCCCTCGATATTTTTCAAATTTGGGGATTTCAAATCCCTTGGGGAATGGTTTCATCTCTAAGCTCCTATCAAATGGATAGGGACACAAGTTGATTGGTGGTTTGGTTGTTTGCCTTGATTGAAGGTCGAGCACTTGTTGCGAGAGCAACCTGAGTTGTGTCGTCACATCACTTTGCGGATTAGGTGGTGGGATCAAAGTGTTTTGGGGTATTTGAATCATGGGTTGGATGGGTGGATTGTTTGGTGCATTGTTCGATGGTATCTGCATGTTCTGGCGGGTGAAGTAGGCTTCTACTTTCTTTTTTATGAACAACACTTGTTGTTGATCTTGTTGTTGTTGTGCTAGGATTTGTGCTTGTTGTTGCACTTGTTTCTATTCTAACAATGTTTGTTGTTGTGCTTGTTGTTGTTCCCACAATGCTTGTTGTTGGGCTACCAATTTTGTCGCTTCTTGTTGCTCTTGGTATTACTTTAGTGCTTGTTGATATGCTTGCACTTGCATTACTTGTGCAAGAAGTTGTGCTTATGCTTGTGCTTGTTGTGCTTGATATTGAGATTGTGCTTGAGCTTGTGCTTGGGCTTGCACTTGTGTTGCTTGTGCTTGTGTGGCTTGTTGCTGCAATAAAAGTTGTGCTTGAGTGGCCCTTTGTGCTTGCAATGCTTGTGCGGCTTGTGCAGCTTGGGCGGCTTGTTGTTGTTGTTGCAGTAAAGCTTGGGCTTGTTGTGCTTGTTGCGCTTGTAATGCGGCTTGTGCAGCTTGGGAAGCTTGTGCGGCTTGAGTGGCTTGTTGTAAGGCTTTTTGTTTTTGAACTTGTTGGTATCCTCTTTGAAAAGCAACTTGCAATGCTGCGTCGTATTAGCTTGATGTGGCAAACGTTGGTGGTGGTGGAGGTGGTGATGGATTTGGAATGGTGGTAGGTGATGATGTTGTGTTGATGTTTTGGGTTTTGGATAGTGCTATTGATGTGATTGGTCCTTGAAAGACCATGCTTTGTGATGTTACGGGTGTGTTTGATGATGTTTCCATTGCTTGTGTATTTATCATTTGTTGTTGCAATATCAATGATAAATTTTGTGTGTTTGGTGCAATGCTTTGATTGATGGTTGGGATGTAAGTTTGATTGATACTTGGTAGGGGAGGAATCCCTAAACCAAGGAGTGGTGCGGATGATAATGGTAATGGTGGAAGAGGTGGAAAGGTGAGGGGTGTGAGTTTTTGTGAAGATGTCATGGTGTCGAATAGGCCCCCTGGTCCGAACATATCTCCCTCTTCTTGTGAATTTGTGAGAAGAGGTGTTTGAGGAGTTGCGTGAAAAGATGATGATGATGGATTGTAATGGAATGTGAAAGGAACATTCTTGTGTAATGGGTTTTGGGGTATATTTTGTTCCAATGTGGTGTTTGCATCCAAGTTTTGATTATTAACAAGGGGGTGTGATTGAAGAGCATTGAGAAATGTGTTTCCCTTATTGACATTGGGTTGGGTTGGAGCAAATGATGTTGTGATTTGCGGAATGTTTTGCGTGATGTTTTGGGATGGAGGTGTAGATGAAATGGGGATGGTGGATGAGATAGGTGGAAAGGATGTCTCCACTATAGTACTTACATCAAAATTCGAAGGAAACTTGGTCCCTTGTTTTGCTAGTTCAAGCATGTATAACGAAGGGTTGAGTCTCATCATGATGTTGATGATTTTATGATTCTCTGGATTTTGAAGCATTTCAGTCATTTCTTCGTGAGACATTCCAAAGGTAAGATCCTCTCCTTGATTTTCTTCTTGTGGATTTTGCGATGATGAGAGGGTCAATGGATTGCTTGATTCAACTAGATTCATTTCTACGTTTTTTTGGCTAAGATCACTTGAAGCAGGTGTTTCTTTGTTGGCTTCCATAATCTTCTTGTATTGAGATCTCATTTGAACCATAAAACAAGGATCAAGAATATGGGAGATGAATCTCTTGATTCTTCGGATCGATTGTTATTTTATGTCCCAAAGTATAATTTTTTTAGGATGCCTTGAGGATCAAAGGTGATGATATAAGGATGATTAGAGATGGATGATATGGATGTTGTGGCTCTTGATAAATCTTGAATGAGACACTAGGCTTTTTGCACTTGCAGATTTTGATCTTGGTTTTGGATTTGGGATTTTGAGATTTTGTCCTTGATTTTGATTTTTGATTTTGATTTTGATTTCTTTTTTGAACAAAAAGACCCTAAGATATTGGATGATGATCTAAGGGATAGCTTTGTTCAAAGGATGATAATTTGAATACGTGTGAGGAGAAGGATGCATCTACCCACACCTATTCAAACAAGGTGATTGTTTCACTAAGCATATGAAGAAGGATTCATCTACGTACACTAAGCTAGACAAGATGATTTTGATAACTTTGAGTAAGTATATGCAAAAGGATGCATCTACACATGCCTAGCCAAAGGTGTTTTTGATAATGTTTTCAAGGATTTTGTCTCAATGATATTGATGATTTTGATTTTTTGCCACAAAGCCTAGTATCAAGGATGATTTCAAGATTTTTTCCAAAAGGTGATGATGAAATCTATTTGTTTTGATGTTTTGGAGGATGGATGAAAAGGATTTTGATATGTTTTGATCCTAAGATGAACCTAAAAAGGTACACTTTGTTTGCTTAGACCTAGGTATTGAAGAGCATGCAAATGCTTCCTAATGACCTTTGTAACCAAGAAATGATTTCTTTTGAATATTCATTTTTGTATTTTCTAATCAATGATTTCTTTTTCTTTTTGGGATGGTGGGTCTTCAACATATATGAAAGTTCCTTTTACTTAGCTTTGCTTAATGTCTTTATTTTACCAAAAACACTTTCTTCAATTAGGTTTTCAAACTAAGATGTCCAATATCTTAATTTCTTCAAACCCCACAAGATATGTTATGTGGAAATTCAATGAACTTAAGGCAAAGGTTTTCCTATAGTTTACTTAAAAAGACAAATTGAGATATAATTCAATGTTTAGAAACCTCTAAGGATGTGAATCCCAAGGGCAAGCAATAACATATGGATTGAGTCAATTGTATTTGTCTTCAAAAGGGTTTGAAATTTGGATGATGTTTAAGTGTTTGTTTTTGAGATGTTTTCGATCAAGCAAAGCATTTTGTAACCCAAGAATAAGTACAATCCTGTGGATGTGTAAGACTATTTTTTGGATTCTCACTTGGACAAGTCTAGCTACGCTTATCTCTAGCAAATGGTTAGATGCTTGAACCCACTAGCTCCCCTCCACGACACTCACTTATATGGGCCAGCCAAGCATCAACACCCATGAAACTCCCATGGCATGTTTTCCATTTCTACTAGAAGACTGTAAAAGTGTGGGGTGGCTTGAGAATGACCGTTCTTACACCAACAAATAGATAAAAGGATTTTGGAAAATTCTAGCACATGGGTTTTAGTAAGGACTTTATGTTCACGGAGATTGACCTATACGACAAGAGTCCCCTTTCGGATCCATCTTGTCGGAGTCAACCACGTGATATTGGTGTTTCTTCCAATATCCACATTTATATTCCTATTGGATATACTCTTGGCTTTAGAGTGTTACCGATTGAGTCGTTCCCTTGGGTGAGTACTTTTTCCCCAATGTAGGTCCTCTAGGATAAACAAAAGTGAATGAAGAACAATATTCGTAATTCGATCAATCCTTGTTGGCAACAAGGAGAGAGAATATACGCAACAATGCACCCACTCACACTTGTACAATATGTTGTTCAATTTTAAGCCCAAATTGAAGTGTGGAGGTGATTGCTTTATCTTAACCCAAAGTCATAAAAAAGGATTTTTGATTCTCAAGATCGCTATAAAGCGCGAGAGCAGTGCATACGTCCTTTTTTGATGGCTTTAGTCTAAGTAAGCCTTCACAAACAAATAAAGCTACACTTGTTCTTTTTAAATCCCCAAAGCAATATGTCAGTTTGTTTTAGAGCACCAAATCATAAGTGAAAGACATTTGTTCAATTTGTTAATCCAGTAAACGAAATCTAGTAAGTTGTTGATCCTATTGTTCGTTTTAATCTTTGCAAGAAGCAATTGAAAGGTTCTTTTTAAGCCCAAATGAAAACTAGTGTTCTAAGAATGAAAAGAAAACAAATTCTTAAAGAAGTGTTAAACAAACACTTAAGTGTTTAAAAACACTTTGATTGGACAAAATGTCATCACCATACTCCTCCTTCCTTTGTTTTTGATTTCCAACCTAGAATGAAGACAAATAGTCAGATTCTGGAAAAACACAGAAGTTAAAAACCAGAAAACAGAAGGTAAATAAATCATAAATCAAAAGCACATGCTAAAAAATTAAATTCTCCCTTTTATTGTCTCCCAGCGTCACAACTCGTGAAGGCGTCGCTCTTTATTCTCCCAGCATCGCTCTCACAGCGTCACTTACCAGTCAGCGACACTCTATGTCTGGACAGAGAGCTCGATTGCTTCGCAATTTTTCCCAGCGTCATAATTTTTCCCAACATCACAGTTTATCCCCTGCGTCACTGTTTTCAAAAATTTCAAAAAAAATCTTGCAAGTCAACAAGTCCAGCGGCGGAGTTAGAAATTTTAAATTTTTGGTAGGATGAGTCCAGCAGTGCAGTTTGTGTTTTACGTGGTGCCATATAGTGATGTTGACGAGCCTGCAGTGCCAAAATAGCAACGCTGACGAGCCCGCATTGGAATTTCCTGTGTGTGAAGAAAAACATGAAAATTTCAAGAAAAAGTTAGAATTAATGATATCCATCCCTCCTTCTAGCACCAAATGTGCAAACCCTTCTCCTCGTACCTGCAAAACAACATGAGTAAACGAGTTAAACAAGGAATTGCAAGCCAAAACAAGGATTCCCCCATGAAATCCATTTACAAACTCAAATTAGGAAGAAAATATTAAAGAACACAATGCAAATGACAAAAACAAGATAAAATCCTAATTAGATATGCAAACTCATGATCCCATGGGGGAATTGGTGCTAATTTGATGTGAAAATTGGCCCTTTCCCAATTCCTAAGATTGCAAGCTTCGAATGTTGAAGAGATTGATCCACTTTTGTTGATGAAGAATGAAGACTCCAAGCAAAAAATATGCAAAACCTAGCTATGAATCAATGATGATAGATGGAATTCAAGAGATATTTGAGCATGGTAACTTTGCTTGGATTGTGGATGATGAAATGAGGAGAGGAGCTCTTCATTTATAGGATTTCAAGATAGATGAATGCCCAATTTTGAGCAATGTGGGACTAACATTCATCCAATGATATGATGCCACTTGTCAAGCTATGAATGGATGATGGATGTGCAAGATTTGGGGTTTGTGCCAATAAATGCCAATATTTGAAATTCAAATTTGTTGAAATGACATGCAAGAGGGAAGGGAAAATGCAATAAATTCCACTTGGCTATTTAGGCAAAAGGACATGTAGATGAATTTATTGCTTGTTGGATGTACATGTTGACTTGGAATTTTTGAATTCAAATTGAGAGAATATTCCAAAAGATGCCATTGTGAGGGAAAATAGAGATTTAATAAATGAATTAAATCTATTTTCATGTGCAACTTACATTATCTAGAGGATGTGACATGAGATGAGATTAAATTAATCAAGGGTTAATTAATTTAATGAGGGAGATTAGATGATGTGACTTATTTGACTTAGATTTATGGATTTATTTAAATCAAAGAGAATATGATAAGAGGCTAATTAAATAAGGATTTTGATTTATTTAATTAAAAGGGATGGTGTTAGATTAAATCAAATAAGGTTTTAATTTATTTAATTTAATGGATAGACTTTAGAGATTTAATCAAATAAATTGATTATTTAATTAAATAGGGATAATTAGATAAGATGGATTGATTTAATTAACAAAAGAGAGTGACTTAATTAGAAAAAAATGATTTATTTAATTAAGGTAAGAATATTGATGAATTTAATCAGATAGGGGAATTTGATTAAATGGTTAGACCAAGGGATGATTTAGGAAGAAACGATGTTAGTGAGTCAGGATCGAATGCACGATGTCAATCAGTATATTTTACGTGTCTACAATGTGTATATATGTATGTATGTATATATGCATATATATGTACATATATTATATATGTATATACATATGTGTATATATATGTATATAAATACATATTTATATATATGCATATATACATATATGTATATACATACATATGTGTGTATATATATACAATTGATGCTTGAGAAGGTGCTATATGTAAAGGATTGGACAAGAACCAACAACTCATACCATCATCTAGCATTTATGGAACTCAACTTAATCTACTACATCCCATAATTACAACAAACTTACCATGAAAATAAACTAAATTTAAGATTTTAATTGGAATAATTTCAAAATTGCTATTAGAAAAAAGGTATCAAATGACAATAATAAACAAGAAAATATTTTCTATGACCCCTCTCCTTCAATATATCCGAAAAAAAACTCCAATTATTAATTCATATATCACCTTCTATACTATTTCCATGAACAAATTTCACATATATTTGACATATCTACTTTAAATAAGTATATTTCTTTGAAGATATAAAAAATAAATATTTTAAATGTGTCTTCATCTATGTAGGTACCTAGGATTCATATGCACATCTAATACAATCTTCTTACATGTACTTTTATGTGCCTACTCCATTTATTCATTAAAAGGTTGTCTCTTCTTTAGGATATACATATCTCTTTTTCAAAGTTGTATACAAAGTTTTTATTTACCTTTTATTTCAAGATCCTATATAGCTTTCTACATATTTTAATGCATGTGTCCTTCCCATGTTTATATATCTATATGTTTTAGATACCTACTTTAAATTTGGTAAATATTTATTTCATGCCCTTTATTAGTAGGTGGCCCCATCCATCTTTTCATTATTTATTTCTACACAAATATTGACCTCCCTCTTCATATACTATAAAGAAAATGTTCTTGTTGTTGTGATTTCAAAGATTTTGGATGATGCTAACAAAAGAAGGAATTAGATGAGATTCTTGACATCTGTTTAGAAAGTCTAGTTTTATAATTTTTAGTTAATTCTTGATGCTTGCCTAGTTCCTAAAACTATTTAATTTTGTAACACAATTCCCTCCCAGGAAAGGTATCAATTAAATACATCATATTTTTATTGTCCATGTGGATATTGTAATACTTCTAGAACAAAACCAATTTACAATTTTTAGTATAAACATTTTAGATCACATTTTGTTATCTATTATTAGGAAGTAGGTAATAAAAGGAGAAACTGGTGAATTGTAGACCTAGGCTATTTAAGTATAGGTAGCAAGAGAAAGAATCCATAGAAAAAGGTACATAAGTTTAAGCTAAATTAAGAGAGGAAAAATTTCTCAACAAGAGATCCTCATTCGAGTGAAATATTTAAATTAATTGATAAAATTGATAATGTAAGAAATAACCCATTTACAAGAAAAAGGAATAAAGAATAATAATATAGTATATGCATATAAGAATAACTATAGAACTAAATAGACATCTCACATATATCAATAAAAAATTCATAGTACATATAAATGAGCTACAAAAATGCACAAATTAATTTCCAACAAAGAGGAAAAAATATCAATTTTATAATAATAAACTCATGTAAAATAAACCAAACAAATACTATAAATGAGAAAAATTGAAGAACAAAGAATTATAATTCTAAGGATAAAGTGAATGAATAATTGCAAAGACCTGGTGATATGAATTTATATAAATTTAAGAAACAAAATTAGGATAAAAATTGATGGAAGTTTTGGTAGCATTGAAGGCATATATCTAAGAAAAACTAAGTACATACATATGAATAGAAAAAAAATATAATGATGTGAGTAACTACACACATATATTAATAGTAATAGAGTGGATGAGGAAGCACGATGGAAATAGGCGCAGAGGCTACAGTTTGAAATCTGCAAAAGATGGAGATGTTGAAGCCGATGAAGATGATGGAGATCCGACTGTTGGTGATGTGGCTTCTGTTGGGCGTTTTTGGCTACTTTTTAGTTCCTTTGGTGCTATGGTTTATCCTTTGGGAAGCCTGTGGCTTCTACTTGCGTGGCAGGAATGAATCCTTTGTGGGGCCTCTTATTTGGGCTCCTTTCTAGAGTTATTTGAGGTGTTCCGAGGCTGTTGTTTCGATTGATGGTTACGGGCTTGTTATTGAATGGGTCCTCTTTTCTGCCTATGGGTTCTTTCTAAGTGCCCCTTCACTATAGGAGGGTGTGTATATGCTTTGGGTTTTTTTCAGGTTGCTTTCCTTATAGTGGGTGTGGATGTGTGTTGGATGCTCTTTGGTAGTTTGGTTGTTGAATGGGCTTATTTTTGTTCCTATTCGGTGTAATAGGAAGGCTTGGGGGCTCCTTATGTTGGCCTGTTTTGCTCCTTGCTACCTCTTGGTTTTCCTTTGTTTCTTCCTGTTGTTTGTTTGGTGGCTCTCTTTTGGGGGTTTATGTTTTTCATAGTGTGTTGGGTTCTTCTTGGACCCTCTCGATGGAATGATGGGGTTCCCCTCTGGTTGATTGTATGGAGTTATGGCTTATTTCTAGCTCTGACCGACATGTTGGGGTAGCTTGGTGCTCTTTTATGCTTGGCCTTCTCCTTATTTTTGTCCTATTTGGGTTCCCCTATTCCTTTTGGGACTTGGTTGTTTCTATTCACTCTAAGTCTGGGACTCTGCCTTTGGTGGCCTTTTGGCCTTTGGTTCCTTTTGCTATGGTTTTCTTTGCAGCCATGATTTCTCTAGCTGTGTGTGTTTTGTAGCCTTGTTCTCTCTTGATGAATGCCTCTGGCTCCTCTTTGTTATGGTCACTACTGTTTCTCTTGCTTCTATTTTTGCTAATGCAAGGGTTTGAGGTTCTTTATTGGGATGAGAAACTTCATGTGTTTAGTTTGATGGCTCCATTTTCTTTGGGTTTTGTCTAGTTTGCTGAAGGGTGTTCTTCAGTTCTTTTTATGCTCCCTATTTTTCCTAGAGAGGATATATTGGTCTAGCTTTCTGAAGTTTTTGTGTGCTCTCTGGATCTATAGTTAGAGTCTTCTCTGAAGGTGGAGATTGCTCCCATTGAGGTGGAGCCCTCTTCTATTCAGGTGGACATGGTTGATGTAGATTCGTTGGAGTTTTTGGCTAGCTTGCTCCTATCGAGGTGGAGCTTGTTTGGGCTATTGTGTGAAGGATTTGGAGGTTGGAGCTCTCATCTCTTCTTCTTCTATAGAGGGGAGATCCTTCCTATTGAGGTGAAGGTGAGTTTGGCTCTGGTGGGGTGCAACTACTTAAAGATGGATGTGCTTCAGTGCTTTGGCGTGCTCTCCTACTCCCCTATTGATGAGGGGTGTTTGGAGTTGCTGGTGTTTTTTATTATGGGTATGGGGTTGATGGTGTTCTCTACCATTAAGTTTCCCTTTTCTCTTGGATTATTGATGCTTCTCTTGAGTAGATGGTGTGCTGCTGTCCGGTTGATGCAACCGGGTTCTAGTTATGGAAGGGTTTCTAGTCCGAGTTAAAACTAGGTTGTAAAAGGGTTTCAGGCCCTTTCTTGTTTGTAAGTTGCAGCGTGTGTAGTCATGTTAATATTTTAGAGGCTATTGTGGGGTTGATATTGGTTTATGGTTTACTTTATTTGCAACTTGCTTTTCTTTGAAAGGTTGACGGTTCCCTTCAAAACTGTTATGTATCGGCTTTCGGGCCCCATCAAAACCCACTTTTACCTCTAATCAAAAACTACACACATATATGAATGAATATAATAAGGACATGATCTATATGACTATAAATCAATAAGCTTAAATTACTGAATATGGAACTTGACTAAAAGGAAGAAAGATCTTAAAAAATAAAACTAATCATACATAGATACATGTATGTATGTTTTTATTTCTTGAATTTATCTCTCATATAACTTGTATTGGATTTATTTACTTAAATTTATTATTCTAAATCATAATTTTTCCCTTATCTTTATTGAGAATTTTTTTCTACATTTTGATAGTTCATTTATTTCTACTACAATATTTGTATGGTATTTTAAACTCTATAATTGCGCTTTTATGCATATACTATATGAAATTTCCCTTGTTTCTTTTTGTTTATTTCTTACATTATCATTGTTATCCCATTTCAAATATATAATGTATTTTAATAGAAATATTATACAACATATCATTTTGCTATACCATTATAGAAATATAACTAGAATACTATATTAATTTTTGTTTAGTTTTGTGACTTTTTTTTTGTGGAAAATTTAACTAACATACTTTTGTGTTAGGTTAATTTCATGCCCTATTCCTAATACATTTCCATTTACTCCAATTTATAGTTATCCCGATACATTTAACATTCATGCAATGTTTAATGTAACCCAATCACACTTGCACCTTGGAAAACATTTAATTTTTTTGTCAGACTATAATTTCATCACAAACATGTTTATTTCTATGCCACTCAATATTATTCTCACAACATCTGAGAATAAAACTCAAATTTAAACCCCTTCTTATTAGATGCTATGAATTGAATTAACACGTGTTTGTGAAAAATATTAGCGTGCCTTAGAATTTAAACACATTCATTGTGTCTTTAATTTAGATGTCTAGAAATGAGAAAATCATTAAATAATATTTTAGTTTATAAATGATAGGAATTTAAATCTACAACTACTACATATAAGATTGTTATATTGTGTATAAACCACAAACACCCCACCTATGAAAAAGTACAACACTAATGATGACGTATAAACTTTAATATTTTCATGATTATAGTAATAATTTGGGATGATATGATGCGATTCACAACTATACAAGTTAAAAAATATATATTCATGCATAAGAAAATTAAATACATCATAATTTAGAGTCACAACACTATTTTTAATGATAGAGTTTCCAAGTATACTAAGATCAAAATTAAATCCCTCAAGGTTAAGAGGATCAAGGTAACATACTTAATCACTTTTTTTTGACACATAGTTTCATCATGCACATCCCAATAAAATATAATCATTTTTTACCTTGTTTTAACCTCAATGTAACTTGATTATACCATCTCTTCTTCCTTAAAATCCATGCTTATTCCACTCACAAAATTTTATATATTACAGTGAAAGGAAATTATATTTAATGATAAATATTTTTTTTCCTCAATCTAAAATGTATCACATTTATTAGGCTTAAACTATGCTTTATAGATGTTGGAGATATAGGCTACTCATCTACACAAAAGATGATATATTTGAACTATTTGAGTCATATTCATAACTTAATTTATTATTAGGAGGATAAATTTTAAATACAATTTATAATGCATTAGAGTCATTGCATTAGAGTCATTACAAGTTTATTTTTCATCATCAAAAGTGGTATCACACTCACTAACAATTTTAAAATTAAGCTCATTAATAAATTCAATTAAACCAATATCAGTTATGGACTTATACTTTCTTCTTCTAAATGCAACTCACTATTACACACTTGATATGGACCATACATCACACACCACAACAATGAAATGAATTCTAGTACATATTAAATCTTCTCACTAGAATCACAAATAGTTTTACTATTTTATGGATTAAGCATCCAAAGACAAGGATCTAACATTATGAACACTTGTAGATGAGAAAAAAATAATTGAGAAATCCTAATATTTTAATCAATTATAATATCAACAAGTATTTCCTTTCAATAAATATGTATATGGATATTATTGCTCAAGATGATACATAATTGAGAATCAAATGCCCCAATATATATGACACAAATAATCTCATTGTGTCTCCAATTCTCTAGTACATCTCCCGGAGCTATAGAAAATATTTTTGTAAATGTGGAAATAGTTTTATTATAATATATATGTATGCAAAGTAATATTTTGAGACTTAATTTTCATCCTCTATATAAATAGAGAGGTTGAGAAGATGGACATACCATTCTTGATTTAATTTAGATCAAGGATATTCAATGGACAACTCAAAATCTATATGCATAGCTATACATAAATAAATTATGTATTTTCTCTTTGGTTGTAGGTCAACTTGTAGTTGTTCATAGCTAAGCCTAAAGCTAACACTTAAAATTCAAAGTTATTTTATGTAGCCTCACACACAATAATGAAGACTTATTCTACATGCAGCTAGAAACACCCATAGGGCACACTTTGAACAACAACAACAAAAAAATATTTTATTTCATAAAAAATTACTTGCTTCACATGTAAATACTTGTTTTTCTTGTATTCACATTTTTACACATATCTAAAACTCCTTGAATACACTTATATTTTCACCCCTTCTCTCTACGTCTTCCTAATTCTCACATGTAACCACTCACCTCCACTTTCCACTCACACATACATGACTTATATTGCTAAGACTCAAAACTTTTAAAGAGCTCCTACCTTTTTATCTCTAGCATAATAGAAATTATGCCATTTACATATCTTTCCATACTTTTAAATCTAAGCATAATAAAAGTGATACTAAATCTCTAGCACATCTAGGATGACCATAATTACTAGAAGAGCATAGAGTATTGCCCAATGGTATTACCTAGAGAATGCAACCTTTAGATACTAGGTTGCAAAGACTTTTGCAATCAAAGCCATTTATGTCGCTTCCTTCCCAACAATGAGGATAGACTCCATGCCTGCATAAAAAATTCCAGTAAATATGGGGTGACGTTGAGGTTCTTTTGTCTCTTTACAACCAAGTTGTAAAGTTCTAGGGCAACTCATAACTTTAGATAAATGTATGATAGATTGGAGGTACTATTCCTCCCTCGAACGAACCAATCATTCATTTCTAAAAGGAATGATTTTCCTCGTGATGTGATTACATCTACCTAACATTTTCAATTACATCCTTATTTTCACTAATTTCTTGCTTATGCTATGATAGACGATGAATACCAATAAAGATTCTTTTGTTCTAATGTTTTTTTTACTATTATATACTTTTGTCTTTATAATGTTTAATAAATATATATCAATGTTTAGGAGGATATGCAAAATGTAGATCCCAATTTCAATGTCAACTGGAGATTGAAATGAATAATTATGTTCAAAATCTTGGAAAGCAAGACACTCCATTCTAAATTGGTCCTTACTGTTGATTGAATTTCAATAGTATTAATGAAAGAAAGATAGAACAAATTAATTAACAGATGGAAAGAAAAATCCACAAACAAGAACACAAACTTTTTTATAGTGGTTCACCAATAGGCTACATCCACTTTCAGCAGGAGAAAATATGTATTTGATTCTATTTTCAGTACACACCATATGCTATAGCATAAGCATCTTTCATCAAGAATATGTTACCAATTACCAAGTTCGAATAAACAACCTTCAAGAAGGAAGGCAAAGAGACATGGTAAAATAGCCAAGAAAAGACCGTTGGGCTTCATATACCCAACAATCTCCCACTTGAAGTCCAATGACTACTGCAACATATCATAAATTCCCCTACTTTGATCTTATTGTTACTTCTTTAGAATGTCGAAAGAAGCTCTACAAAATTTGAACTTCTCCCTTGGTACCACCTTCGTTAATGCATCCGTCGAGTTCACTTTAGTATCAATTTTCTTGAACAGTTGCAGCTTACCCTCATCAAGAACATGTGGAATGAGACGATATCAAAAGTTCTGGGTGAAGCCACAATAGTGGTTTACAATTGAAGTGAGGAAGGAAAACTCATAGAAAATTAATGCATGGAAAAAAAATTGATTTTAGGGGTTCGTACAAACCTATTGGTTCGACCGAACCCATTAGGGGTTCACTAGAACCTAGGTTTGGGCGAACCCTCCTAATACTTTCCTACCAAAAAAGCCATCAAAACCCCTTATAGAAGGGGGGTTCGTTTGAACCCCCTTTATTCCTCATCCCCTCC
>VDFB02193867.1:113591784-113603685 GCA_007258455.2 Sequoia sempervirens | reverse complement strand
AAGCTCTTTGATTCTTTCAAATCTTTGTGCTTTTATAACAAGTAAGAAAAAACAACCTTTCCTACTCCCTATCTTTTTTTTAATAAATTCCTATACTACGAATGCAAAAAATAATAAAAAGGATGATAATTAATGACCATCAAGGATTCTAATCTTTTTTTGTGTCTTTGAAAGAGGCTAGGTAGTCATATTTATAGAAAAATTAATGGAGATTTGATGGTGAAAATCAACAGTCGGGATTTGAAAAAACCATCCAACGATCAAGATGAGAGAAGAGAAGAGGAAAGGCTCCATTATGACTCGTGAGAGGATAATATCAAATTGTGAGAGGATAATATCAAATTTTTAAATTTGAAAGATGGATAAAGGTGCACACAAGGCTTCCATTTTTATGTGTAGTTTACACATGAAGTTACTAAAATAAAAGTAGTTAACTGATAAAAAAATATTTAAATTCTAAAACAAGATGAAGTTAACCACTAAAAACTAGGGAGAGGAATAGAAGCTAAAACAAAAATATATATGGAAACTTTTTTTTTTTTTAAATAAAATTTATTTATTCATATTTTGAAAAAAATTATGTTTATTTCAATAATTAAATTTTAGCATCATAAGTTTTATTTATTTTAAAATAATTATTTTATTTTCTTAATATTTTAATTGTTGATTTTATTTTTTAATCTATTTATTTTTATTTTTCTTGTGTTTTAATCCCATTATGAAATAAAATAATAATTATTGTCAAACCAACTTAATTTAATAATAAATAGTTTTATTTTCAAATGTATTAGTAAGAGGGTTGTGACAACTTCACCCACATATCATGTTTGTAGTAGTCCATTATCCTTAGAGATCTTACGCACAAAAATGCCACAAGGAATTGAAATGCCTAAGCTTGAGAAATATGAAGGTAAAGGAGACCCTACTAATCATGTCAATGCTTATACAACCTTGTGTAGTGACTTTTTCCTCGATGATAAGCTGTTAGCCAGACTTTTTCCTAGGACCTTGAAGGACACTACATTGGAGTGGTTTTCAAACTTACCTAATTATTCAATGAACTATCTGATGCCTTCATAAGCCATTTCCAAGTTCATATGACTCCTAAAAAGACAATGGCTGATTTAATGCGATGTAGACAAGATGTAGATGAAAAAGTAACTAATTTCATTTCACGATATTAGTCATTGTATGCTCAAATTGATGTCAAGATCCCTGATTCACATCTGCAGAAGATGTTTATCGAAAACTTGCTCACCTTCAGGATAAGTTGACTATGATGAAATTCCCTTCATTCATGCATTTATGCATGAACCTTTGTGATTATCACAAGTTAGTTTCTAATCATGATTCAAATTCCACTTCTAAGTGAGCAAAGAAATCTGAGAAAAACAACCAAAACAAGACAAAAAACTTTAGAAAACCAAATAGAGGCTTTTTACAGTTCAATCCACCTACTCTGCCAGGAATCGAACTTGTTTAGAGTCAAGTGGTAGTTGTTAAAGTAGTGGTGCCCTTTACCCATGGGGACCCGAAGAGATAATTTACTCCCTTACCCAATACCCTCCATAATATAATGAACCAATTGTTGCAAAAACAAATGATCACTTTTCATACCATTAAACCACTTGATACCACCAAGCCTTTACCACCTACCTTTAAACCTGATGCTTATTGCCATTTTCATTGCCAAAATGGACATGA
This sequence comes from Sequoia sempervirens, assembly GCA_007258455.2. Lineage (NCBI taxonomy): Eukaryota > Viridiplantae > Streptophyta > Pinopsida > Cupressales > Cupressaceae > Sequoia > Sequoia sempervirens. Next base: position 113,601,981 of record VDFB02193867.1, on the reverse strand, counting down.
CACCGAACAATGTAAGCGTCTCAAACACTTATTTCAAGACCTCATTGATTCTGGTCGTTTATCCATTGTGGGTGTCAATGATCAAGGTAATAAGTCTGTTGCACCCCCTAACTAGAATTTATAATTTTTTACCAACCCTATGCCTAAACACAATGTTTCATTTTTCAAGGCTAGTGAACCTTCAAATACTGATGTAATCAGTGTTGATACAAATAATGAACAACATGATCTTCCTCCAAATGTTACCCAAGTTAATCCTATGGATGAACTTGTGGGTACGATAAATGTTGTCCCTCAAAAGGGCCCAACCAACAAATCTCTTGATATTACATTTTCTTCTCATGACACACTTAAAAAGATTCTTGATGGTACTCTTTATGTACCCGACAAAATCTATGATAAGCCCACTAATGGGATATTGATAGATCCTACTTGTGAGAATGTGATCATAAAAGAGTTTCTAGTATTACACAATCTCGATCAAGATGATTATAACAAACCAAATGCATGGATTAAAACACATACTAGTTTTGTGTGCCCTATAATTGAATCGATCATACTCCCATTATAGATAGGACCCAAAACTTTGGAGGTAGCATTTTCTATCATTCCATAATTGAACCAATTTCATCTATGGCTAGGTCATCCTTGGCTCCGCTCGATGAAAGTGGTCTCGTTAGTTGTTCACAAATGTTTGAAGTTTCCACATGGTAATGAAATATTTACCATACACCATAGTGGCTTTAATCCGTTATCCTCCAAAGGTATTTTTTCCTTAGAAGCTTTTTGGCTTGAACCTATGGAACCCATCACCCCTCAAAATGACTTCTTTTTCATAACCTATCAAAATTTCAAAGCCAAATGCATAGACGAATTGTCTCTTTGTAACATGTCCCCATCCACTTCCACTCCTCCTATCCTAGATGAAACCTTGCTTTAGCTTGAGTTTGACATAGAAAAAACAATACAACCTCATGAGCACCCAGCAATAAACACTTCCCCTCCATCATTTAAACAACCAAGAGAAAATGAAACAAATCTCGTCATGCCTCCTCACATTAAACAAGTGTATAAAGCCAAAAAGAAAGTGATTGACTTGTCTTCTTCGGTTTCATTTGTTCTTCCCCCTTTGGAAGAAAAGGAACCTATGATGGATCAACTCACTCTTACACCTCAACAACTTCAAAATAAAATAAAATGAAACCGTGGTGCTAGGGAATGTAGGCGTTGTCGTCGTCTCCTTGCTTGTTAATCTCAAATGGAAGAAAACACAAAAAACCAACCTCCGGCTTTGACAGAAGCAATAGATGATCACCCTCATTCTCCTGACCTACCATAACATAACACACTCCAGCCCTCACACCAAAATTAACCGATCCAATAGCCACAACTTTTGATACATCCTTCCTTGGAAATAACCCTTCGTCCTCCTATCGTAATCAATCTTGTTGATGATGATGATAAGGAGATCATAAAAACAAATGAAGAAGTACATAATGATCTAAACTCTTTATTTTCATCTACCACGAGCTTAAATGATAAACCTTCTACACCAAGTGAAGAACATGGTACATCTCCTAGTTCGACACTTGCAATTCTTCCTTTGGACAATCAACCACCCTCGCAATACACTGAACATGATTAGGAGGTAGATGACTTGTTGGATGGTTGACTTGCATTTTCCTTACTAGCCTTTTATATTCCTTTTTTCTTTTCTTTGGTTTTATTTTATGTGCGTATTGTGTTCCCCCGTAATGTGTGTTTGATGTTCTCTCTCTTTGTACACTTCTATTTGTACCTCTATTCTTCTATATGTTGTGCATTGCCTTTTTTCGCTTTTGTTTTTTGTTTCTACTTTTTGGGATGATGACCCTATATCTCTTCTATGTTGACCCAAAGGGTCCTTTTCTTTTGTTCCTTTTTATTTTATTTTTTCCTTTTGGGGATGATGCAAAGTGTAGAGACGCCCTATGTCTCTTCCATGTTGACCCAAAAGGTCCTTATCTTTTGTTCCTTTTTCTTTTGTGTTTTCCTTTTGGGGATGACGCAAAGCATTGAGATGACCTATGTCTCTTCCATGTTGACCCAAAAGGTCCTTTTTCCCTTTTTGTTTTGTGTTTTCCTTTTGGGGATGGTACAAAGCATTGAGACACCCTATGTCTCTTCCATATTGACCCAATCAATCCCTTTTCCTTTTTACTTTATCTTTTTCTTGAGTTTTTCCTTTTAGGGATGACACAAGGTATTGAGACTGAAATGTCTCCTTCATGTTGAGCCAAAAGCTTTTCCTTTTCTTTTGCCTTTTCAATTTTTTTTTCACTCATGTTTATCCTTTTAGGTACGATGCAAAGCATTGAGACCACAATGTCTCTTCCATGTTGACCCAAAATAGACTTTATTTTTCTTTTCCTTTTTGCTGTCTTTGTGTCATTCTTCCAATTCTATGTGCTTTGGGGAATGATGACAGTTTTGAGCTCTTTCATAAAAAAATTGCAACAATGAACATACTGACCCCAAATCCATAGATCCCTTTATGTGTTTGTTGTGTTCCTTTTTGGGGGGCAACTCCCTTTTCTTTTTTTCTCTTTTTTGTTTACATGATGTAGCCTAATTTAGAAACATATGACTTGGCATAGGGGCTTTCTGAGTTGGTTCTCATGTCTTGTTCTCTTTTTGCATTTTTTTTCCTTTGTTACTTTAAAGTAATTGCTCATAGAACAATGTGTAGCAATTCCTTTAAAGTGGTGGGCATACATTTTCAGAATTCATTTACATTTGTGGTTCCAAGTGTAGCCTTGTCACTTCATATGATGTGTTTGTCACTTTGTGGATGACATTGGATGCCATGCCCTTCATAAGTGTGATATATCTTAGCATATTACATTCCTCTTAGTGGCCCGATGCAATGCACTGCATCCCCTAAGTCATGGATATACTATTCTTTGATTAGTCCTCTCCTAGAGATAATAGACATAATGTTCCCTAAGTGATAGACCTTGCATGAACTTAACAAGACTCCTTTGAATACCTTTTACATTTTACATTTTTTCCACTTTGCATAACGCAACTTAGATGCCTATGGTACCTTGCTCTTTGTTCATGGGTTCTAAGCATACAAAGCTTTGCTTGTCTCATGAAGCACGAACCAACATTTTCTCTTGTGGCACCTTGTTAAAGTTATCAAGAGGTATAACTTTAATATGGTTTAGAGAAGCCCATTCAGTGGCACGACTTTCCCCATAGCCGCCTTTTTGTTTGTGAGTGCATACCAACTAGCGTATGTATCTTGAGAAGCCCATTCAGTGGCACGACTTTCCCCATAGCCGCCTTTTTGTTTGTGAGTGCATACCAACTAGCGTATGTATCTTACCTTTTTGGGTTTTCTCACCCAGCGAATTTCCTCAAGAGTTTTGTCACCCCAAAGTGAGTATGCATTCTCTTTTCTCATAAATAGCCTAGATCTAATCCACAACTAGTTGGATAGACAATTAAAGCTCAATTCAATTCCCAATTCACATGCGTTCATTTGTTCTCTATGTTTAGTTTTCCATGGGATCTTCATCTTGGGGCCTTGATCATTCATTTTGATTGTTGGATGATCCCACAATACTGATTTACAATTTTTGGCCAAACTGGACATTGGAATAATTTTTTCTAACTAAATCTTCACGTTCAAGCACCTATAGCGGCTAAACCATGAGGAATTTGAAGATGATGCAAACTAGATTTGTGAAATTTTGTTTATAGATTCTAATTATTTTTTTCAAAATGTTTGGAATCAGATTGCACTTCTTTTTCCATCTCCTTTGAAAACTAGTTTTTTTAGTAAACACCATTTTTAAGGAGTGACGCTCACCATATAATACATAACTTCTTTTTCATGAAGGATAAAATTCTTTTTTTTTAGAATTTATATTTTTAACTATGATATCTAGTGCTTCCAACTGGTTTCATAGTGTTTTATTGAATATTTTTTCCTTAATCAAGTTTCTAAGTCCAACCAATTACAATTCAAAAATAGGCGAACTGTATAACACAACTTTTTTTGTATGTATTGAAATTAATTTTTTTTTTGTTGGATCAAGGACTTAAATATTTGGTACACTCATATTTTTCAAAATTTTCTTAGGAAGCTTATAATAAGGACTACATACTTACAAAAAATAATTTTTTTAAATGAATTCATTTGATCCCCCAAAAGGTAAATCAAAAGTGGTTTTTTATCAGCATTTGGATAGGTGTAAAGGAGACTCCATTATAGGTATGGTTTAAAACTATGGGAGTTATATCCAAGGGGGTTTGATCAAAGGTAGTTAGATCAAACCCTCTTCAATTGGAATGCTTTAAGTGGAACTTTTTAAGGCTTAAATAATTATATTTTCTAAAAATATGTGATTTCAGAAAAAATCAGAATTTCCCAGAAATTAGAAACCCACTTTGTGGGATCACCCCGTTGTCATTCCATTCTGCTAACATAAGTGCATTGGGACCTCTATCTCAATATGCATGGCTACTTTAGTGTGAGTTTGAAGCAATTTCATCCTCTGACTAAAGTGGGGGCTAAATGTGTTGTAGAAAAATGGCCCCTTGACATTTTCATGGTCTTTGAGGTCTTTCTTCATGATGCTTGGTCCATTTTGCTTTGATTTATTGTTGCAATGTGACTTGAACATTCACATTAGGTCCTTAAAATCCAAATTATGGCATCTTGTGAAGGTGTTGTGAGGTGTTGTAAAACATTTCTACACTTTTCTAGACTCTATTCATTACAATTCACCTAAAAATCACCTTTTCATCACTTATCAAGTCCTATTCTAAAGTGGTGTAAAGTCTTGTAACAATATTTCACACTTTTCTAGGCTTAATTTCACTATTTACACCTTTCTTATGCTTTATTTGACCCCTTTATGCCCTTATAAGGCTTACTTAAGTGTGTTTTTGAATGTAAACCTAACAAATAACATTAAATGCAAGATAATTCCCAGCACCCACTATCAAGTCCAACGTGGGACTCATTCACCATGGGGGGCGAATGAGTCCCTCTTGGCTCAAAATTCAAAGTATTTAAAATTTTATTTTGTGTTTTTATTTAAAATCACCTTATGTTGGCCTGTGATGAGGTATCTTCGAGTTACTAAGGCACAATTGTTTATAAATAAGTATTTTTACATCCATTTCATCCCCCATTCATCAAGTTCACTAATTCACTCATTCATTCAAACATTCAAGCACTTTGCATAATTCAATCAAGCATCAATCAAGTATCTTGGAGCAATCATTGATATATGTTTAGATTTCTTCAATAAGGTTGGTGAGTTTAAGACATTTTCATGTTGTTTATTCATCTTTCCTTGTTCATTTCATTCCATTTCTTCATTAAGGGTTTGATTACCAACGTGGGATTTGAACAAGGCAAATCCCTATAACCTAACCCTTAACCATTTTTCCCCTTTTGCATGTGTGTTTGTAGAATTTTGTATGCAGATTTATCAAGAAATTTGGTGTTGAAAGGTGGTCAACAATTCAACAAAGTGTTTCAAGTCAACTACAACCTATTTCAAGCTTGGAGACAACCTACAGTCTATTTTCTACAGATTTGATTTTGTTAGCCCAACAAGCATACAATCTCAGATCTGGTGCTACAAAATTGGTCCCTGATTTCACAAAATTTTTGGAGAGGATGGATTCGCCATTAGTGGTGAATGAGTCCCACCTTAAGGCTAGAAAACTATATTTTTTCAGATTCTAGATCTTGACACTTAGAAACCTATTTCCATAAGTTTTCATCAAAAGCAGGACTGGTTCACCATTAGTGGAGAATAAGTCCCACTGGTGATTTTTAGTGATCTTTGTCAGCATTCAAGACACTCAAAATTCTTCATTCTCTGCCCAGATGCATTCTGATTCAGCCTTCTTTTTTATTTTGTATTTGTTCATACTTTAGTTCATCCTTGTATATCACATTGTGTTTTCAAACATTAATTGCTTCTTACGTTTTTCATTCATAATTAGCCAATTACATAGCTTAGTTGGATTTAGATCATATAATCTTTCCTTAATAACATCATACACATCTTAATTTGAGTGAACCGCATTTATTTTTCATGAGGTTTATCTCTCTCCTTTTAGGTGAAACATCCTTAGAATGCAAGAGTAGTCTATAAGCCTCACACCTAAAAATCTATGGTTCACTACCTCTCTCTTCCTCCCTCCTCTCTCTCTCAATCTCTCCACCTTCCTCCTTTTCTCTCTACTTCTCTTTCTATCACTTCTATCTTTCCTTCCCTCTTTACTTCTCCCTCTCTCTCTCCCTCTCACCCTCTCTCAATCACTAAAGCCCTATATCGAATATCATAAATCCTAATATGAATACCCTAAACCCTACACCCTCAACCCTCATCCCTATACCCTCAACCTTCTAACCTATATAGTAAACATTATCCCTCAACCATAAGCATAAAACTTAAACCCTACATTAAATCTTGTACCCTAAACCGTCATTGTATGAAAAAAATTCTCAAAGAAATGGGGTCTCACAATGATTTTACACCATGACACCCCATTTCTTTCAACATTTTTTCATGCAACGAGCACTACATTGTTAATGTGTCAATGCGGTGGCATTGAAATGGTAGTGCTCATTGTATAAAAAATTCCTCAAATAAATGTGGTCTCACAGTGATGTACATCACCGTGAGGCCCCATTTCTTTGAGGCATTTTTCATAAAATGAGCACTACCTTGTCAATGCTACCGGATTGATGCATTGGCAAGGTAGTTCTCATTGTATGAAAAAATGCCTCATAGAAATGGGGATGAGGCCCCATTTCTTTGAGGAATTTTTCAATACAATGAGCACTACATTGTTAATGCTACTACATTGACATATTGACAAGGTAGTGCTCATTGTATGAAAAAAATGCCTCAAAGAAATGGGGTATCACGATGATTTTTCATACAATGAGTACTACCTTGTCAATGCTACACATTGATATATTGACAAGGTAGTGCTAATTGTATGAAAAAATTCCTAAAATAAATGGGGTCTTATGGTGATGTACACATTGACATATTGACAAGGTAGTGCTAATTGTATGAAAAAATTCCTAAAAGAAATGGGATCTCATGGTGATGTACATCACCATAAGACCCCATTTATTTTAGGCATTTTTTTATACAACAAGCACTACCTTTTCAATGCTACCACATTGAAAAGGTGGTGAGCTTAGTTCTCATTGTATGAAAAATGCCTCAAAGAAATGGGATCTCATGGTGATGACCTTGAGACCCCATTTCTTTGAGGCATTTTTCATACAATGAGCACTAAGCTCAAAACCTTGCCAATGTGGTAGAATTGACAAGGTAGTGCCCATATGAAAAAAAAGCCTCAAAGAAGTGGAGTCTCATGGTGATTTAAGGTAGTGCTCATTCTATGAAAAAATGCCTCAAAGAAATGGGGTCTCATGGTGATGTACGTCACCATGAGACCCCATTTATTTGAGGAATTTTTTCATACAATGAGAATTAATCTCACTACCTTGTCAATGTGTCAATGCGGTAGCATTGACAAGGTAGTGTCGGTTGTATGAAAAAATGCCTCAAATGAATGAGGTCTCACAGTGATGTACATTACCATGAGACCCCATTTCTTTGAGGTGTTTTTACATATAATGAGCACTAAACTCACTACCTTTTCAATGCTTCAATGTGGTAGCATTGACAAGGTACATCACCATGAGACCCCATTTCTTTGAGGCATTTTTTCATACAATGAGCACTACCTTGTGAATGGTACCGCATTGACGCATTGACAAGGTAGTGCTTGTTGTATGAGAAAATTCCTCAAAGAAATGGGGTCTCTTGCATTAACAAGGTAGTGCTTGTTATATGAAAAAATGCCTCAAAGCAATGGGGTCTCATGGTGATGTACATCACCCTCCTGCATTGACAAGGTAGTGCTCGTTGTATGAAAAAACATCAATGTGAGACCCCATTTCTTTGAGGCATTTTTTCATTCAATGAGCACTACCTTGTCAATGCTATTGACCCATTGACAAGGTATTTATTTGAGGCATTTTTTCAATGTACATGACCATGAGACCCCATTTCTTTGAGGAATTTTTTCATTCAACGAGCATTGCCTTGTCAATGCATCAATGTAGTAGCATTGGAAAGGTAGTACTCATTGTATGAAAAAAATTCCTCAGAGAAATGGGGTCCCACTGTGATGTACATCACAATGGGACCACATTTCTTTGAGACATTTTTTCATACAAAGAGCACTACCTTGTCAATGCGTCAATGCGGTAGCATTGACAAGGTAGTGCTTGTTGTATGAAAAAATGCATCAAATAAATGGGGTCCCATGGTGATGTACATCACCATGAGACAAAATTTCGTTGAGGAATTTTTTCATACAATGAACACTAAGCTCACTACCTTTTCAATGTGTCAATGAGGTAGCATTGACAAGGTAGTGTTTGTGTATGAAAAAATGCCTCAAAGAAATGGGGTTTGAGGCATTTTCATACAACAAGTACTACCTTATTAATGTGTTTATGTCTCAAAGAAATGGGGTCTCACCTCTATCTCTCTCCCCCTCTCTCCTTCCCTCTCTAATATACTCTATATTTTTCTTTCTCTCTCTTCCTTCCTTGCACCCACCTTCCCTCTCTACTTATCTCTATCTAACCTATCCATCTCTTCATCTCCCTCCCTCCCTCCTCTCTCTCTCAATCTCTCCACCTTCCTCCACTCTCAACTTCTCTCTCTATTACCTCTCTCTCCCCTTCCCTCTCTACTTCTCCCTCTCTCTCTCTCTCTCCCTCCTTTTCACCCTCTCTCTCAATATCCCAAACCCTATACCAAATATCATAAATCATATCCCTATACCCTAAACCCTACACCCTCAACCCTCATCCCTATAGCATATACCATCAACCTTATAATCTAAACCCTAAAAATTATCCCTCAACCATAAACTTAAACCATAAACCCTACATTTGATCTTGTACCCTAAACCCTCAATCCTAAACCCAATACCCTTAACCCTATACACTTAACCTTGCACCCTCAGCCTTAAACACTATCCCTCAACCCTCAACCCTATACCTTAAACCCTAAACCCTACACCCTCAACCCTCATCCCTATACCCTATATCCTCAACCTTATAACCAAAACCCTAAACATTATCCCTCAATTCTATACCCTCAACCCTATACTTAAACCATAAACTTTACACTCTCAACCCTTAACCCTATACCTTATACCCTCAACCCTCAACCCTATAACCTATACCCAATATCCTAAACCCTAATCCCTATACCTTGTACACTTAACCTTGACCCTCAACCCTAAACACTATGGCCAAACTGTAAACCCACAAACTTGAATGCTATACTTTAACCCTGAATCCTACATTCAACCTTGTGCCCTCAGCCCTAAACCCAATACCCTCAACCATATACCCAATATTCTAAACCATAACCCTTTACCCTATACCTTGAATCCTAAACACTATCCCTCAATCCTCAACACTATACCTTAAATCCTAAACCCTAAACCCTCAACCCTCATCCCTATCTATCTATCTCTCTTCCTTCCTCCCACTCACCTTTCCTCTCTACTCTCTAACATATCCCTATCTACCTTTCTCTCTACCTCCCTCCTATCTCTCAATCTCTCCACCTTCCTTTCTCTCTCCCCTTCCCTCTCTACTTTTCTCTATATCACTTTTCTGTCTCTGTCTCACCTCTCTCTCTCCTCCTAGCTCCCCTCTCTCTCCCTCCGTAGCTCTCTCTCTCTCTTCCTTCATCCCACCCACCTCTCTCTACCTTTCTTTGTCTAACATATTCCTATCTACCTCATTCTCTCTCTCCCTCCATCCTCTCTCTCTCAATTTATCCACCTTTCTTCTTCGTCTCTCCCCCTCTCATTCTCTATATCTCACTTATCTCTCCCTCCTTCCCTCCCTCATTCTCTCTTTATTTAGATCACCTCTCTCTACTTCTCCTTCCCCCTCCCCCTCTCTATCTCTCCTTCCATATATACTTCTCTCTATCTCTCTCCATATCTACCTCTCCATCCCTCCTTCCCTCTCTCTCTCTCTCTCCCCCCATCTTTCTCTACTAGAGAACTCTCTCTCTTTCTCTCCCTCTCGCGGGTCTCTCCCTCACACCCCCTCACCCTCTCTCTCTC
>VDFB02193867.1:113576630-113591684 GCA_007258455.2 Sequoia sempervirens | reverse complement strand
CCGGGTCCTGAGTCACTCACTAAAGACTACACTTCCCTTGGAAGTACACCGAGGTCGTCATCCTTAGGAGTATGTAAAAATAAATATGTAGCTTGAGTCCCACCTCGGAATTCGGCCTAAGGCCTTGAGGAGTCAAGTGAATCCATCCGAGATTCCTTTTGAGTATACAAGGAACTTTTTTTATCTTATCTTTATGTTTGTTATTTATTACCCCTTTTGACCAATTGGTTCTCTTGAAATATCAATTTATATTTTAATTTGAACCCATTATCTCAAACTTTCCCTAAGCCCCATCCCCGAATGCCTGAGGTACTGGGAGCATTCTTTGTTTCCCAGATTGCCTACATACCCTACTTCCAAACGAGATCAAGGCGTAAAATATGTAGTTCTGTTTTCTAATCTATGTTTGATGTGAACTATTTTGTGGGTATGCAACCCTTTCTAGGGATTTTCATTTTCCCCATATAGTTCCTCTACGATTGCTACCCACGAAGGGAAGCAATAAAATATAAGTAAATAGTCTCCTTGACTATTACTTGTTTCCTAAACATCTAAATCCTAGTTCCTAAATAACATCTCCCTTGAACCCATTTGAGATACAATTACCTTTAATTATCATAACAATATATTAAAACAATTTCATTGAACCCTATAATGGGGTTTACTAGGTTTGGACTAGCGTATTTTCATTCATTTAAAACTATCTTATTAGATTATCGATCCAAGAGAGATTACCCATCTCTTGGATTTTATTAACATGGTTTTCCTTATTTCTCCCTGGTGATTTAAAGGGATGGTGCCACAGACAATGTTGTTGTAGCTGTGTTAGGCTATGGATGCAGTAGCTCAAGCGCGACGACATTACCCATAAATGTGAGCCAGAGGCACTGCTGATACTGAACACTACTGGTTTTAGTTTTAACTCTTGATTAAAGTTTACCTAACTAAGAAAATATCATCTAACTACTTCATGGAATACAATACTTTAATGGAAAATAATAAACTCTTCTTTTACCTAATTAATTGTTATTGTAAAAGATATCAAGACAACATCGAATTAAAATGATGCAAATAGAGATCCTAAGCTAATTTTCTAAAAAAATAACTTCCTTTCCACTTTTTGATTACCAAGATCCTAATATACAATTTATGAGAATTACAAGTATTAATGAACCATTTCATCTATTTAAGAAGTGAAATTAGCTAAAGATGCTAATCTATTCTTAATATAGTTAAATATTATTACTAATTTACAATTTAAGGATTTTAACAAATAAGAACATTTGATAGTATCATACATAAGAAAGTTTACTAACATTTTTAACAAATAAATGATAAAACAATATTAGTCACTACATTAATTACATTAATAATTTACTTTGTAAGGAAATGAATTAAAGTAAATCTTTGATAAATGAATATCCAAATATTAACAATAAATTTAATGCAATTATATTATGCAAAAATAACTAAGTTGATGCAATAATAATTGTTTGAGAAGAATTTAGAAGTTTAAGTTATTTTACTTTCCATCACTAATCTACTTTCTAAAATGATTTAAACTTATTGAAAACAATTATGCAAAAATTAAATAAGTTAAGACAAAAAATAACTGATTTGGAAATATAATTATCTCACTAAATTAAATACAGCATTTGCTTAAATCGTTTGAAACTAAACAAAGATTTGATTGAGTTTATTAGATAATGAATCTACTAATTTGATTTGTTTCCTAACACTAGCTTTATTGCTTTTAGAAAAGAAAATCTTAAATAAGTATGAACTTCCTAATTAAGTATTTATTGAGGGATAATTTATTTTAAGTAAACACAAACATCTAATTTCATTTATGATGATTAAGATAATTGTTATAAGAAAATCATTTCTTAAATCATATTAGATTAAATTTTCTTTTCTTTTTTTTCCTTTTTAAGTAAATAAATAAATAAGACATTATAAGTTTCATCTTCTTGAATTAAGTTCTATTTAACACAATCTAGAAATTACCCCATTTTTATTTTTTTTAATACAATTATTAGATATGACTAAGTTCAATTTGAAACCTATTTTTTTGTAATAAATAATCTTTTAATACTAGTTTCCTTTTAGAAAAAGAATCATATTATTTGGTTTTCAAGTAATTTTCCTTCTAATTGATTACTTTTAGAACATCAACTTAATAAATTATATATATTTTTAATTAATTAGAAATACATACTAACTAGCTTTACAATTAGTCAAATTGAATTAATTAATAAATCTATCTAAATTTGTATTCTGAAAATAATTTTAATATTAACCTCAATTGCTTTTTACCAAAAACTAATCAAATTAATTCTAAGTGACTAATTATTCCTTTCATTTTTTATTTTTATTTAATGATTTTTTGGAAATAAATTTATCTTTAAATTTGATTATAAAATAATTACTATTATTTATTATGAAATCAAATAACTATTCTAACCATCATATGAATAGTATAACTTTAATAGCATCTATCTTATAATTTACTTTTGGAAATAATTTACTTAATCAGGAATACATAAAAATAATATTCTCTTTTCCTAAAATAACTATTTCTTGAAAATATATTTAAGCTAACTTTAATTGGAATTTTAAACTAACCCTAGTTATCAACATGCTCTTGCTAAATAAATTAAGGCAACACTATTTTTTTTGGAGTAATAAAACTAACACCCATTGCTTCAATTTTAAACAATACTAATTTTCAAAGTGGACAGTAATAATGGTAATTTATCAATTACTATATAATTAAGAAACTTTACTAATTCATATTTTTAAATTCTTGATTTATAGACGATTTTTATTTTATATATATATATGGGATAATAAGATACTAAAGAATCAATGTTATAAATCTATTGTTTGAAAAAGAAAATCTGATTTATTGATTTTAAGATAAAGTTCCCATTAAGGTTGTCTACTAGTTTGTAAGGAAAAATCAAATATTATAAATATATCCATTGATGAATTATTACTTTTTAATCAAACTTCTATTAAAACTTATTTAGAAGCTTATAAGGAACAACACAAAGTGTGATTATTAAAATATTCTTTTGAATCTTCTAAGTGATTAAAGCTCTAAGAAAATAAAGGTAACTTCTAATTTCAAGTCCAACATAAATAAGTTTCCTTAAAAATAAAGAATCTTTATTTATTTTATTTTATTTGCTAAAAATAAATTCATGAATGATTTTTCAGATGTTTCTAATTTAAATAGTTTTATCCTCTCTTTTCAATCATATTTATTTTTAAAAGGTATATGAATTAATATTTTTATTTTTATTTTTTTATTTGAAATTAAATGATAATCAAGGAGTCATTAAATTACTAAAAGATCAAAAGGATAACTTATGAAGATCCTACGTAATTTTGCTTTTATTTACTTTTTTGGAAACTTCTAATAATATAATTATTTACTATTAATCAAAATTATTCTTTTTTAAGGAAAAATCAAATTGTGTGACTAATCCAATCAAAAGCACATGCAATTTCTTTTATAAGAAAAACAAGTTTCTATTAATACTAATTTATTTCAAGATTTCAATTATTCATTTAATTTAATTTCCATAGTTAAATATGGAATAACTATTAGTTCTTATATTCGATAATTATTTTAATACACTATTCAATTTTATTTAGTATGCTTATTATTCTTTTACAATCTAATCACATTATTATCATTATTGGGTTTTATTTATTTTTGGTTTACTTTAATTCTATTGCTGGAAATCTTAAAAACTTCTAATTTGATAACTATTGGGAAAATGTCCATTAAATAAGGAAAAAGAAAATCAACCTTCTAAATCAAGAGGGAAATTTAAACTCCCATTTTCACTTCCTCATCTAACTCCTCTTTAAAAAAAACAACATATATTTAAAACTAATTTATATCAATTTATGATTTATTTTAGATTTCTATTACCCAATTTTACTATATATATTATAACAAATCACTTTAATATTTTATAAATTAAAGTGATTTTATAAATTAATCACAAATTATTTATAATTGTCTTTTTCAAATAAAAATAAATAAAATAAAATTTTAATTAAAAACATAATTTTAAATTTCAGTTACAAATGGTAATTATAAAACTTACAAAAACATAATGATAAATAAAACATAAACCTGTATATTAATTTTTTTATTTTTTTATTTTTTTTAAATGTAATATTTCTTTTATAATTTAAATAATAAAATTACCAAAATTTTACTAAAGAAAAATTCTCGTATTTCTTCTATAAAAAGAATTCAATAACTTCTTTTAAAAAAAATTGGTAAAACTAAATAGATAAATTTTCATGAAATTTAATAATGATTTTAAAGTAAAGTTAGATTTCAATGAGATTAAAGAACATTTTAACTAAAATTTTCAATGAGTCTAAAAGAAAAATCTCAATCTTCAACAAAATTTCTAAGTATAATTTTTGATGAAATAAAAATTAAATAAAATAAATAATTTTGTTTCGCTATAATTTTTTCTTTTAAAGAATTAGGGTCTATTGTAAGGAATAAACTTACCTGTAACGCAATTGCTAAAAATCCTTCTCTGTTGAACCAAGCTTTTCGATTCTTTCAAATCTTTGTGCTTTTATAACAAGTAAGAAAAAACAACCTTTCCTACTCCCTATCTTTTTTTTAATAAATTCATATACTACGAATGCAAAAAGCAATAAAAAGGATGATAATTAATGACCATCAAGGATTCTAATCTTTTTTTGTGTCTTTGAAAGAGGCTAGGTAGTCATATTTATAGAAAAAATAATGGAGATTTGATGGTGAAAATCAACAGTCGGGATTTGAAAAAACCATCCAACGATCAAGATCAGAGAAGAGAAGAGGAAAGGCTCCATTATGACTCGTGAGAGGATAATATCAAATTGTGAGAGGATAATATCAAATTTTTAAATTTGAAAGATGGATAAAGGTGCACACAAGGCTTCCATTTTTATGTGTAGTTTACACATGAAGTTACTAAAATAAAAGTAGTTAACTGATAAAAAAATATTTAAATTCTAAAACAAGATGAAGTTAACCACTAAAAACTAGGGAGAGGAATAGAAGCTAAAACAAAAATATTTATGGAATTTTATTTTATTTTTTTAATAAAATTTATTTATTCATATTTTGAAAAAAATTATGTTTATTTCAATAATTAAATTTTAGCATCATAAGTTTTATTTATTTTAAAATAATTATTTTATTTTCTTAATATTTTAATTGTTGATTTTATTTTTTAATCTATTTATTTTTATTTTTCTTGTGTTTTAATCCCATTATGAAATAAAATAATAATTATTGTCAAACCAACTTAATTTAATAATAAATAGTTTTATTTTCAAATGTATTAGTAAGAGGGTTGTGACAACTTCACCCACATATCATGTTTGTAGTAGTCCATTATCCTTAGAGATCTTACGCACAAAAATGCCACAAGGAATTGAAATGCCTAAGCTTGAGAAATATGAAGGTAAAGGAGACCCTACTAATCATGTCAATGCTTATGCAGCCTTGTGTAGTGACTTTTTCCTCGATGATAAGCTGTTAGCCAGACTTTTTCCTAGGACCTTGAAGGACCCTGCATTGGAGTGGTTTTCAAACTTACCCAATTATTCAATGAACTATCTGATGCCTTCATAAGCCATTTCCAAGTTCATATGACTCCTAAAAAGACAATGGCTAATTTAATGCGATGTAGAGAAGATGTAGATGAAAAAGTAACTAATTTCATTTCACGATATTTTTCATTGTATGCTCAAATTGATGTCAAGATCCCTGATTCACATCTGCAGAAGATGTTTATCGAAAACTTGCTCACCTTCAGGATAAGTTGACTATGATGAAATTCCCTTCATTCATGCATTTATGCATGAACCTTTGTGATTATCACAAGTTAGTTTCTAATCATGATTCAAATTCCACTTCTAAGTGAGCAAAGAAATCTGAGAAAAACAACCAAAACAAGACAAAAAACTTTAGAAAACCAAATAGAGGCTTTTTACAGTTCAATCCACCTACTATGCCAGGAATCGAACTTGTTTAGAGTCAAGTGGTAGTTGTTAAAGCAGTGGTGCCCTTTACCCATGGGGACCCGAAGAGACAATTTACTCCCTTACCCAATACCCTTCATAATATAATGAACCAATTGTTGCAACAACAAATGATCACTTTTCATACCATTAAACCACTTGATACCACCATTTACCACCTACCTTTTGAAACTACAATTAGCATTTCGTACCCTGGAAAATGAAACGCGAACAATGTAAACGTCTCAGAAACACTTATTCAAGACCTCATTGATTGCAGTGGTTTATCTCCATTATGGGTAACTGATAGATGCTTAAGGTATAGAATTACATTGCACTTTAACTAGAATTTGCAAATTTTTTTACCAACCTAGCCACTAAAGCACAATGTACTGTTTTTTTAAAGGCTAGTGAACTGCCTTCAAATACTGAGTACTATTAGGTGTTGATACAAATAATAGATATGATCTCTTTTCTACTCCAAATGTTACCCAAGTTAATCCTATGGATGAACTTGTGGGTACGATAAATGTTGTCCCTCATAAGGGCCCAACCAACAAATCTCTTGATATTACATTTTCTTCTCATGATACACTTAAAAAGATTCTTGATGGTACTCTTTATGTACCCAACAAAATCTATGATAAGCCCACTAATGGGATATTGATAGATCCTACTTGTGAGAATGTGATCATAAAAGAGTTTCTAGTATTACACAATCTCGATCAAGATGATTATAACAAACCAACTGCATGGATTAAAACACATACTAGTTTTGTGTGCCCTATAATTGAATCGATCATACTCCCATTATAGATAGGACCCAAAACTTTGGAGGTAGCATTTTCTATCATTCCATAATCGAACCAATTTCATCTACGGCTAGGTCATCCTTGGCTCCGCTCGATGAAAGTGGTCTCGTTAGTTGTTCACAAATGTTTGAAGTTTCCACATGGTAATGAAATATTTACCATACACCATAGTGGCTTTAATCGTTATCCCTCCAAAGGGTAATTTTTTCCTTAGGCTTTTTTGGCCAGACCTGGGACCATCACCTCAAGCGACTTCTTTCGCCAGCCACCTCAAGATTTCTGACCAAATGCATAGATGAATTGTCTCTTCGTATCATGTCCATGTCGGCTTCCACTCCTCCTATCTTAGATGAAACCATTCTTTAGCTTGATTCTGACATTGAACCAACAATATAGCCTCATGAGCAACTTACCATAGACACTTTCCCTCCATCATTTAAACAACCAAGAGAAAATGAATCAAACCCTCTCATGCCTCCTCACAAATGTAAACAAGTGTATAAAGCTAAAGAGAAAGTGATTACAGCTTGTGCTTCCGGTTTCTTTTAATTTCCTTTGGGAAAAGAGACCTACCGATGGATTGGCACTCTTACACCTCAACAACTTCAAGAATAAATAGCAAATGTGAAGGCGTGGTGCTTGCTTTTAGGGAGATATAGGCGTTATGCGTGGAAAAATCTCGCCTTGATAATCTCGGAAATGGAAGAAACCACAAAAACCAACCTCGGCTGGCCGGCGGATGATCACCCTCATTCTTCGGCCTGCCCGGCAGTCTCCAGCCCTCACCGTAATTAACTGATCCAATGGCCACAGCGTGCGGCATCTATTTAGCCGCTGGGAATAGCCGCCCGTCTCGTGAATCAATCAGCGGTAGTGATGGCGATAAGGTGTAAAACAAATGAAGGAAATTACACCAATGATCAAACTCTTTGTTTACGCACGCGCCGTCTCACGCGATGATCGACCTTCACCGCGGTGAACTGATACCGCATCTCCCTAGTTCGGCCTTACAGATTCTTCCGCTGGACAATCAACCACTTCATAATGGGAACATGATTAGGAGGTAGATGGGCTTGATTTGGATGGAGGTTGTTTAAAATTTTCTTGCCTATACCCAGCCTTTATATTCAGCACTTTTTTTCTTTTCTTTGGTTTTATTTTGTAATGAAATATTGTGGCATGTATTTCCCAAGTAATGTGTGTTTGATGTTCTCTTTGTACACTTCTAATTTTGTACCTCTATTCTTCTATATGTTGTTGCATTGCCTTTTTTGCTTTTGTTTTATTTCTCCTTTTGGGATGGTATTATATCTCTTCATGTTGACCCAAAGGTCCTTTCTTTATTCCTTTTTATTTTATTTTTCTTTTGGGATGATGCAAAGGTATAGAGGCATACATGTCTCTTCCATGTGCAGTAGGTCCTTATCTTGTTCCTTTTTCTTTTGTGTTTTCCTTTTGGGGATGACGCAAAGCGTTGAGATGACCTATGTCTCTTCCATGTTGACCCAAAAGGTCCTTTTTCCCTTTTTGTTTTGTGTTTTCCTTTTGGGGATGGTACAAAGCATTGAGACACCCTATGTCTCTTCCATATTGACCCAATCAATCCCTTTTCCTTTTTACTTTATCTTTTTCTTGAGTTTCTCCTTTTGGGGATGACACAAGGTATTGAGACTGAAATGTATCCTTCATGTTGAGCCAAAAGCTTTTCCTTTTCTTTTTCCTTTTCATTTTTATTTTCACTCATGTTTATCCTTTTAGGTATGATGCAAAGCATTGAGACCACAATGTCTCTTCCATGTTGACCCAAAATAGACTTTATTTTTCTTTTCTTTTTTTGCTCTCTTTGTGTCATTCTTCCAATTCTATGTGCTTTGGGGAATGATGACAGTTTTGAGCTCTTTCATAAAAAAATTGCAACAATGAACATACTGACCCCAAATCCATAGATCCCTTTATGTGTTTGTTGTGTTCCTTTTTGGGGGGAAACTCCCTTTTCTTTTTTTCTCTTTTTTGTTTACATGATGTAGCCTAATTTAGAAACATATGACTTGGCATAGGGGCTTTCTGAGTTGGTTCTCATGTCTTGTTCTCTTTTTGCATTTTTTTTCCTTTGTTACTTTAAAGTAATTGCTCATAGAACAGTGTGTAGCAATTCCTTTAAAGTGGTGGGAATACATTTTCAGAATTCATTTACATTTGTGGTTCCAAGTGTAGCATTGTCACTTCATATGATGTGTTTGTCACTTTGTGGATGACATTGGATGCCATGCCCTTCATAAGTGTGATATATCTTAGCATATTACATTCCTCTTAGTGGCCCGATGCAATGCACTGCATCCCCTAAGTCATGGATATACTATTCTTTGATTAGTCCTCTCCTAGAGATAATAGACATAATGTTCCCTAAGTGATAGACCTTGCATGAACTTAACAAGACTCCTTTGAATACCTTTTACATTTTACATTTTTTCCACTTTGCATAACGCAACTTAGATGCCTATGGTACCTTGCTCTTTGTTCATGGGTTCTAAGCATACAAAGCTTTGCTTGTCTCATGAAGCACGAACCAACATTTTCTCTTGTGGCACCTTGTTAAAGTTATCAAGAGGTATAACTTTAATATGGTTGAGAGAAGCCCATTCAGTGGCATGACTTTCCCCATAGCCGCCTTTTTGTTTGTGAGTGCATACCAACTAGCGTATGTATCTTACCTTTTTGGGTTTTCTCACCCAGCGAATTGCCTCAAGAGTTTTGTCACCCCAAAGTGAGTATGCATTCTCTTTTCTCGTAAATAGCCTAGATCTAATCCATAACTAGTTGGACAGACAATTAAAGCTCAATTTAATTCCCAATTCACATGCGTTCATTTGTTCTCTATGTTTAGTTTTCCATGGGATCTTCATCTTGGGGCCTTGATCATTCATTTTGATCGTTGGATGATCCCACAATACCGATTTACAATTTTTGGCCAAACTGGACATTGGACTAAATTTTTCTAACTAAATATTCACGTTCAAGCACCTATAGCGGCTAAACCATGAGGAATTTGAAGATGATGCAAACTAGATTTGTGAAATTTTGTTTATAGATTCTAATTATTTTTTTCAAAATGTTTGGAATCAGATTGCACTTCTTTTTCCATCTCCTTTGAAAACTAGTTTTTTTAGTAAACACCATTTTTAAGGAGTGACGCTCACCATATAATACATAACTTCTTTTTCATGAAGGATAAAATTCAATTTTTTTAGAATTTATATTTTTAACTATGATATCTAGTGCTTCCAACTGGTTTCATAGTGTTTTATTGAATTTTTTTCCTTAATCAAGTTTCTAAGTCCAACCAATTACAATTCAAAAATAGGCGAACTGTATAACACAACTTTTTTTGTATGTATTGAAATTAAATTTTTTTTTGTTGGATCAAGGACTTCAATATTTGGTGCACTCATATTTTTCAAAATTTTCTTTTGATAATCTTCTATTTTTCCACATGTGCAAAACAAAGAGCTTGATTTTCAATGAAAAACCTACATTCACAAGAAATAAAAAACAAGTAAAATAATAAAATTAAATTTATTTAAAATTATAGTTTTTAGGAAGCTTATAATAAAGACTACATACTTACAAAAAATAATTTTTTTAAATGAATTCATTTGATCCCCCAAAAGGTAAATCAAAAGTGGTTTTTTATCAGCATTTGGATAGGTGTAAAGGAGACTCCATTATAGGTATGGTTTAAAACTATGGGAGTTATATCCAAGGGGGTTTGATCAAAGGTAGTTAGATCAAACCCTCTTCAATTGGAATGCTTTAAATGGAACTTTTTAAGGCTTAAATCATTATATTTTCTAAAAATATGTGATTTCAGCAAAAATTAGAATTTCCCAGAAATTAGAAACCAACTTTGTGGGATCACCCCGTTGTCATTCCATTATGCTAACATAAGTGCATTGGGACCTCTATCTCAATATGCATGGCTACTTTAGTGTGAGTTTGAAGCAATTTCATCCTCTGACTAAAGTGGGGGCTAAATGTGTCGTAGAAAAATGGCCCCTTGACATTTTCATGGTCTTTGAGGTCTTTCTTCATGATGCTTGGTCCATTTTGCTTTGATTTATTGTTGCAATGTGACTTGAACATTCACATTAGGTCCTTAAAATCCAAATTATGGCATCTTGTGAAGGTGTTGTGAGGTGTTGTAAAACATTTCTACACTTTTCTAGACTCTATTCATTACAATTCACCTAAAAATCACCTTTTCATCACTTATCAAGTCCTATTCTAAAGTGGTGTAAAGTCTTGTAACAATATTTCACACTTTTCTAGGCTTAATTTCACTATTTACACCTTTCTTATGCTTTATTTGACCCCTTTATGCCCTTATAAGGCTTACTTAAGTGTGTTTTTGAATGTAAACCTGACAAATAACATTAAATGCAAGATAATTCCCAGCACCCACTTTCAAGTCCAACGTGGGACTCATTCACCATGGGTGGCGAATGAGTCCCTCTTGGCTCAAAATTCAAAGTATTTAAAATTTTATTTTGTGTTTTTATTTAAAATCACCTTATGTTGGCATGTGATGAGGTATCTTCGAGTTACTAAGGAACAATTGTGTATAAATATGTATTTTTACATCCATTTCATCCCCCATTCATCAAGTTCACTAATTCACTCATTCATTCAAACATTCAAGCACTTTGCATAATTCAATCAAGCATCAATCAAGTATCTTGGAGCAATCATTGATATATGTTTAGATTTCTTCAACAAGGTTGGTGAGTTTAATACATTTGCATGTTGTTTATTCATCTTTCCTTGTTCATTTCATTCCATTTCTTCATTAAGGGTTTCATTACCAAAGTGGGATTTGAACAAGGCAAATCCCTATAACCTAACCCTTAACCATTTTTCCCCTTTTGCATGTGTGTTTGTAGAATTTTGTATGCAGATTTATCAAGAAATTTGGTGTTGAAAGGTGGTCAACAATTCAACAAAGTGTTTCACGTCAACTACAACCTATTTCAAGCTTGGAGACAACCTACAGTCTGTTTTCTACAGATTTGATTTTGTTAGCCCAACAAGCATACAATCTCAGATCTGGTGCTACAAAATTGGTCCCTGATTTCACAAAATTTTTGGAGAGGATGGATTTTCCATTAGTGGTGAATGAGTCCCACCTTAAGGCTAGAAAACTAGATTTTTTCAGATTCTAGATCTCGACACTTAGAAACCTATTTCCATAAGTTTTCATCAAAAGCAGGACTGGTTCACCATTAGTGGAGAATAAGTCCCACTGGTGATTTTTAGTGATCTTTGTCAGCATTCAAGACACTCAAAATTCTTCATTCTCTGCCCAGATGCATTCTGATTCAGCCTTCTTTTTTGTTTTGTATTTGTTCATACTTTAGTTCATCCTTGTATATCACATTGTGTTTTCAAACATCAATTACTTCTTAGGTTTTTCATTCATAATTAGCCAATTACATAGCTTAGTTGGATTTAGATCATATCATCTTTCCTTAATAACATCATACACATCTTAATTTGAGTGAACCGCATTTATTTTTCATGAGGTTTATCTCTCTCCTTTTAGGTGAAACATCCTTAGAATGCAAGAGTAGTCTATAAGCCTCACACCTAAAAATCTATGGTTCACTACCTCTCTCTTCCTCCCTCCTCTCTCTCTCAATCTCTCCACCTTCCTCCATTTCTCTCTACTTCTCTTTCTATCACTTCTATCTTTCCTTCCCTCTTTACTTCTCCCTCTCTCTCTCCCTCTCACCCTCTCTCAATCACTAAAGCCCTATATCGAATATCATAAATCCTAATATGAATACCCTAAACCCTACACCCTCAACCCTCATCCCTATACCCTCAACCTTCTAACCTATACAGTAAACATTGTCCCTCAACCATAAGCATAAAACTTAAACCCTACATTAAATCTTGTACCCTAAACCCTCATTGTATGAAAAAAATTCTCAAAGAAATGGGGTCTCACAATGATGTTACACCATGACACCCCATTTCTTTCAACATTTTTTCATGCAACGAGCACTACATTGTTAATGTGTCAATGCGGTGGCATTGAAATGGTAGTGCTCATTGTATAAAAAATTCCTCAAATAAATGTGGTCTCACAGTGATGTACATCACCGTGAGGCCCCATTTCTTTGAGGCATTTTTCATAAAACGAGCACTACCTTGTCAATACTACCGGATTGATGCATTGGCAAGGTAGTTCTCATTGTATGAAAAAATGCCTTAAAGAAATGGGGATGAGGCCCCATTTCTTTGAGGAATTTTTCAATACAATGAGCACTACATTGTTAATGCTACTACATTGACATATTGACAAGGTAGTGCTCATTGTATGAAAAAAATGCCTCAAAGAAATGGGGTATCACGATGATTTTTCATACAATGAGCTCTACCTTGTCAATGCTACACATTGATATATTGACAAGGTAGTGCTAATTGTATGAAAAAATTCCTAAAATAAATGGGGTCTTATGGTGATGTACACATTGACATATTGACAAGGTAGTGCTAATTGTATGAAAAAATTCCTAAAAGAAATGGGGTCTCATGGTGATGTACATCACCATAAGACCCCATTTATTTTAGGCATTTTTTCATACAACAAGCACTACCTTTTCAATGCTACCACTTTGAAAAGGTGGTGAGCTTAGTTCTCATTGTATGAAAAATGCCTCAAAGAAATGGGATCTCATGGTGATGACCTTGAGACCCCATTTCTTTGAGGCATTTTTCATACAATGAGCACTAAGCTCAAAACCTTGCCAATGTGGTAGAATTGAAAAGGTAGTGCCCATATGAAAAAAAAGCCTCAAAGAAGTGGAGTCTCATGGTGATTTAAGGTAGTGCTCATTCTATGAAAAAATGCCTCAAAGAAATGGGGTCTCATGGTGATGTACATCACCATGAGACCCCATTTATTTGAGGAATTTTTTCATACAATGAGAATTAATCTCACTACCTTGTCAATGTGTCAATGTGGTAGCATTGACAAGGTAGTGTCGGTTGTATGAAAAAATGCCTCAAATGAATGAGGTCTCACAGTGATGTACATTACCATGAGACCCCATTTCTTTGAGGTGTTTTTACATATAATGAGCACTAAACTCACTACCTTTTCAATGCTTCAATGTGGTAGCATTGACAAGGTACATCACCATGAGACCCCATTTCTTTGAGGCATTTTTTCATACAATGAGCACTACCTTGTGAATGGTACCGCATTGACGCATTGACAAGGTAGTGCTTGTTGTATGAGAAAATTCCTCAAAGAAATGGGGTCTCTTGCATTAACAAGGTAGTGCTTGTTATATGAAAAAATGCCTCAAAGCAATGGGGTCTCATGGTGATGTACATCACCCTCCTGCATTGACAAGGTAGTGCTCGTTGTATGAAAAAACATCAATGTGAGACCCCATTTCTTTGAGGCATTTTTTCATTCAATGAGCACTACCTTGTCAATGCTATTGACCCATTGACAAGGTATTTATTTGAGGCATTTTTTCAATGTACATGACCATGAGACCCCATTTCTTTGAGGAATTTTTTCATTCAACGAGCATTGCCTTGTCAATGCATCAATGTAGTAGCATTGGAAAGGTAGTACTCATTGTATGAAAAAAATTCCTCAGAGAAATGGGGTCCCACTGTGATGTACATCACAATGGGACCACATTTCTTTGAGACATTTTTTCATACAAAGAGCACTACCTTGTCAATGCGTCAATGCGGTAGCATTGACAAGGTAGTGCTTGTTGTATGAAAAAATGCATCAAATAAATGGGGTCCCATGGTGATGTACATCACCATGAGACAAAATTTCGTTGAGGAATTTTTTCATACAATGAACACTAAGCTCACTACCTTTTCAATGTGTCAATGAGGTAGCATTGACAAGGTAGTGTTTGTTGTATGAAAAAATGCCTCAAAGAAATGGGGTTTGAGGCATTTTCATACAACAAGTACTACCTTATTAATGTGTTTATGTCTCAAAGAAATGGGGTCTCACCTCTATCTCTCTCCCCCTCTCTCCTTCCCTCTCTAATATACTCTATATTTTTCTTTCTCTATCTCTCTCTCCCTCTCTCCTTCCCTCTCTAATATACTCTATATTTTCCTTTCTCTCTCTTCCTTCCTTGCACCCACC